>OU343222.1:294545233-294698472 GCA_910596185.1 Chrysanthemum makinoi
AAGTCTCAATTCTGAGAGGCCATCGAATATAGCTTCATCATTGTAGCCACCCTCGGGCCTGATCGGAGCATCACTCCACCTTTGGAATGCCGGGTTTCCATAGACATCAATGAAAAATAGCCCTCTTCTGGCTTTTCAATCACTAGACAGCTTCTCACAAATTTCACTCCTTCCGTAGCCTCTATTACACTCAAGTCCAAAGACCTTTAATCTCGTGGCCGAACTCAACTCTTTTCCTTTTGCCAAAGGATGATTGTGGTTGAGATCCTTGAGGTGCAAGTATATGGCTGAATCCCGCCATGGACAATCCCTTAGTCTTTCATATCTTTTATGAGCATCTTCATCGTGTCCTTAACCACCTAATTCTTTCTTTTTTCAATAAGTGGACCAAGCTCATCGAGTTCAGTGATCCCAAAGTCGCTGAATTTGAGGGATCATGAACCTCGGCTATATTTTATCAACCCCTCTCAGAATCTTTTTAGGAAGCCTTCTGGCCATGTCATCCAGTTTGTAATGCTCAATTCTCGCTTATTCTGATGGCTTCAGCTTTTCTTCTTCTTTCTTTCTTCCAATCTGCTTTCTCATTTCAAAATTTATCCGAAAGGTACCGAGCTCCTTGAACTTTTATCCTACCTGACCTTTTTGGAGTTTCTTTAGATTAATTCCTATGTTCTCAGCTTCTTCAACGACTACCTTGCCATGTGCTTTTCTATTCTTCTTATCATCTTCAGCTTTGTTTCAATCTCTTTCTTCTTTAGCAAGATAATTACTTACATGCTTGAGGTGTGAGAAGGTATTCAGTGTCGCCGATTTGTAGGGAATCTTCTCGCCAGGAGTTGTTATTTTGCCTCTTTCCTTTGTCCTGGCCTGAGGAAGATGAAGTTGCTACCAGGGTGTGGTGGTGTTGTTATATTGGTGTATCGTCAGTGTTGTTGTTGTTGATGTTGATGGTGGGATTGATGAGATAGGTATTGGCCGATTGGTGGTGATGATGAGATTGGAGCTACCGATACAAAAGGTGTTGTCTCCCCTTAGTGTGAAGAGGAGTTTTTAGCTTTCTCCCTCAACTATTGCCGAAGCTTCAGTGAGGGCAAGAGTTGGAGTTGGTGCTGAGGGGGATGGAGCTGCTTGACCCTTGAAGGCCTGATAAATTTCAGAGATCATAGCCTTGATATATGAAGTGTCGGTTTGAATAACAGTGACTTTTGCTTCCAAATTAGCCTGAGAAACTTTCAGAGCAGTCATTCTGGGCCCAAGATTCCGTGCCGAGATAAGGATGCCTGAGCTAAGTAGCCACCCTGCTATCAAAGAGTCCAATGTAGCTTGAAGAGACTGGACTTAGGATGGAAGGCCCTGAACATTTGCAGACTTGAGCATATCGAGCAGTTCAGTGAGGCTTGAGGATTGTTTCAAGTACGCCTCAATAGCCTCTAGCACTTTAGAGTTGAGTGCTGGGTCTTCTTTAACAAATTCCCTGATTTCATCTATCTTTGTACCACACCCCTGAAGGTGCCTGAGGAATTTAGCCAAGTTGTCATCCATGGTGAAGGTTGTCATACATCCATCCCTGTGCTCATGAACATTTTCATCAAAGCCATGTACCTCATCCTTTAGATCAGCATAACTCGCAGCCATTCTCAGGTGTTGTTCCCACAAAGGTTTCAGTGACCCCAGAGTATAACCTTCTTGAAGCTTTGGTGATCCAATCGAACATGCCGCTTTCAGTAAGTGGGAGAACATTATCAAATCTTTCAAATTCATTAGTGGAGGAAGAGGAGTCATATTTTCATGCCTGAATGGTTATTCAGATGCTCCCGTGGATCAGGCCGAGGCTCTGTTCAGATTGAACCAGGCCCACTTCTTCCCCAAATGACAAAACTTCATCATCAGGTTCAGCAAGCTCATCTTCCGAAAAGAGTATTCCAAGAACATCAAAGAACCGGTTAACAGGTTGGTGATGGGTTCCATATCACGTGGTATGTTTCCCTCTGAAGTCTTTGTCCCCCGTTGATCCCTGACACTGGTGGGCGTTTCCCGTGCCTTCGCCGGAGTCGATTGTTTGGGTTCCATATCGGCGAGTTGTTCCTTTCCCTCCGAGTCTTTGTCCCCCAGTGACCCCTGAGACACCGGTGGGTGTTTCCCAGTGCCTTTAGCAGAGTCAGTGCTGATAGTTGTATCCTTATCGGGTTGTTGGTTCCCTCCGAAGTCTTGGGATCGATCAAGGTGCCTCAGACAAAGGCTTTGATTTGCAAATGTCATCCTTGGGCGTTGGAAGGCGCCCCTACCAGCCGGTTGTATGTTTCCCTCGGATCTTGGGGAGTAGTGGGCACTGGGCAATCGACTGTGATGTATCAGTGTCCTTCTTTTTCACGGGGGTGGATGTTTCCTGGTCACCAATGGGTGTCAAATCAGTCTTAATGGTCTTCATACAATGACACATGCATGGGTAAGGTGGTCAGAGGCAAGAGACAATTGCTAGAAATGTGTTTTACCTGAATAAAGAGGAGCGAAATCTTTACATTGCCCACCACATCTCTAGTGCTGGAACTGACATGAAATTCTTCTAATGTATTAAATCCATATGACACCATAGATATTGCTTCCTCAAAATCTTGAAGTGATTTAGCCTGTAAAGCCTTTTCCGTTTTCAACATCAAACCCTTTTGATCGACCCTGAAATAGTTCCTGGAAGCAAAAAAGAGAATTAGGGAGCTGTTATCAACGAGATAAAACATGACGGCTGAATAACATATGTTGAGGAGTCTGATAAAATTCATGTCTGTGTCTTGTATATTTTACAAATTCTGATAAACTAAAGTCCAATTGATCCCCATCAAGTTAAGCGTCATCACCTTTCATGTTTGAACCCCAACAGAAGTTGCAAGATAAGCTGAGCATAGAGAAAATTTGTATCACACATCAAAATGCACACTAAATTTGGTGTAACGAGAAATACCATCTTTTATATAGGTATGGTATAGCTTTTTTGAAATACATACTCTATATAAAACTAAGTGTATTATGACGTTAATAATTTTTTTTCCTTAAAAATATGTATAATCTAATAAGTAAACACATACTTAAGCTCAAGCCTTAGCGAGTAAGCCCAGGTTACTCGTGTTGGAAAATTTAGTGCACTTGTGGGATTAGTTCACACCTTGTAATGGGTTAGGAGGTACGGAGTGTACACTCATAAGGTCCCTGAACACCCTGACTCTAATAGTGGTTTGTATTGGTAGTGCTCACTTGATGATAAGCAGAGCCAATCTGCAAGCAAAGCCTAATCAAGCAGTGTTTCCACTGCTAGCCTATGAAAGTACTGATGAAAGTATGCTTGTAAAGGGCTTTGACCTATTCAAGTGGTGCCATAACTGCATAATGACCATGTTTAATTGGTCATGTAACCACTAACGGCTATAATGGGGATAATTATGAGGCGATTAATGGGCCGATTAATTCTCATAATTCCATTTGACTAGCTAAGAGTAATCTCCTATAAATAGGAGATCTGATTATGCATGAGGACATACACAGAAAACGATAAACACTTATAAGCGAAAGGGTTATTGAATTGTGCCTAATTTCTATAACTGCATTTGGTCTTATCCCAAGTAGATATTCGTGTAACACAGGCATTAGGGTCGAATAGTTTACTTTGGAAAGTGATCACACGATTGCAAGTGATATCCTGTAACCACCTAGTGGTATTTGTTTCTGCTGACATTGATTATCTAACCCTGTTCTGGGAGTTACACACTAACAATCAAAGTAAACTATTTTTGTGATAATCAATGGCTGCTGCTGCAATGAAACACATGGCTTCAAACTTTGCCAAGCTTGATAAGTTTGAAGGGTTAGACTTCAGGAGATGGCGAAGATGCACCTCTTGCTGTCAAGCATGAGTGTGGTTTATGTGCTAACCACTCCTATTCCTGATGATGGGGATGATGCTACTGTGGAGCAGATCAGGAGAAGGAGAAAATGGGAGAATGATGACTACATATGCAGAGGTCTTATCCTCAATGGTATGTCTGATTCTATGTTTGATATTTATCAGAACTTTGAATCTTCCAAAGTACTGTGGGATTCCTTGGATGCCAAATATATGGCTGAGGATGCATCAAGTAAGAAGTTCCTTGTAAGTAATTTCACAAATTACAAAATGACTGATTCAAGACCGGTTATGGAACAATACAATGAACTTCTTGGTATACTTGGAAGGTTTACACAACACAATATGCACATGGATGAGGCTATTCAAGTCTCTTGTGTCATTGATAAACTTCCCCCTTCTTGGAAAGATTTCAAGCATACCTTGAAACATAAAAGGAGGAGTTAACTCTGGTTGAGTTGTACCATCTCAAGATTGAGGAATCTCAAGGTGTGATAATGACAAGTCAAAGAGTAGCAATGCTACTGGGTGCATTGTTGTCAATATGGTGAGCATAACAACCCACCAGTGTACAATGACAACAAAAGCAAACGCAAATATCATGACAACACAAGGGCAGATCCTAACAAGAAGGCAACACCTACTTGTTGGAAATGTGGCAAACTGGTCACATTAAAAAGGGATTGCAAAGGTGTTAAGGTTGGTGGTAAAGCCAATGGACCAGGCACTAATGGTTCAGGGAGTGGTGGTTCAAACAACTCACTGAAAGGTCAGAATATGTTTAGGCGTAGACATTGTGCTTAGGCGTAGAGATTGTGCTTAGGCGTAGGGATAACTTACGCGTAATACCTGTTGGAATCACTCCTAAACCTTTATTCAAGTGTTAGTTACTCATATGTAATAGGTAGCTTATTATGGCCTTTATGTTTGTTTAAGGTCTAGCTTATGTAAAAGGCCCATAAGCTTAGGCCCATGTCCATAATGAAAAGGAAGAGGGAGTGTTGCCCTAGCTCCTTGCCTATCAATACTCTTGTATAACCCTCACTTGAGGGTTGGTTGTTCAATTTATTTCACACATCTACCTAACCATTCATTATTATACGTGTGTGTGTGTTTGTGTGTTGTTCAACCGCCTCTCTATTTATTTCTATTTAGCTTGTGTTGTAAATCTAGTGACCTAACAGTGGTATCAATCGCCTAACTAGTTGGGTGAATCGTTATTTCTTGAAGTGGGTTTTTGGTCCTACGTGTAGAATAACGTGATACTTTGGTTAGCTTAAAAACTTGTTTTTTACACTTTTTAATACAAGATTCTTGTACTTTCAACGTTTTAAGGTGTTAAAATACATGTTTTTGGCAAAAATTTTCAACCTTTACGCGTGGATTTACGTTTTTAAGCTTGTTTTTGTTCGTGGGTGTAAACCTATGCGTAACCGTTTTGAGAGCTTTGGATCATCAAGTTTCACACTTTTGTGTCATTTTGGTGTTATTGAAGCTATTTCATCACACAAAAACTGGTTTAGAAACCTCTTTGGACAAAATCATTTTTACGAGTAAGCTACGCGTAACTAAAACCCTATTTTTACGCGTAACTTTATCTGTGGTTTGATCGCCGTTTCGTGGTTTACTCCGTGTTTTCTTGCTTGGATAAGCCTGAAAATACGTCGACTTTGGATATCTTTTGCACTGTGATAGTGTAAAAGATCATTTGGGATAAAACCCTAAACTTACGCATAAGGAAAGCTTACGCGTAGAAATCCTACGCATAAGATTAATCTTACGCCTAAGACTTGTCTTACGATAAGGTAATCCCACGCATAAGTTTCTACGCCTAACTTTGTGTCTACGATAACTTTAGTGCCTTTCTACTTACGCGAAGCTAAATCTACGCGAACTTGATTGTTACGCGTAACTTTGGTGTTTTACGCTAAGTGCTACTTGGTTATTGTGATTTCTACGCCTAAGGACACTTCATCAATAGCGTTTCATTCGACTACAAAGATCCATCAACACAAGTTATCAAAAAAAAAAAAAAAAATCAATTTTTGTGTAAAATTTAATTTTTCGAGGAGACTAAACGTTCAATTTTTACGCGAGATTCAAATTTTGGTTTAACCGTGAAAATTTTGGTCAAAAATTCAAATTTTTGGGCCCAAATTCAAAATTTTCGGGTAAAATTTGGCGTCAAAATTGTCGTAACTCAAATTTTTCTTTCAACCTTAGAATTGAATTTTATAGTGAATTTCAAATTTTAAGAGTCAAAATTTTTCAAAATTATTTTTGGAGGGAAATTGCAATTCACTATATCGACCTTCTGTGTGCTATATCAACTTTGCACCTTTTCTTCTTTTTGATTCTTCTGCAGGGGAGTGAAATGGATTCTGAACATAAAGATCCATTTGTGGCATTGGAAGAAGGATACATGGCTCGCTCGCATTGAAGTCAGACATCATCAAATTCCTGATATCCCGCAATCATGCAAGGTGAAAGAGTTGATGTACATGAAAGGAATGCTCAAATGGACGTTGAGAATGTTGTGATTATGCAACTGTCTGTAATGCGGATAATGAGGTTGTAGCATTGGAAAAGCAGGATGACAGAAGCAGATCCGAAAAGATATCATACTTAACTACGCAAACCGAGCACAACTGTGACGAAGAACAAATGGTTGAGGATGATATCTTACCCACCTATGACACTGACACAGAAAAGATGGTCGAGGTACACCTATCAGTTGATCATATTCTGCCGCAAATGCGATACAACATAACGAGCAACCTAAATTCAGTATGAAGGAGAGGTTGACCAGCAGGTTGCACAATGTCCAGACAACCATCTCATGTCCGAGCCCTTACTTGTTAACAATTCAACTGAAACGTCAAATCAAACTCTTGAATCTGAAATCACTCTTCTCAAAAAGACCATTGCTTAGTTTCATAAAGATTTTTCAAAACTAGAGGCACATTGCATCTCTCTTGAACTTAAACTACAAAACAAATCTTTTCTTCAGAACACAATGGTCAGTCTTCAAATGAACAAAGTAATCGTGTGGATACATTAGTAAAAGAAAATGAGCATTTAAAGACTCAAATTCAAGCAAAGGGGCTTGCACATGTTGCTTTACAAAACAAACTGAGAAGATTAAAACTAACAAGAGTGTGGATACTACTTTTGCTAAACCAACAATCTTGGGAAATCGCGTTTCTACAACCTTTTCGTAAAACAATCTGTAGTTAGACAACCAATTGCATTTAAATCTGAACGTTCAAAATCTTCAAAACCACGGTTTCCCTCCAAAGTTGTTGAGAATAATCATTTGATAAAACCAGTCACTCCACATTCCTGGCCTAAGAATAATGCTTCTGTTTCTGTTAAACATGTTTCTGGTAAACCTGTCGCTTATACCCGCTTCTCGTAAAACCTCAACATGTGGTCGCTCCTGGCAAATCTAGGATTAGTTCGAACAGTGTCTAAACCGAGCATTAAAATTAAAAATTCATATGATTCAAATGACGCATACAAGAACTATGATCTAGAAAAGGCTAGGAAAAGGGCACTTCTTCAAAAGGATGGAATCTTAGGTTCAACGACTCCAGTGTATCACCTTCGAGTGTATTACTGAACACCACCTGTAGTAGCAAACCAAAACCTAAGTTAACTCAACAAACAGTTAGAAATAAACCCGTTGATCTAAATGTAAATTGTCAGAAACCTAATAGGTGGATCCATATAGGACGCAGACTCTTCCCAAAAAAAGTTTCAACATCCCTTAGATCTAACCTTAGATGGATACCAACGGGTAGGATTTTCAAAACTGCTAGTCTTAGGTGGATTCCTACAGGCAAGATACTAAGTAGTTGCACCAAAACAAGTGGAATACCAACAACATCCATCCCTGAGGCAGGAAAGGAAATCATCAAAATAGCATGTTCAGGTGTCAAGAAGATAATTGACACTACATCTTTATGCTTTAACATCCTGGAACCCAGTTACACTTGGGGATCCATGTTTTCTCTTCTTGCCCCATTCTTTCTATGCAGTGTACAATGCCTATGGCTCCTACCTAAAAACAACAGAGGGACCCTTTCTTTCCGTCAATAATATCATGATCCATCACTGTTCCACCATTGTACTTAATCGCCATGAATTGAAACATTGCTTGCTCCTCTGGTTAAATATTATGCTAAAAGTCGTGCTTCAGATGTATCGAATGTTTCCAAGGTACAACCGATAATACTCTAATTTCAGATACACCTTTAATCTACAACAACAACCTAATCTTCTATAACAAGATCAACTGCTTCCTGCCAACAATGTGTCGAGCTGATGATCAACATTAAGAACAGAGAAGTTTTATCTAGCTTGACTCTCTCGAATATTTTGGTACTTCACACTTGTTCAATCAATTGGACATACATGGTTTCGCTGCTCCTTATACTTGTTTTCGTTGTCTTCAATTCATCATCAACATATGGTGTATGATTTTTGAATCATTGAAAACATCGAGGGAGAGAGAGTGTGTAGGTGGTCATTGCTTCCTTGTTCTTCTACATGCTTCTTTGCGAAAACCCAATGCCTTTTTGAATTTCTTCAATTAGAGGGAAGAAATAAGACGATCTGCGACTCAAACGCCTCTCACTCTTTGGTGTTATCGTCTCAATTTCACGGGTGATCTTGTGTGAAGTTACCCAAATAATGCGAGAAGATCTTGTTGATTTCTAGCATGTTACCTCGAATGCATCTTCCGCAATTAGTCGATTTTCTTTGTATGGTTTATGCTCATCTACAAATTCACGATAATCAAACCTTTAAAAGTTAGAGGAAATGTAGACTTCATCAAAGTTTTAAATCGCTAAAGACGTTGTCACTTTGTGGGAAGTCGATTCTCAAACTTCTTCGCATGGCTTCGAGTATAATGCTTGGAACCCGTCACAACCGCTTAAACTTCCCCAAACCCCATCATCACCGAAGCCCCTCACCTTACTCACAACAAATGGAAAGGTTATTTGCTCACTGCTCGCTGACGATATTGATGAACGTCTACGGTGTGTATCCCCGCCCCTTCCTGCCAACCTAATAATACTCCTATACCCTATACCTCAAGCAACAACCATCGTTGAAGAAGCACCACCAGTTGACTCCAACACAACGGTTGAACAAACCGCTTCCAACAATGATGAAACGGCCGATGATGTTCAATGATGTACCCCACCGCAGATTTTGATCCAAATGCGCTCTTAACCCGCTTTGCTAATGAGATCACGCACTGTGATATCGTGGAATCTTCAACAAGCCATTTAAATCCTCAAAATGCACAATGTATACCAGCATCAACCCTCCACACATAGATTGAAAAAGACCATCCTCTGAAAATATTATTGGCAACCCGAATCAACCCGGTCGTTACGAGACAACGTCTTCACACCGACGGTGAACATTGCATTTATGCACTCACCTGTCTGCCAATCAACCTAAAAACAACGACGGAATGACAAAGGACAACCCGGTAAGGATTGAATCCATGCAGAAGAACTCAACCAATTCCAAAAACGCCTTGAAGTATAGGAACTGGTTGAAAGACCAACAGGGGTCTACGTCATTGGTCTCAAATGGATTTGGAAAACAAATTGGATGTCTTTGAAGGAACGTTATCGAAACAAATTAAAATCACGCCTGGTGGCTAAGGGTTATAGACCGAAGAAGAGGGTATTGACTTTGAAGAATCACATCTTTTCCCGTTGCTCGTCTTGAGGTCTGTTAGAATTTTTCTCGTGTTCGCGGCTCATATGAATATGACGGTCTTTCAGATGGATGTCAAAACTGCGTTTCTAAATGGACAACTAAAAGAAACGGTTTATGTCACCAACCGTAAGGATTCGTTGATCCCGCTGTCCCGAACCATGTCTCTCAACTTGAACAAAGCTCTCATGGTCTCAACAAGCTCCTCGGGCATGGTACGATAAGCTATCATCTTTCCTCATTGCCAATAATTTCACCAAAGGTTCGGTTGACCCTACTCTTTTCATACAATATCACGGGGGCATATCTTTAATTGTTCAAATTCGTGGATGACATCATTTTGGGTCACACATAAAAGTACTCAATCGCTTTTGCAAAACTAATGAAGAAAAATTTTGAAATGTCCATGATGGGTGAACTTACGTTCTTTCTAGGATTACAAGTTCATCAATCACCCTGTGGTATTTTCTTGAGTCACCCAAATATTCCCTTGAATTGTTAAACAAATTTGGAATGAATACATGTGACACTTATGCCACACAAATGGCTCATACCAAGAAGCTAGACACTGATTTACATGGGAAATTGGTGGACCCTACAAAATACCGTAGTATTATTGGGTCTCTCTCATGTAGCTAACAGCTAGCGGGCCCTGATATTGTCTTTGCCGATATCTTTGCTCTCGCTATCATGCGCGACCAATCGAAACCCACCTCTCAGAGGCTAAAAGAATACTCCGATACATCAAGGGAACCATTAATTTGGGAATCTGTATCCGGCGATTCTGGTTTTGAACTAATCGCGTTTTTCAGACGCTGATCACGCAGGATGCTTAGATTCACGGAAAAGTACTGTGAGCGTACAATTTCTTGGCGACAAACTGGTGTCATGGCAATCAAGATGCAGGATTGTACATCGCCGTCTTCAACTGAAGCGTAATATGTAGCCATGTCGGCGTGTTGTGCTCAAGTCATCGGATGCTAACACAACTCAAAGAGTATGGTTACGTGTTTGACAGTAATCCCGATATCACTGCGACAATCGAGTGCCATTGCGATGTCGTGCAACTCAGTTCAACACTCGAAATCAAAGCACATCGATCTTCGATATCATTTCATCAAGGATCACGTGGAATAGGGTACTGTTGAATTATATTTTGTGGGTACAGAATACCAATTGGCATATCTTCTCACCAAAGCCTTGCCTCTCGCTAGGTTTAATGAGTTGGTCCACCGAATTGGTATGAGGTGTTTGACTCAAGAGGAATTGAATGACCTCCTAAAACAGTCTTAAAACCTGTCAAACACCAAACTCTCTTTTGTAAATAAATATTTTTTCAAAAACAAAATACAAAAATATAAAACCTGACAAAACAACAAAATATTCTTCTATCTATTTTTTCTTTCAACATGGCAAGTACATTTCAACCGTCAACACTCTAATCTTTCAAAATTCGATTATTTTCCATCATCAAGTGTTGAGGGGGAGAAAATAAATACTTAACTGTTTCAAAATTCGATTTTTTCGGTCAAACGACACTCCTCGACTAAAATTTATAACATTTCATCATTTTCTTAAGTCGAGGGGGAGTGTCGTCAAAGTTATTTCCTAAAATCTTTTGTTTGGTAACCAAAATGGAAGTTAAAAGGCTTTGAATGAAAATGGAATAGGTGGAGGGACCAAAACTGCCAAAAGCTCAAACTCTTTTTTATAAAACTCTCTCACCTAACTTATCTTTCACATTTATTACTCTTAACCAACTTCATCCTACGCATATAATTCGATCAAGAAATCTGTGTTTTGGATCATCATTTTGTAAGTCGTTTCATAATCTTAACGGTTTTAAACATTGGTTTTGATTTTTACATGAATCCAACGGCCGAAACGTTGTATAATCTTGTTTTTATGTTCTACGCGTATGCGTATGAACACATGATCAAGATTGTGTGTTTATATTTAAAAGGACAGTGTCAAAACGTTTCTAATACATAAATGATACCATTTTAATCATCAAAACTCACCCAGAATCACGAATTGAATGATTTGTGAAATTAGGGTTTATGCGTGGTTTTGGGTATTTTCAAATGTGAATGTTTTTGGTCAAAAAGATTGTTGTGTGATGTTGTTATTGATTCCTCCCGAACTACCTTCTTTTATTTCTCCGTCACACTTATCAACCGCTTGTGAACGGTCAACCGTAACAGATGATAAAAGGGCGACAGCCCGGGAGAGAATTGCAATTTTACCAAGGATTCAAATATCCTTGGATCGTTTATGTCCTGGTGAGGCGTGATATCCTAAATACAATGACTTGTGAATTGTTGAAAATAATATTAGTATAGGAAAACAGGAGTCTGATTGACTAACACTAGGAATGTGAATAGTAATAGCTCTGTCACAGCTATGTCAATAAAAACGTACAATCAGAAACCTAAAAATCTAAAAGATATACAAACGTACGTTTAACTAAAACGTAAACGTATAAAAACAAATCGATTATAACTATAGTAGTGATTCACATGTCTTAGCGACTTAAATGCAAATTAAATAAAATTAAAAAGATAAAATATATTAAATAAACGCTATCACTATTTTTAAAGTGATGAACGTTTAAAACCTAAAACGTACGTTTAAATAAAATTACGTAAACGTACAAAATAAAACGTGAAAATAAAGAAGGAAAATACCTACGGATATGAAAAATACATTTTTACAATTCTAATAATAAAAGAAAATTATTAGAAAAAGAAAATTATTTTTACAACTATTTATTTATTTATTATTAATTAAAACTATTTATTAAGTATTTAAAATGGACTAAAATATAAGAAAATACAAAATTAACCTAGAAAAATGAAATTAAAACTTAGAAAAATCTAAAATATGATAAAACTTATTTTAAAACTGAAAAGATATTTTTTATGCTTTTTATTTTTTTTATTAATTATTTACTATTATTAATTACTAAAAACTATTATAGATTTATTAAAAATATTAAATGAATAAAGAAAAATCTGAAACTTTTTACAAAATTCTAAAATAAATAAAAGAAACTAGGAAAAATATAAAAATTATATGTGCTTAACAAAAATAAGCTAATAAGCAAATAAGCTTCTAAGTAAAAGCTTTTACTTAGTTTAAAAAGGATTCTTTTTGGCTTTTCTCTTTATGAAACTGAGTATATACAAGTATTATACATATTTGAAGAAAATGGAACTTACAACTAAAGAAATAAGCTGTTTCACACGCTTATGACCACTTCAGTTGAGCTTTTGGCTTACTAGTTGGTCATAAGCTTGAAACAAGCTTGAAAAAGGAAAACAAAGGTAAAGAAAGGAAAAGATAGATTAAAACATTTTATATGGACAATATTTATAAGTATGGTGCACTGGGATAAGCCAATAAGCTTGTTATAAGCAAATAAGCAAATCCAGTTTTACCTCATTACCAAACAACCCTGCAGTCAATAATATGGACAATTTAAGCTCATTACATAAGCTCAAAAAGCCAAGGTGAGCATTGCAATAGCAAGGCATGCCGGTTGCTTTCCAAAAGCTCAAGTTCACTCTGTGGAACCCACATATGAGCTTTTGAGAGGCTTATGAAAAAGCTTCCATCCCCTGAGTATAATGGTATAGGCCTAAGTGTACAGGAAATGGGACAAACAAAAAGCATGTTGCAGCCCTAGTGAATGAGCTACAAGCTAGAATTTAAGCACTGGACTTTGTTTCTGGTGGATAAGCCCAAAAGGAACCAATTCACATAAGCTAAGTCCAACTGATAAGCTTTTTGTGAGCTTATGAAGTTTGGTGATTATGGGTTAAGCATACTGTGGACTCAGAATGCTTTTCATGGTGGTGATAAGTTAAAGCTACTTGCGACTGTGTAAATAAGCTACAAGGTGAGATTAAAGTGCAAAACCATAAAGTTGGGTTGCTAAGCTTCCTAAAAAGCCAAGCCACACAGGCTTGTGATCACTAATGAGCTTGGTGTGAGCTTGTGGAAATGGTGTAATACCCTGATTGCTCAAGGTATGTTGTGTGTAAGGGCAAACAACAATCTCACACAACTTATCTAATAAGCTCATGAGAGCTCAACCAACACCGAGACATTGAGTATGACTGGATAGCTTCACAAGAAACTAAAAATCACAAGCTTAAGTTTAGTGGGGAACTTTCCATGAGCTGGGGAAAACAACTCCACCTCCACTGTTTGCTTCAGGGAAGGAGTAAGATAAACGGAACAAAAGGTTGGAATGATAAAGCTATGTAAATAAGCTGAAAATGTAAAAACAAGCATGAATATGAACAAAAGGCTAGAAGGGGTACACAATCGGTAGAATGCACAAGCTAGGGTCAAATCCACAAGCTTCTGCAAGCTCATGAACTAGACAACTAGACCTGTGCACAGGGCATGTTTACAGAGAAAGACTGAAAATAAGCTAGAAAATAAGCACTTAAAAAGCTGAGAAGAGATAAACTAATATTTTACTAATTAAGTTAAACAACTGAATTTTAACATCCCAAAAGGATTAAAGCTAAAACTTAATACTGAATCCTACACAAAATTATATATTTTATTCAAAAACGACTATATGAAAATTTTGACTTTTTAAGTTTATGATCAAAGTTGCCTTTGATCAACTTTGATCTGAATTTAATGACTAAATAAGCTATATTATGATACAAGAACATGAAATAAACAAGTATGAACAATATAAAAACAGATTTGGTGAGTATGGCCTTGTAAAATTAATCAGGGATCAGCAAGTACCAAAATTGGTGATTTTGACTTTTCATGAGTGCACAATAGATTTGATGGATTGTCACCCTCAAAGAACTCAAGTGAATCATGTAGCAAACAAAACTAACAACCTAGGCTCATTCATTCACAAGGAATTCAACAGTACCAAACATACCTTAAACTATGTGAAATTTGGATTTTCAATAGATAACACTGATTAAGCCCATGAATATGGATCCAAACTTCATATTAACATATAATTAGACCAAATGAACATCAAATATCCAATACACAAGCAGTAACACATGTTTTGTCAAAACTAAATATACCACTGTATAATTTCCATTTTTTAAACAAGAGATCCTAATGAACATACTAGTAATTTAACACTTAAACAACATTAAATAATAACATTTAAACAAGAAAACATAAGAATCAAAGCACATAAAAACATTGAACATAAATTGCAAAATTAATGATAATGCTTACAACATGATAAAGTGGACTGAGACATAGAAACCAAGGACAAGGGTTCACCTAATAGCTTCCCATTAAGCTCCTAATACCCCATAGCATTCCAAATCCAACCCTGCTTCATCACCTGCTTTATAAATCTGATTTTTGATTATTTCCCTATTTTATCTATTTTTTAGCATTTCCTAATTTAAAAGACCAAAGCCTATTTAATG
Organism: Chrysanthemum makinoi; assembly: GCA_910596185.1. Lineage (NCBI taxonomy): Eukaryota > Viridiplantae > Streptophyta > Magnoliopsida > Asterales > Asteraceae > Chrysanthemum > Chrysanthemum makinoi. The sequence continues at coordinate 294,560,297 of OU343222.1, forward strand.
GTTTCTAAAGGCTTGCAAAAGGTTACAGAGACCTATGTAGTGTCTTATAGAGTCCAATAAACAACATTTGATCAAACAGAATTGTAAAGACATGGTATGTAAATGACATTTAAAGTAAAACTTGGAAATTAAAGGTGGAATCCATAAAACTGTAAATGATTGTTCTATTAAAGCTTAGCAAGGTTTAATACAACATCTGAAACATTAAATTAACAATTATACTAAGATTACAACTAGTTTAATTATTCTACGTGACCTAGGCTAGTCCAAAGGTAGTTGTTCCTCTGCTTTTCTTCCTTCTTTTATAGTCTCAGTACCCTTGGTGACCACTCTTAAGCTCTGACTTCAATCTTGACCCTTGATTCATTATAATCGATCTCAACCATTCAAATTCACTTTTGGCACCAAAGTCCTTTGTGACAGTTGAGGCGGTTTGAGAAGCATTCAATGCTTCTTGTATGTATGTAGAGGTGGAGGGGACAAGGTGGTGAGCTTTAGAAGCTTTTAGGGTCAAGTATGAGAAAAAACAGGGCAAGGGGGAAAAGGTGGAGTGTTTGAAGGTGGAGAAGCATTAATGTTTGATGGGAAGAGGTGACAAGGTGTAGAGGAGTAGGTTGTGAGCTGGGGTAACAGGTGGAAGAAGAAGAGGGAAAAAGGGTCCGGGTTTGCCTGTTTTATTTATTAACAAAGGGGTTGGGCTTGGGGTGATTGGGCCAGCTGGGTTTAATTGGATTTGGATTGGTTTTAATATAAGGGTCCGTTTGGTATTTATTAGTACAAAAGCCCAAGGACTTCTTTTGTAAATCTGCCAAACTTGAGGGACCAATTATGTGAACATTCCAAAATTCCTTTGAAGGGCCAAACCTGCCATTTATACAAACACAAGGACCAATATTGTTAATTAAAACATTTTAAAGCTTAAAAGGACCTTAATTGTCATTTTTGGATTTTGAGGGACTAAAAGTGTAATTTCCCAAAAGTTTATCAAAATGTTCCAAATTTTCAATCATGCATAGTACAAGGGTATTATTTGTAAAATTCCAAGTTTAGAATACCAGGGACCATTTTTGCCAATTTTGTAACTTGAGGGGTAAAAATTGCCATTTTGTGTAAACTTTCATCCAGGTATCATTTGTGAATATTTTTGGTTTCCCAAGGACTTAAGTTGACTTTTCATTCATTTAAAACATTTAGGGACTAGTTTTGCCAATTTGTTAATTCCGGGACCGAAAACGACATTTGTTGTTAAATTGATCATTTTTCACTTGTTTTTCAATCTTTTGTACCTGAATCACATAAAAACATATTTAAATGATATTTATAACATTTTGTGAGTCATTTGTGTGTTTTTGGTTGTTTTGTGGGTTTAAATAGTATAAAATATATGTGTAATTAGACACATATCAAATCCCCCACACTAAACTATTGCTAGTCCCTAGCAATCTTTTATTTAAAACTTAATGGATTTGAAAAACTCTTTACCAAAAGCCATCACTTCTGGAGTAGCCAAATGTTTCATTTCAAGTAAGAACCTTGGTACACTGATAACCAAATGATTTTGAGCAAATCATAAGTCAGTAACGGATTTGATTTGTCTTTACCAGAAGTCGTTTGCTCTGGACTAGCCAACTCTTAGATAAATTATCAATATTATCTTTGGTGAGCTGATTACCAATTATGGATTTTCCACTGCCTTTACTACAAGCCATAATCTTGCGGGCTAGCCAACTCTTCACTTTTTAGGATATGGTGAGCTGAACACCATACAATTTTGGGCAAATTGCAAGCCATAAACGGATTTGAGATATCTTTACCAAGAGCCGTTTGCTCCTGGATTAGCCAATCCTTATGTGTGTTAGACATGGTGGACTGATTACCATTTGTTGTATTTAGTGCAAAACACTAATACCAAATGAAAAATTTTTAAATTTTGGTCATTTTTGGGGAAAAAGGGCATACAAAGGTATATAAGTGATCAAATCATGAGAATTCCCCCCACACTTATTATGAATATTGTCCTCAATATTCAAAGCTAAGTGGGATAATACAACAATTATTTTATTTTTCTGTATTTACAATTTTTTTTTTTTTTTTTTTTTTCAAAATATATACAACATGTGGGGCACACCCCCACACTTAGGTGGTAGAAAGGGGAAAAAGATAGAAGTATGGGTGAGAAATTGGAGTGGGATTGCCACTCACAGAATTATGAATAATCATCACTAAGATGAATCTAAGAATCTTTAAAAAGAAACTCAGAAAAGTCGAGAAGAATCTTTTTGATTTATAAAAAGAAAGGGAAAATATTTTTGTATTTTTATCTTTTTATATATATATATGTACAAAAGAAAGAAAATTCCTTACAAACCGCCTCGAAAGGGAATCTGGTCTGACAGAGCTCAGAATGTAAAATGCCAACAACCAAATGATGTAACTGAGGGACTCATCAAACTGGGCAAGTTGTGTGCAAAGGAAAAATGTTTTTGTATTTTATATTGTTTATTGAAAAGAAATATGATACAAGATAGTAATCACTACCTCCCGGCTTGTGTCAGGGTTTACCATGCTAGCTAATCACTTGTGAATGATTAACTGTAATAAATATGTCCCATGACAGCCGTAGTTGAATGATAAGGTTTAATATACAAACAAGGATATGTATTTCAACAAAATACAAAATACAAGTCATAATACGTAGCACGTACCTCCCCGGAACGGCGCCAATTTGATTCCTCGAACTACCTTCTTTTATTTCTCCGTCACACTTATCAACCGCTTGTGAACGGTCAACCGTAACAATGATAAAAGGCGGCCCGAGAGAGAATTGCAATTTTACCAAGGATTCAAATATCCTTGGATCGTTTATGTCCCTGGGTGAGGCTGATATCCTAAATACAATGACTTGTGAATTGTTGAAAATAATATTAGTATAGGAAAACAGGAGTCTGATTGACTAACACTAGGAATGTGAATAGTAATAGCTCTGTCACAGCTATGTCAATAAAAACGTACAATCAGAAACCTAAAAATCTAAAAGATATACAAACGTACGTTTAACTAAAACGAACGATAAAAAACAAATCGATTATAACTATAGTAGTGATTCACATGTCTTAGCGACTTAAATGCAAATTAAATAAAATTAAAAAGATAAAATATATTAAATAAACGCTATCACTATTTTTAAAGTGATGAACGTTTAAAACCTAAAACCTATCGTTTAAATAAAATTACGAACGCATAAAATAAAACGTGAAAAATAAAGAAGGAAAATACCTACGGATATGAAAAATACATTTTTACAATTCTAATAATAAAAGAAAATTATTAGAAAAAGAAAATTATTTTTACAACTATTTATTTATTTATTATTAATTAAAAACTATTTATTAAGTATTTAAAATGGACTAAAATATAAGAAAATACAAAATTAACCTAGAAAAATGAAATTAAAACTTAGAAAAATCTAAAATATGATAAAACTTATTTTAAAACTGAAAAGATATTTTTTATGCTTTTTATTTTTTTTATTAATTATTTACTATTATTAATTACTAAAAACTATTATAGATTTATTAAAAGAATTGATTCAAAACTCAAATTAGTCAACTTTTCCATTTTTATGTCAAAAGTCAAAACTGAAAAATCAGTTTTGAGCTCAACTAGGAAGAATTTTCATGGATTCATTTCTAGGCCAATCTTAGTGAAACTTGCGGCTTTTAAAAGTTCAACAGGTCTAGTTTGTTGTTATCATTTTTGCATAATTTTATCAATTTTTCTTAAGCTCCAAATGAGCTTGTCAAACAGGGCTTAAGTGCCCTGCTCATAAGCTCGATGAATGCCGAGTTTGTCAGCTTTGTGCAGCCCTTGCACAGAGCTCCATTGAGCTTCCATGGTCTGGTTTTTGGTTTATAAACACCTAGCCAGGTCTCCATTAGATTCCCACTTTTGGATTTTAGTTTTAGCTTATTAGGAAGCTTATGCTTGAGCTCAAACTTGGCCCCCAAATCTGCTTTTAGCCAAAAGCTCAAAAACATCAAATCATGGTAATTGCCATTCCAGTGGTTTAAAGCAGCTTAGACTTATTGAATTTTGGTCATTTTAGCTTATCCAAGCTTCTGTGATCAGTGGGTGGTCCTTGGTGCCCTTTAGCTTATCAAAGTGCTTATTTCATAAGCACATTCCACATCAGTTCCATTTTTCTACACACAACCCCATGTTTTTCTATTTTTCCTAGCTTCCTAATATTATTTTAGACTTTCCCTGAAATTTTCAGATTTTTCCAAGCTTGTTTGCTATTTTTCTTAATTTAAATTAATTTTTAGGCCTTTTTAAATAGCATTTAATATAAAAAATTAAGAAAAGTTTCAAAAAAAATAATTTTTTATTTTTATTAAGTTAAGATAAATATAAAAAGACAAAAAAATATTTTTCTAGATTTTTCTTAGTTAAATTTGTATTTTTAAATAATTTAATTAGTTTTAAATAGTTTTTAATTCCTAGAAAATAGAAAAATATTCAGAAAAATACAAAAATAGTTTTGAAAATTCTATTTTGATATTTTAGATTTTTCTAAGTCTTATTTTTATTTTTCTAGCTTTGTTTCATATTTTCTTGTATTTTAGGTTAATATTAAATAGTTAAAAATAGTTTTTAATTAATAATAATTAATTTAATAGTTATAAAAATAATTTTCTTTTTCTTAAAATTTTCTTATATCTTTAGGTTTGTAAAAATGTCTTTTTCATATTTTTAGGTCTTTTATTTCTTAGATCTCACTTTTTACTTTGTACGTTTACGTAATTTTATTTAAACGTAAGTTTTTAGTTTTAAACGTTCATCAATTTTAAAAATAGTGATAGCGTTTATTTAATATTTCTTATCTTTTTAATTTCCTTTAATTTGCATTTAAGCCCTTGTAGTTTATGTCCTTCTTCTGTAGTTATAATAATTCTCAAATCTCTTTTCCGCTCAAAACTCTCGATCACTACACGTTTGCTATTCTCGACACATTCGCTGGGACTTAACGACCTGGGGAAACACTATACTCTCCTGATCTTCATTGCATTCGTGTTTAAACTGTTTTAAGCTTGTTACGGTCGGCCATTCACAAGTGGCAGGCTTGAGTGAGAAAACTTGACGGTTTTGCGCGGATCAAATTTTGGCGCCACAAATGCGTGCCAAGATTTGATTCTCCTACCTTCTTTTATTTCTCGTCACACTTATCAACCGCTTGAACGGTCAACCGTAACAGATGATAAAAGGGCTACGCCCGAGAGAATTGCAATTTTACCAAGGATTCAAATATCCTTGGATCGTTTATGTCCGGTGAGCGATATCCTAAATACAATGACTTGTGAATTGTTGAAAATAATATTAGTATAGGAAAACAGAGTCGATTGACTAACACTAGGAATGTGAATAGTAATAGCTGTCACGCTATGTCAATAAAAACGCATAATCGTAAACCTAAAAATCTAAAAGATATACAAACGTACGTTTAACTAAAACGTAAACGTATAAAAACAAATCGAATATAACTATAGTAGTGATTCACATGTCTTAGCGACTTAAATGCAAATTAAATAAAATTAAAAAGATAAAATATATTAAATAAACGCTATCACTATTTTTAAAGTGATGAACGTTTAAAACCTAAAACGCACGTTTAAATAAAATTACGAACGTACAAAAATAAAACGTGAAAATAAAGAAGGAAAATACCTACGGATATGAAAAATACATTTTACAATCCTAAATATAAAAGAAAATTATTAGAAAAAGAAAATTATTTTTACAACTATTTATTTATTTATTATTAATTAAAACTATTTATTAAGTATTTAAAATGGACTAAAATATAAGAAAATACAAAATTAACCTAGAAAAATGAAATTAAAACTTAGAAAAATCTAAAATATGATAAAACTTATTTTAAAACTGAAAAGATATTTTTTATGCTTTTTTTTTTATTAATTATTTACTATTATTAATTACTAAAAACTATTATAGATTTATTAAAAATATTAAATGAATAAAGAAAAATCTGAAACTTTTTACAAAATTCTAAAATAAATAAAAGAAACTAGGAAAAATATAAAAATTATATGTGCTTAACAAAAATAAGCTAATAAGCAAATAAGCTTCTAAGTAAAAGCTTTTACTTAGTTTAAAAAAGGATTCTTTTTGGCTTTTCTCTTTATGAAACTGAGTATATACAAGTATTATACATATTTGAAGAAAATGGAACTTTACAAACTAAAGAAATAAGCTGTTTCACAGCTTATGACCACTTCAGTTGAGCTTTTGAAATACTAGTTGGTCATAAGCTTGAAACAAGCTTGAAAAAGGAAAACAAAGGTAAAGAAAGGAAAAGATAGATTAAAACATTTTATATGGACAATATTTATAAGTATGGTGCACTGGGATAAGCCAATAAGCTTGTTATAAGCAAATAAGCAAATCCAGTTTTACCTCATTACCAAACAACCCTGCAGTCAATAATATGGACAATTTAAGCTCATTACATAGCTCAAAAGCCAAGGTGAGCATTGCAATAGCAAGGCATGCGTTGGCTTTCCAAAAGCTCAAGTTCACTCTGTGGAACCCACAGATGAGCTTTGAGAGGCTTATGAAAAGCTTCCATCCCCTCGAGTATAATGGTATAGGCCTAAGTGTGCGAAATGGGACAAACAAAGCATGTTGCAGCCCTAGTGAATGAGCTACAAGCTAGAATTTAAGAGCGGACTTTGTTTACTGGTGGATAAGCTCCAAAAGGAACCAATTCACACAAGCTAAGTCCAACTGATAAGCTTTTTGTGAGCTTATGAAGTTTGGTGATTATGGGTTAAGCATACTGTGGACTCAGAATGCTTTTCATGGTGGTGATAAGTTAAAGCTACTTGCACCGTGTAAATAAGCTACAAGGTGAGATTAAAGTGCAAAACCATAAAGCTGGGTTGTTAAGCTTCCTAAAAAGCCAAGCCACACAGGCTTGTGATCACTAATGAGCTTGGTGTGAGCTTGTGGAAATGGTGTAATACCCTGATTGCTCAAGGTATGTTGTAAGTGGGCAAACAACAATCTCACACAACTTATCTAATAAGCTCATGAGAGCTCAACCAACACTGAGACATTGAGTATGACCGATAGCTTCACAAGAAACTAAAAATCACAAGCTCAAGTTTAGTGGGGAACTTTCCATGAGTCGGGAAAACAACTCCACCTCCACTTGTTTGCTTCGTGGAAGGAGTAAGATGGAACAAAAAGGTTGGAATGATAAAGCTATGTAAATAAGCTGAAAATGTAAAAACAAGCATGAATATGAACAAAAGGCTAGAAGGGGTACACAAATCAGTAGAATGCACAAGCTAGGGTCAAATCCACAAGCTTCTGCAAGCTCATGAACTAGACAACTAGACTGTGCAGGGCATGTTTACAGAGAAAGACTGAAAATAAGCTAGAAAATAAGCACTTAAAAAGCTGAGAAGAGATAAACTAATATTTTACTAATTAAGTTAAACAGCTGAATTTTAACATCCCAAAAGGATTAAAGCTAAAACTTAATACTGAATCCTACACAAAATTATATATTTTATTCAAAAACGACTATATGAAAATTTTGACTTTTTAAGTTTATGATCAAAGTTGCCTTTGATCAACTTTGATATGAATTTAATGACTAAATAAGCTATATTATGATACAAGAACATGAAATAAACAAGTATGAACAATATAAAAACAGATTTGGTGAGTATGGCCTTGTAAAATTAATCAGGGATCAAGCAAGTACCCAAAATTGGTGATTTTGACTTTTTCATGAGTGCACAATAGATTTGATGGATTGTCACCTCAAAGAACTCGATGAATCATGTAGCAAACAAAACTAACAACCTAGGCTCATTCATTCACAAGGAATTCAACAGTACCAAACATACCTTAAACTATGTGAAATTTGGATTTTCAATAGATAACACTGATTAAGCCCATGAATATGGATCCAAACTTCATATTAACATATAATTAGACCAAATGAACATCAAATATCCAATACACAAGCAGTAACACATGTTTTGTCAAAACTAAATATACCACTGTATAATTTCCATTTTTTAAACAAGAGATCCTAATGAACATACTAGTAATTTAACACTTAAACAACATTAAATAATAACATTTAAACAAGAAAACATAAGAATCAAAGCACATAAAAACATTGAACGATAAATTGCAAAATTAATGATAATGCTTACAACATGATAAAGTGGACTGAGACATAGAAACCAAGGACAAGGGTTCACCTAATAGCTTCCCATTAAGCTCCTAATACCCCATAGCATTCCAAATCCAACCCTGCTTCATCACCTGCTTTATAAATCTGATTTTTGATGATTTCCCTATTTTATCTATTTTTTAGCATTTCCTAATTTAAAAGACCAAAGCCTATTTAATGGTTTCTAAAGGCTTGCAAAAGGTTACAGAGACCTATGTAGTGTCTTATAGAGTCCAATAAACAACATTTGATCAAAAAGAATTGTAAAGACATGGTATGTAAATGACATTTAAAGTAAAACTTGGAAATTAAAGGTGGAATCCATAAAACTGTAAATGATTGTTCTATTAAAGCTTAGCAAGGTTTAATACAACATCTGAAACATTAAATTAACAATTATACTAAGATTACAACTAGTTTAATTATTCTACGTGACCTAGGCTAGTCCAAAGGTAGTTGTTCCTCTGCTTTTCTTCCTTCTTTTATAGTCTCGGTACCCTTTGGTGACCACTCTTAATCTCTGACTTCAATCTTGACCCTTGATTCATTATAATCGATCTCAACCATTCAAATTCACTTTTGGCACCAAAGTCCTTTGTGACAGTTGAGGCGGTTTGAGAAGCATTCAATGATTCTTGTATGTATGTAGAGGTGGAGGGGACAAGGTGGTGAGCTTTAGAAGCTTTTAGGGTCAAGTATGAGAAAAACAGGGGCAAGGGGAAAAGGTGGAGTGTTTGAAGGTGGAGAAGCATTAATGTTTGATGGGAAGAGGTGACAAGGTGTAGAGGAGTAGGTTGTGGTAGGGTAGCAGGTGGAAGAAGAAGAGGGAAAAAAAAGGTCCGGGTTTGCCTGTTTTATTTATTAACAAAGGGGTTGGGCTTGGGGTGATTGGGCCAGCTGGGTTTAATTGGATTTGGATTGGTTTTAATATAAGGGTCCGTTTGGTATTTATTAGTACAAAAGCCCAAGGACTTCTTTTGTAAATCTGCGCGAAACTTGAGGGACCAATTATGTGAACATTCCAAACTTCCTTTGAAGGGCCAAACCGCCATTTATACAACACAAGGACCAATATTTGTTAATTAAAACATTTTAAAGCTTAAAAGGACCTTAATTGTCATTTTTGGATTTTGAGGGACTAAAAGTGTAATTTCCCAAAAGTTTATCAAAATGTTCCAAATTTTCAATCATGCATAGTACAAGGGTATTATTTGTAAAATTCCAAGTTTAGAATACCAGGGGACCATTTTGCCAATTTTGTAACTTGAGGGGTAAAGATTGCCATTTTGTGTAAACTTTCATCCAGGGATCATTTGTGAATATTTTTGGTTTCCCAAGGACTTAAGTTGACTTTTCATTCATTTAAAACATTTAGGGACTAGTTTTGCCAATTTGTGTAATTCCAGGGACTGAAAACGACATTTGTTGTGAAATTGATCATTTTTCACTTGTTTTTCAATCTTTTGTACCTGAATCACATAAAACACATTTAAATGATATTTATAACATTTTGTGAGTCATTTGTGTGTTTTTGGTTGTTTTGTGGGTTTAAATAGTATAAAATATATGTGTAATTAGACACATATCAGTTATCATGATGAATTAATGTTATCTAAGCTCTATAACAACCCAGAAACACTAATTGATGGTGAATTAGAAATTAAGGTTTAATGTTCTTGAGATTTGGGTACTTATGATTCACTGCGAGTTAGGTGTTAAAACTTGGTCCTTTCACTCACATCTTAGACTTACTAGAAACACTTTGGTGCATATCCTATGGCTAGATGTCATACGCGTAAATTTTGAACTTTAGGGTTTTTGGCTACGCGTAAGGTTTTCTCACGCCTAACCTGTTTGAATGAGTTTCATGCTATGATCTGTTTTTAAATGACTATACATGTTAAGATTGATGATATGATGATTTTATTTCAGGCTTGCTCACGCATAAAACTCGAATCAAGGTCCTTGTTACTCTACGATAAGGATCACCTTACGTGAAAGTTATCGTAAGAGAAATTTTACGCCGTAATCGCATTCTGGCGTAAGGTTCTACAATGGGACTCGCGTATCTGTGAAGGATATCGCGTAAATAGTGACTCTACGCGATAAGGTCTACTCTTACGAGTAAGCCTGCAGCGTAAAGTCTTTATCGCCTACGCGTAAGCTCCACGCATAAGGTTACTCGTTCCTACGCGTATTATTTTTACAGCAAGTAAGACAGATTCCTACGCGTAAGCTTGTGCCTACGAATATAACCCCTGTTTACGCATAAGCTACTATCTACACCTAAGCCTTGATTGACCTTCTTTATGAATTGTTACGCGTGCAAACTTGTAAATAAATGAATCATAACGTCACGAATCCAATAATGTCACTAATTAACTTAATCGTTTGATATGTTGTGATCTATAAGTGATAACATAAACTTTAAAACTTAAAGTTAACTAACTCACGAAACGTTTCACGACTTCATTGGACTATTGGACAAACAAGTGACTTAGGACTCGTAACAATCATTAACTGATATTCAATAATTAGTCAATAAAACCTTCTGTTGACTAACATTATGTCTTTTGATATGTTGGTTCTTTTGGCTAATGTTATTTCGATCACGACATGGTCGCTCAAATGAATGTGGATGCACCGAGGTTCTACAATTGCCGATATCTTCCCTAATGGCTATCCAAGAAAGATTGTAAAGGACAATCTCAGAGTTGACTTTGAAACCCTCACATGCTCGAATCTTCTTGCGATTCTTTGTGGATATTTTAAAGAATCATCCCTACCGAACATGCTCTCACACTCTGCTACAAGACCGGAGATCTAAATACAACAATTAATTCAATGCAAAGGATCAAAGGTCAAAGTGCGTGACAGATGACGCTTAAATCACAAACAAATCACCATCACATGCAGATTTACACGTTTCTTCTTATTCTGATATCGAGCCAACCGACTTCTATGCCACACCTAATGAAGAGACAGTTACGCAATTCGATGGATATTGGCTATGATGAAGCTTCAGGAATTATCACTAAGCATTCTCATGTGGAGGTTAAGAACATTCCTCAATCGTGGAGAACCCTCTACATCATCATCACCAAGTCAGTCTCTGGTCGTGGCGGTGGCTATGAGCATCTCAAGCTCATGGAGCTGCAAATATTTTGGTCATTAATCAACAAGAAGGACATCGAAATTGAAGCTATGATATGGGATGACATGATGTCATTTCTCAAAAAGCTTGGCTCAAAGATTCCCTATATCGATACCAAAGTGTTGATCCAGAGCACTTGGACTTCATCCTAATATTCCCAAGAGGCTCAATGACCACGACAATCACGACATGTTGATGAACCCATCCTATCGTCAGAATCAAGGAATCGTCAACAAAGCGAGGTGTGTGTTACCGATCACCTTGACTAATGAAATCAAAAAGCTCGAGACATACAAAAGGTATCACGTAGCAAGATAAAGAAGGCAAATTTGGTCATCTCGATGAGAGTCTTCGGTACACCTATAAGGAAAACCAGTAAAGAGGAAGTGCGAGAAGTCGCAAGCAGCTGAGAGTCGGAAGGATGTTCCCGAAGGAATCCTCCACGTAGAGGGCAGCTTCCCTTGAAGCTACTCCTATTCCTATATCCAAGCCTAAACCGCAGAGAAAGCTAATGGGCGAGGACTGGAGAGTACGGAATCGATGAAGAGACTTTCTACTCAAACTCTGGCGAAGATGAAACTACAGCGGTAACTAAACCTCCAAGTCCACCGGTGACAAAGAAAAAGGGAAGACTCAGACTTGTGCCTATGAAGAAAGCTCAGATGAAGAAGAAGAGCAAGCCGGATACTTCACTGGAAGACGTTCAAATTCCTTAGACTCCAACACAAGGCAAAAGAATTTGCAAAAGATCAAATGGGTGGCCCCGGAGGGTCAAGTGGTGTATCTCAACCTTCACCAGATCCCGATGCGTTAATCAACCCGATAAGGGATCCGGTGCCACCACTTTGGAGCAACAACAAAAGCCCGTGGAAGAAACTATTGAGTATGAATTTGAGGAACTGTTAAAGAAAGTCCGAGAAAGATGAGGGTGACAAAGAAAAGCTGGAGACGTAAAAGCTCAAGAGAAAGATAAGTCCGGAGATGACATCGATTATGATAAGTTTCTGCTAGACAGTCCTGCTCGCTTAGAGGAGAAAACCTCTGCACCTCTAAAGGATCCAGAGTCTCCTCATGTCTCTTCATCATCAGATTCGTCTTCTCATTCTTCACCACCACCATCAAAGAAATCAACCAAATCAACATCCAAATCAGTAAAGAAGCCACCTCGATCTTGGATTTCTCATACTCATAAAAGAATTGTGAATGCGGTCAAACAGGTTAGAAAGAAATACATGCTTTACAAAAAGCTAAATTTATTGCGACCGGTTAACGTACCTTGATGATGAGAATGACAAGATGCAAGTTGAAAAGGAGTATGTATAGAAGCTTATGAAGGATGATCTTCAAGGGAGCATGGACGAGATGATAAAGGATACACTCACAAGTTCTTAATGGAGGTCATTCGGCCAAAAAAAGAGATGTATACGGACAACTTTACGAATCTCTTACATTTAGCCAAGCAAGCCATGAAATCAACTCTGATGAATTTAAGCATCAATCCAGTTGAAACTACAATCTTCTCAGATGATGAATTAGTAAACCGGCAGTAGTGCAAATGTCAACACGCTCTGCAATGTTTGCCTCCCATGAAGCTAAAGCTGTTTGAAGCATTCTTTGGAATACCAACTCAATTCATCATTAAGAGAAGAGGCTATAAGGCCTAAGCGTTCAAGAGATGATGAAGACAAAGATCAAGATAAGGATAAGGAGCCTAAACGCACAAGAAGTCGGTGAATCATCTTCGATTCAGTACTCAATGCCGCCTCCACCACAAAGGACTCCAGCTCAACAAAGATCTCCTCCCGCTCTCCGCAGATAAACCTCAGATTAGAGACACCACCCTGCACTGAAAAAACGGTGATCACTTTGAGTATACGGGTGGTGACGATGAAGAATACCATGAGCCCCAACAACAACCCGCTTTCCGACAAAGTACAGAAATGAAGCCAGAATCTTCATCTAGGCCTAAGAAAAAGAAGAAAGGCCCCAAGGTCGACGTGTGGTATCATGGCTAGATGAAGATACAACAGAGGAATTTGAATGGGTTTCTACACTTGTCAATTCCACTCCTACCACGCTGTGAAGGTCAAGATCCGTAGACGGTAATACTTTGGAGCATGCTAAAATTCTGCAAGAAAAGTTCAAAGTAAAGAAGATGGCGAAATTTGAGTCGCGCGAATCAAGAATGAAGCTCTTCAATTGTGGAAAGATAGCTCAGAAAGTGCCATCGAGGTCTAATATCACCTTGATAACATTGCTCGAGCTATGTCTAATAACATGGATTGGCTTAACCCAGAAGCAAACATCAATTTCTGACGGCGGACAACCCTCCTTATTACACCGGTCTAGAACACTACCAACGATCGGCCAACCAGATCGACCTAGGATCCCATTGGATACTTCTTCAACAAAGACTTGGAATTTCTTCTTCGGGGCGATGGTTCAAGGAAATATGCTACATCCGACACTTCCATTCCCGGACCGAATACTCAAACTGCATAGCTATCGAGGAAAGAGATGATCACTTGTTCTCCAACAAAGTGGAAGCATCATGACAGAGATGCAATGTATGGGATTCATCATTGGCGGAGCGCCGAAGAATCTACTCTGAAGCGCAGTCAGCAAGTCTCAACATGCATTGTTCGATACTAAAACATCGTTGCCATCAAACACGTTGATCTTTTTGTCCAAATGGGACTACTGCGTATCTCAAGAATATTGTGGTCAAGAGACAAGGCGAAGGGATTATGCATTCTCTGAAGTGACTTTGAGATTTGTCTATCGCGACATCGAAGACATGTACCTTGCCAAAGCTACAGGTCGTATGAGACAATTCTCGACTTATGTACAACGATGGATTCATCAAGTCGATGCTCATCTTCATCGGGCGTATAGTTATCAAAGAGCGTGTAGAAGATCTCCGGTGAGTTGAATCTTATCGGACCGTGTCAACTTCACTCCACCGCGATCTTCCCGACATCAACCGGCTCTCACAACTTACACTCATCGACAAACCATTGGCGTCGTTTACCGCAATGAACTTCAAAGAAATTGCTTGATGGCGTGCAGAGATCTTCACAAGTTTGGAGATCACACTTTGAAGATGGTTAGGAACGGATTGGCTTACCGGTTGAAGGATATACACCAAAAGATCGGGTCTCCTAAGCGATGGAATTCGTGGATCGAAGGATGTGAAGAGGATCATCACGATGATTGATGAACGGTTTTATAGAAGGGATCGAGTTCGAGGAAGATTGGAAAGCTATGTTGGTGGTGGTCGCACCGAGATTAACATCACCGGCTTTCAACGCCTCATTCACCTCCGGCGACATCTCCGGACTACCGGTACCCCTTAAACCGCTTCTTTCATTATTACTTTGGATGTATGATATATTATGTCTATGGCTTGTGTACTCATTCTGATGTACAACCCGTACTTGTAAATAAAGGACCCCGTGAGTGCAGCTTGGCCACAATCCTTATATAAGTAGCGAAAGCTTCTTACTTTTGAGTAAAACCTATCAAACCTTTCACTTTTCAAGGTTTTGCTCAAAAGAACAAGTACTTTCCTTATGATTTTCAAAACCTCAACCGTTTATATCACTTGTTGAGGGGGAGTACTTGACTTAAAAATTTGTTCACAAATTGTTCACCGTGGTCATTCTTCTCAACACTTTTCGAAATGGTCATATTCATTCTCAACTTTTCAAAAATAACATTTTATATGCCATTTTTGAGGGGGAGAAAAATACGTGATAAGAAATATGTTGTGTTTTGCTCGTAAATTCTCGTGCAAAAAGACTTCAACCCATGAATTGACGAGATCTTAACTGTTAGTAACTCGAAAAGACTTGTCCAGGACGGGTAATAATTTCAAACTAGTTAAGCTAGTGATGTAAACGTATCTCGCAAAGGACTTGTCCGAGTAGAATGTACCACTCGAGAAACTCTTGGTAGACATGAACTTTGACGGGTTTGACAACCTTTGGGGGTTGTCCACACCTTCAAGATAGTTATTAGAGCTAGTTGTCACCTAAAAGTTGACAATGCAACTCTTTAACTATGCCACGTAACCGTGTCTCGCGGGGAATGTCTATCTTGAGTCGATCAATTCGAAGTGTGCACTCTTTCCTCACTTTATCTGATTTCCGTCAAAACTCTAAAGCACATGTGGAGGGTATTTACAAAAGACAAAACTCTCACAGTGGTTCAAACATGTTTTTCATTTACAAACCCTTTGAGGGATTTTCTTCAAAATGGTTTTATGGCAACATAGGTTAGTCAAGGAGTTATAAGGTGACTAAGGAAAGGAATAATCGTCCTATGATCCGCCAGAGCCGTAGGGATCTACCCAAGGACACTACCAATAGTTAGAATTTAGAAGTCCTTAGGTATGATTATAAAATGGAGAAAATGAGAATCGGAGAAAGAAGGAGTTGAAGTATTAAAAAGAAATGCAAAGAAAAGGGTGAAAAGAAATAGCCCTCCAGATTATTCAACTTAGGGCATAATCAGGGTTCAATTCATATACTACTGGTTGTCACTAGATGACACCGGTATTGAAGATTAAAAGTCGTCATGGACCCAAGGACGCATGCACTAAACCTTCTTAGCCACTCAAGTTTCTCTCAACAGAAGCTTGTTTCATTCTCACCGGAACCCTATGTAAACTATCGGCTTTCTCTTAGAGATTGCTTGGTATTGAAGAAGAGACCTCTCCCTAGTCTCCGCCAGAAACCAAAACGCACTAGTGAGTCTAGAGCCACGAGATTCATCAAAGATCTCTTAGGTACACTTGACATTTCATCACTTGACATTCAACAATAAGAATTTCAGTGGTACATTATCGAGTCCTTCACGGATCTTAGCAATCTGTCGAGAACATTTATGAGAGGTTCACATTTGTGATCCTCGGTGATTGAATGGAAACTCCCCGCCAGTGGTCAACATCAAACGACTACGACGGCAGGTCGCCGCAACTCCGTGATTGCGCTTAGTGGTCTCAAACTGTCTACAGCCTTGAGGTGATGTGATATACCTCAACGACTCATCCAATCGTCGAGGTGTACTTTGGTACATCGTGTTATCTCACTTGTGGGACTCAGGTTCAGGAACGGCCTTTGTAAGAATTAGAGTTGTGTTTTCACACTATGTCATAACACTCTCGAAGTTCAAACTTGTAAGTGCCGGAATCCGCTTATTACTAACCGTTTTATGTTTTCTTCTTATGGAAGCTCTAGAGCGGAATGATCGTGCGGTATTCTCATGCTCACGCCAACATCATCACTAATGGAAGTTCTATCCAAAGCAACACAATTGTAATGATTCTTCGTCAAACCAAAGAATCTACAATGTTAAAGACTTAAAGAACTTCATCAGTCCTGAATTCCAACGTCAAAAGAGCATGTGAGCATGTTGAAGAATGACGTGGAGACAACTGGAGCAATGCGAAGCGCAACTGAGGCGCTTGATCACGATAACAACATACTATATCTTTCATCACAAAGAACAATGATCAAAGAACAAAGTTAAAGATGACGTCAAAGCATAACTGTTCAAAGAAAACTATATCGCTACCTTTGGGGAGATGGTTTGAATCAAGGCAATTCTTCTCACAAGAAAGAAGAATGTCGAAGACGCGTCAAAGCTACTATTACATCAACGCCTTCACCGTTTTTCATCACCAACACTTGAGGGGAGATTGTTGGAATCACTCCTAAACCTTTATTCAAGTGTTAGTTACTCATATGTAATAGGTAGCTTATTATGGCCTTTATGTTTGTTTAAGGTCTAGCTTATGTAGAAGGCCCATAAGCTTAGGCCCATGTCCATTAAGGAAAAGGGAAGGAGTGGGAGTGTTGCCCTAGCTCCTTGCCTATAAATACTCTTTTATAACCCTCACTTGAGGGTTGGTTGTTCAATATACTCTTTCACGTACATCTACGCCTAACCATTCATTATTATACGTGTGTGTGTGTTTGTGTGTTGTTCAACCGCCTCTCTATTTCTTTCTATTAAGCTTGTGTTGTAAATCTAGTGACCTAAAAATACCCAACTTACGCGTAACAATAGAGTTATGCGTAGACTAAAAACTTAAACGTAGAATCCTTATGCGTAGGATTTACTTATGCGTAAGACAAGCGTAAAGAAAATACTTATGCGTAAGAAATTATACGCGTAAGATTTAGCTTATGCGTAAATCTAGGTTTTGCCCAAAAATCCTTTACACTATCACAGTGTAAAAGATATCCAATAGTCGAAGTGTTCCACAAACTTATCCAAGTGAGGGAAGCACTGAGTAATCGTTGAAGCTCGAAGAATCTGCACCAAAAGCTTATGCATAAAACCTTATGTGTAGGAAAAGGGTTTTGACTTTTCTTACGCGTAAGAATAGGGTTTTGACCAAAAAGTAGCTTACGCGTAGGAATGCCCAGAAATGAAAAAAAAACTCGAATTTTTACCCAAAAACACGTTTCCAAATGATTTCTTTTGCACAAACTTCTTCCAAATCACTTAATAAACAAGAAAGTCGACAACTTTAAGCTTAAAACCACGTAAAAATCAAAACTTTATGATAAAAGTCCACGTTTTATAGGAAAAAACGCAACTTTCTTTGTAAAGCTTTAATAAAAACGTAACACAAACACTCCTAAACCATTGTTAGGCGATTGATACCAATTGTAAAGCCCCTTTTATCACGTATACCTTATCACAACTTTAGACACAAACACGCTTTATGCGTAAACCACAACAGTTACGCTATGCGTAGAAGAAAGAAAGGAAAATATGAAGAACTTGGTGACTTGAATGATATATTATGCGTGTATATGTTTAGAGAGATAGAGGAAAGAAGATGAAACAATATTTCATATGAAAAACACATACAAACACAATCAAGCACACCCCTCAAATGAGACTTTGAGGGGTTTATATAGTACAAGTGAGTTAATGCCCTAAAGGATTTCTATGGGCTTTCGTGGGCTTGGACATGGGTTGGATTCGATATTTGGCAAGCTTATCATAACTAGTACCCATTTAGCTTAGTCCAATCCACGAGCCCGTTGACTATTCTATCATGATATCTAACACACGTTACAAAGTTCCTAAATGTGAATGACCATCACTTCTAATAAAAACTATTAAGGCTAACATTTAGCCATTCAGGGAAAGTTGACTTTGGTTGATAAGGACTTTGTCTTATCTGATTCAAACTTATCCCGCCTTGTCCTGCTCATTCTTCAGTCTTCATATCCTTCAGTCTTCTACTTGGTTTGTCTTCAGTAAGAGTTGGAGAGGAGTCTTAGGGATTGAGTGAGTTATTGTCATCACTCACTGAATCCACCATCTTCTTCTTGACTCAGTCTTCACCCTTTAAGTTCCGCTTCGAGTGGAGAGACTATCTTGTTGCCTCGCATCGAGTATCGAAGATGGCTCACTGAGAGACTATGCACTCGACCTGTTAGTGTTTGGACTAGAAACTTGGGCTATTTTCTATTCAAATCCTAGATTAAGGGTTTGGGTATTCTTTGAACCCAACAGATCCCCTATTTGGATATACAAATAGCCTAAGTGTTTGATCAGTGAAAGTGAGCAAATGGCTTCTTCTTACACTGAATGTACTAATGAATACAATAAGGAACACTGAATATTTTAACAAAAAACATACATCGTTTATTGATCAAATTACAAGGTTCCTATTACTAGTACAAAAGATAATTTAAAATGATGTCAAGTCGGATGGATTCCCGAGCTTCAAGCTTGACTTTCTTGGTGATGAGTGTTTTTCCCTGTCGGATGGTCTATTATCTTTGCGTTTAAGTGAGTGCGAGACCTGATATTCGCAGAGTCCAATTTGAGAGGCCACTGGAATATAGTGATCATTGTAGCCACTCTGCCGATCGATATCACTCCACCTTTGGAATTCTGGGTTTCCATAGACATCAATGAAAAATAGCCCTCTTTCAGGCTTTTCAATCACTAGACAGTTCACAAATTTCCTCCTTCAGCAGCTTCCCTATTACACTCAAGTCCGAGGCACTTTAATCTCAGTGGAACTCAACTCTCTTCCTTTTGCCGATGGATGATTGTGGTTGAGATCCTTGAGGTGTAGTTAATGGCTGAATTCCCGTTAATTTGGTAGACCGGACAATCCCTTAGTCTTTCATATCTTTTACTGAGCATCTTCATCAGGTCCTTAACCACCGAATTCTTCTTCTTTTCAATAAGTGGACCAAGCTCATCGAGTTATTGATCCCAAAGTCGATGAATTTGGGGATCATGAACCTCAAGTATATTTTATCAACCCTCTGTAATCTTTTTAGGAAGCCTTGCTTGTCATTGTCCATTGTAATGCTCAATTCGCTTTGGATGAGTATGGCTTCAGTTTTCTTCTTCTTTTCTTCCAAGCTGTTTCTCATTTCACCATCCGGCTGAGCTTCCTTGAACTTTTATCCTACCTGAACCTTTTGGAGTTTCTTTAGATTAATTCCTATGTTCTCAGCTTCTTCAACGACTACCTTTGCCAGTGCTTCTCTATTCTTCTTATCATCTTCAGCTTGTTTCAATCTCTTTTCTTCTTTAGCAAGATAATTACTTAGCTGTTGAGGTGTGAGAAGGTATTCAGTGTCGCCGATTTTGTAGGGAATCTTCTCGGCTCGAGAGTTGTCATTTTGCCTTTTCCTTTGTCCCGCCTTGAGGAAGATGAAGTTGCTACTAGGGGTGGTGGTGTTGTTGTTATTGGTGTGATTATCATCGGTGTTGTTGTTGTTGATGTTGATGGTGGGATTGATGAGATAGGTATTCTTTGAGATTGGTGGTGATGATGAGATTGGAGCTACCGATCGGTGGTGTTGTCTCCCCACTTAGTGTGAAGAGGAGTTTCTTTAGTTTCTCCCCTCAAGCTGCCAGGGGAGGCGTCGGTGAGGGCAAGAGTTGGAGTTAGTCTTGAGGATGGGCTGCTTGACCCTTGAAGGCTTGATAAATTTCAGAGATCATAGCCTTGATATATGAAGTGTCGGTTTGAATAACGATGACTTTTGCTTCCAAATTAGCCCGAGAAACTTTCGGAGGCGGCATTAAGGCCCAAGATTCCGAGGCAGATAAGGATGCGAGCTAAAGTAGCCACCTAGTATTCAAAGAGTCCAATGTAGCTTGAAGAGCTGGACTTAGGATGGAAGGCCTGAACATTTGCAGAACTTGAGCATATCGAGCGATTCGGTGAGGCTTGAGGATTGTTTCAAGTGCGCCTCAATAGCCTCTAGCACTTTAGAGTTGAGTCTTTGGGTCTTCTTTAACAAATTCCCTGATTTCATCTATCTTTGTACCTACACCTGAAGGTGCTGAGGAATTTAGCCAAGTTGTCATCCGGTCGGTGAAGGTTGTCATACATCGAGATCCCACTGTGCTCATGAACATTTTCATCAAAGCCATGTACCTCAGCCTTTAGATCAGCATAACTTCAGAAGCTGACCTAGGTGTTGTTCCCCACAGTGTTCAGTGACCCCGAGTATAACCTTCTTGAAGCTTTGGTGATCCACTGAACATGCTGCTTTCCGATAAGTGGGAGAACATTATCAAATCTTTCAAATTCATTAGTGGAGGAGGAGGAGTCATCATTTTCATCTTTGGAATGGTTATTATGCTCACGTGGATCAGCTGAGCTCTTGTTCAGATTGAACCTCAAGTCCACTTCTTACGGTGATAAAACTTCATCATCGGTTTAGCAAGCTCATCTTCGAAAAGAGTATTCCGTAACATCAATCGCAACGTTAGGGGTTGGTGATGGGTTCCATATCGGCGGTGGTATGTTTCCCTCGAGTCTTTGTCCCCGTTGATCCCTCGGACAGTGGGCGCGTTTCCAGTGCCTTCGCTGGAGTCGAGATTGGTTGTGGGTTCCATATCGCGGGTTGTTCCTTTCCTCAGAGTCTTTGTCCCCAGTGACCCGAGACCGGTAGGTGTTTCCAGTGCCTTTAGCGAGTCGGTGATAGTTGTATCCTTATCGGTGGGTTGTTTGGTTCCCTCCGAGTCTTTGGGATCGATCGGTGCCCTCGACAAAGGCTTTGATTTGCAAATGTCATCCTTGGCGTTGTGGAAGGCTCCCTACCAGCGGGTTGTATGTGTTCCTCTGGATCTTGAGGAGTAGTGGTTGTGACCAAGGGCACTGACTGTGATGTATCAGTGTCCTTCTTTTTCACGGGGGTGGATGTTACCTGGTGACCAATAGGTGTCAAATCAGTCTTAATGGTCTTCGTACAATGACACATGCATGGGTAAGGTGGTCAGAGGCAAGAGACAATTGCTAGAAATGTGTTTTACCTGAATAAAGAGGAGCGAAATCTTTACATTGCCCACCACATCTCTAGTGCTGGAACTGACATGAAATTCTTCTAATGTATTAAATCCATATGACACCATAGATATTGCTTCCTCAAAATCTTGAAGTGATTTAGCACAGTAAAGCCTTTTATTTTCAACATCAAACCCTTTTGATCGACCACTGAAATAGTTCACGGAAGAAAAGAGAATTAGGGATGGTATCAACGAGATAAAACATGACGGTGAATAACATATGTTGAGGAGTCCGATAAAATTCATGTCTGTGTCTTGTATATTTTACAAATTCGATAAACTAAAGTCAATTGATCCCATCAAGTTAAGCGTCATCACCTTTCATGTTTGAACCCCAACAGAAGTTGCAAGATAAGCTGAGCATAGAGAAAATTTGTATCACACATCAAAATGCACACTAAATTTGGTGTAACGAGAAATACCATCTTTTATATAGGTATGGTATAGCTTATTTGAAATACATACTCTATATAAAACTAAGTGTATTTTGACGTTAATAATTTTTTTTCCTTAAAAATATGTATAATCTAATAAGTAAACACATACTTAAGCTCAAGCCTTAGCGAGTAAGCCCAGGTTACTCATGTTGGAAAATTTAGTGCACTTGTGGGATTAGTTCACACCTTGTAATGGGTTAGGAGAGTGCAGGTGTACACTCATAAGGTCCCCGAACACCACGACTCTAATAGTGGTTTGTATTGGTAGTGCTCGGGTTTCCACTGAAGCGGTGTTTCCACTGCTAGCTATGAAATCTGATGAAAGTACTGCTTGTAAAGGGCTTTGACCTATTCAAGTGGCGTTAAAAGCGCATAATGACCACGTTTAATTGGTCATGTAACCACTACGGTTATAATGGGGATAATTATGAAGATTAATGGGCGATTAATTCTCATAATTCCATTTGACTAGCTAAGAGTAATCTCCTATAAATAGGAGATCTGATTATGCATGAGGACATACACAGAAAATGATAAACACTTATAAGCGAAAGGGTTATTAAATTGTGCCTAATTTCTATAACTGCATTTGATCTTATCCCAAGTAGATATTCGTGTAACCCAGGCATTAGGGTCGAATAGTTTACTTTGGAAAGTGATCACACGATTCCAAGTGATATCAACCTAGTGGTATTTGTTTATGCTGACTTGGTATTTGTTTCTGCTGACATTGATTATCTAACCCTGTTCTGGGAGTTACACACTAACAATCAAAGTAAACTATTTTTGAGATAATCAATGGCTGCTGCTGAAATGAAACACATGGCTTCAAACTTTGCCAAGCTTGATAAGTTTGAAGGGGTGGACTTCGGAGATGGCGAAGAAGATGCACTTCTTCTGTCAAGCATGAGTGTGGTTTATGTGCTAACCACTCCTATTCACGATGATGGAGATGATGCTACTGTGGAGCGGATCGGGAGAAGGAGCAAATGGAGAATGATGACTACATATCGCGGTATTATCCTCAATGGTATGTGATTCTCTGTTTGATATTTATCGAACTTTGAATCTTCCAAAGTCTGTGGATTCCTTAGATGCCAAATATATGGCTGAGGATGAATCAAGTAAGAAGTTCCTTGTAAGTAATTTCACAAATTACAAAATGACTGATTCAAGACGGTTATGAAACAATACAATGAACTTCTTAGTATACTTGGAAGGTTTACACAACACAATATGCACATGGATGAGGCTATTCAAGTCTCTTGTGTCATTGATAAACTTCCCCTTCTTGGAAAGATTTCAAGCATACCTTGAAACATAAAAAGGAGGAGTTAACTCGGTTGAGTTGAGAGTCATCTGCATTGAGGAATCTCTCAAGGTGCAGGAGGATAATGCAAGTAGCAATACTTCTGGTGCATCTGTTGTCAATATGGTGGAGCATAATAACTCCACCAGGTACAATGAAAACAAAGGCAAAGCAAAATATCATGACAACACAAGGGCAGATCCTAACAAGAAGGCAACACCTACTTGTTGGAAATGTGGCAAAACTAGTCACATTAAAAGGGATTGCAAAGGTGTTAAGGTTGGTGGTAAAGCCAATGGATCAAGCACTAATGGTTCGAAAGTGGGTGGTTCAAACAACTCATGAAAGGTCGAAATATGTTTAATAAGTCTTTTAAGATTTATTATGTTACATATGTATCTGAATCTAATTATGTGCAGGATGATGATGTTGCGTGGTGGGTTGACTCTGGTGCAACAGTTCATGTGTGTAAAATAAAAGGCTGGCTCAAGACTTATGAGTCACTGAATGATGGTTCTTCTCTTCACATGGGAAATGAGTCAATGACCTTGGTGCATGGTAGTGGTTGTGTAGATCTTAATTTTAGTTCTGGAAAGATTGTAACTTTGTTTAATGTTTTCATGTTCACGATATCAGAACTTGGTTTCAAGTATTGTGTTGAATAATCATGGATATAAACAAGTTATTGAGTCTGATAAATTTGTTCTTTCTAAGAATGGTGTGTTTATTGGTTTTGGTTATTTATGTAATCAAATTTTCAGGCTTAATATTGCCAGCGATAGTGTTAATTCAGCCTTTGTGACCACCATTGACTGTCGACTCTACCCTTTGGCATGCTAGACTTGGCCATGTACACTATAATAGAATGCAAGATATGTCTAAGGATGGGTTAATCCCACTTTGACATGAACACCTAGTGTAAAACTTGCATGTTGACCAAGACCAAGAAACCTTTTCAGGGTGTTAGTCGTGAACTAAGGTCTTGGAGCTTATACACGGACTGTGTGATTTGCATTCCACTCCTTCTTTGGGGAATAAGAAGTACTTTGTGACATTTATTGATGATGCTTCAAGGTTTTGTTATGTCTATCTATTACATACCAAGGATGAAGCATTAGATAAATTCAAAGTGTTTAAAACTGAAGTTGAATTACAACTTGGGTTCCTGATCAAAAGATTAAGGTCTGATAGGGGAGGTGAGTACATGGATACTATGTATTTTCATCACGGTGGTATAATCCATGAAACGGCCTTCTTATACTCCTCACCAAAATGGTGTTTACGAAGGAAAAGCAGTCTTGAAGGAGATGGTTAATTCCATGTTGTCCTATTGAGATTGAGTCAAGGGTTAGGGGTGAAGCTATGTTAAAAGCTTGCTATTTATTAAATAGGGTTCCCAACAAAAGGAACAAGGTTACCCCTTGTGAACTCTGGACTAAAAGGAAACAACTGAACTATCTCGAGGTCCGGGGTTGTAGGGCCGTTGTAAGACTCCCTTATCCAAAGCTAAAGACTTTGGGTGAAAGAGGCATTATTTGCATCTTTGTTGGATATGCTTAGCATTCCAAGGCCTTTAGGTTCTATGTTATTGAACCTAATGAATATGTTTCAATTAACTCAATAATTGAATCAAGGGATGCAAACTTTGATGAGAATAGACTATCATCAGTCCTAGACCAGTCAGGAGGATTCCTAATGGAACTCATGACACTGGTGTATCGAGGTCCTGATGATGAACCATCGATGGTCCCTGATGAGGTTGTGGTTCAACAAAGCTGAACACTTGCTCGGGAAGAGCAAAAGTGTCAGGATTCCAAAGTCATTTGGACCTGAGTTTCAACTATACTTAGTTGAAGGAACAAGGAATGAGGTTTCAGACCAATATTCCTATTGCTTCATTGTTGAGGATGATCCCAGGCATTTGAAAAGCAATGAAGTCCCAAGATATTGCTTTCGGGAAAGAAATTAATGATTAGATGGATTCCATCATGGGCAACAACACAGGTGTTGGTTGATCTACCACGGTTTACAAACCTTTGGGTTGCAAATGGATTTTCAAAAGCAAAATGAAGGTAGATGGAACTATTGAAAAGTTCAAGGCTAGACTAGTCATTAAGGGCTTTAAACAAAAGTCATGAATAGACTATTTGATACTTATGCCCTTGTGGCTCATATCGATTACCATAACAACTGGCGATTGCTTTGGCATCTATTCACAATCGGTTATTCATCGGATGGATGTGAAGACAGCTTTCTTGAATGGTGAATTGGAAGAGGAGGTTTATATGAACCAACCTCGGGGCTTCATCATGCCTGGCAATGAAAACAAGGTATGTAAACTGATTAAGTCTCTTTATGGACTGAAGCAGGCACCTAAGCAATGGCATCAAAATTTGATGAAGTGGTTTTGTCTAGTGGTTATGTTCTTAACCAAGCTGACAAATGTGTATATAGCAAATTTGATGATTTTGGTAAAGGAGTCATCATTTGCCTATATGTTGATGACATCTTGATCTTTGGTACCGACCAAAATCGAGGTTGACTGACAAAGGAATTTTTGTCGTCAAGGTTCTCCATGAAAGACATGGAGGAGGCTGATGTTATCCTTGGTATAAGGATTAAACATAAAAATAACAATTTCTATCTCTCAGGTCTCATTATATATTGAGAAGGTCTGAGGAAATTCAATTACTTTGATTGTACTCGATGAGTACACCTATGGATACTTGTGAAGTGATGCCTAATCATGGCAAGGCGTATCTCAACTTAGTATTCTAGGGTAATTGGCTGCCTGATGTATGCCATGACTTGTACAAGGCCTGATATTGGTTTTAGAGGGGAAAATTGGCGGTATACTAGTAATCCTAGTGCTCATCACGGTGATTGGAGGCCTGTATTTGCAGAAGAACTATGGATTATAGTCTCTCATTCGGTAACGAAGACAATTCGTCTACCATTGGTAGGTATTCCTACTTGGTGGAGGTGCAATTTGTTGGGCATCCAAGACTTGCATCACCAGTTCAACAATGGAATCGAATTTGTGGCCTTAGCATTTGCTTAAAAATATGTACGACTCGACAAGGGTAAAGGAATCACAAATAATGGTGTCATATCAAAGCAAACACAAATATCCAAAAGAAATCTTAACATAAATGCGGAATAAATCAAGTCAACATGACTTCTCACATAGGTCCCAGCGGAAAAATAACTCCAACAAAATATCTGAAAGAATAAGTCTTAAATGGCATCAAAAGATCAAAGCTAAATAAATCTGTAACACCCCCAAAAATGGTTTGCAGCGGAAGAAAAGGTTTTTGGGATGCTACTCAATTGGATCATAACACAAAGTGAAAAATAAAGATTTTTCTTAAAAGATTCCATTTATTGAAGTAAGATAGAGTTCACAAAGGTTGATTTGTTGCGGAAAAATGGCCCATTAATAAAATGTGGTCCCCATACGTAAATCGGAGTCATCTATGACCATGCCATGCCAATGCCCAGCGCCTCGAGTTAGCTATCGCCTTTTCATCCCGAAAATACATGCTAAAAAGTCAACACAATGGTTGAGTGAATTCATAGGTTTAGTAACAGCGCAGTTGATCACAAGATTTTCAAGTTTAAAAGATAAGCCATGGGCTACGTTGTTATACGCCCATAAAAGATAGTTGATATTATTGCACTAAGAAACATGAAACCAATACTAACGCATACACCTAATTACTGGTGTAAGTAAATAAAGTTGCCCTACGAGATGTAATAGCCAATTACATAGAGATACAAATATAGTGCCCGGTTATTTCCGATAAAAGTCGAGTCGTCAGGTTCATAGTACTATCCACGATATTTGCGTTCACTCAAGTGATTAATGGTTCATGATGTAGGGACTTTTGGCAACTTAAAGAGAGTCATAATATCAAGAGTATGCACAAACAGTTTTTCAAGCAATTGTGATCATAAAAGCAGTAGTAGCATGTATTCTCCCCAAGGAGTTTATAAAACAGTTAAAAGAGTAAAAGTGGGGCTATGAACTCACCTTAGTGATACGGTAGGAAATGCACAACAATAGTAAGTACGATATGACGTCAGCTTCAATACGAAACCTAGATATAATATGGCAAGTCTTAGATAATATATCTGTTCTGACCCTAAATGGTAATTTTTGGAAAATGGTTTAGTTGTGAGACACTCGTATCGTTTTAACTTGTGTGGTAATGTTTAAAGTTCAAATTTATATATTTTCAAATACTTTCTCATGTGTTTGTGTTACGTAGCTTATGTGGACGTTATCGACGTACATAAAATATGGTGTGAAAATATTTGTAAGTATTGGCTCTTGGAATGATGTATCTGAAACTTTCGTATAAGTGTTGACTCGAATATTGGCTCAAGTATTATCGATGTGGGAATAAATACAAGTCGAATTGTATTTATAAGTTTTGTTAGTCTTTGAGGTGTGAAAATTATATATACAATATATATTTATCGGAGTGGTGAGAAAATAATATATTTGGAAAAATACAATACTTATAGTATCTGGGATGTGGTGCCAAATAAAGGTATGTATTAAACGTATTTATTTAACAAAAGTGGTAAAATAATATGAATTTATTATCTCATAAAAGTTTTAGGATTAAAAGTGTTAAGTGTACAACTTAAAAGGACTAGAGTTGTAAAGATTTTTATAAAAGTTTTATAAAGTGAATGTTTTATAAAACTTATGAAAGTTTTGATAAAGATATCAAAGTATTCAAAGTTGAAGGCTAAAGTTGTAAATTACAAGAATTATCGAGTGGTTAGAGAAGTGACAACTCTTTGGAAGTTGAGGGCTAAAGCTGTCAAGCGGAAATGCAAAAGAAAGTAACAATAAACTTTAAAAGTGATACCCAAGGGATTCGAACCAGTGTCTTTGGGAGGAAAGTGAGCAAGTTTACCACTGGACTACAAGTCCCTTGGTGTCATTGTTTGCTACGCATGCATATTTATCGGTTAGTGACTGTATTCATTTTGTAAATAAAGCTCCTATTCGATTACACGAGCATGCGTGATTGCATGTGAATGTTTTATGTTCGATCTCTTTCTTCTCAAAGCGGTTTGTGCATGTTCTTGTTTCAAGTGGTTTTCATAATAAACACATGCTAAGTTGTAAGTTTGCAAATGAGTTTTGTATTCAACAGTTGAGTCGAGTGTACAGTATGTACAAATGAGTTCGATGAGTTTACAAAATAGCGAAATGAGCACGAGAGAAGCCAAGATACGAAATATTTCCAAGGTTGAGCCAAACTTTTATGGAATCGCTTGTAGATCATTTTTAACATGTTAGAGATACGTTAAAAGCTCTCAAAATCTTTAAATCCTTTCCAAAAAGTCGAAATAAGCAACCAAATGCTTATTCGCTTATTTTACGTTCATATATCCATATTTTACGTTTAAAATCTCCACAAAAGCATACTAATACATGAATAAAGCATCTAGTTCATATTAATCAAGAATTTGCAAAGTTTCCATGTGTGCTTTACTTTAACGAGAGCTTACAAAATTGAATATCAAAAGTTTTGAAAATATAAGAACTTGTTTCTAACAATATTCATATAAAACAAGTAGTGAGTCGAAGTTAAGCTTACGATTGGGAGTATACGAGTATGAAGAAGAGAGAAGAATTAAAGTATCGACTAGCTTTCCGATTGCCTCCAAGCTGTGGACCCGATAGCCTTCAAGGTGAGACTCTCGATCACTTTAGCTTCCACACCTTTTGTTTTCCCTCGGAACTCTTGAGTGTATGATACCATAAATGTGTGTTTGAGCTTGTCTTAGTTTGGTTATATGAGGATGAAAGAGAGAGTATGTCTTTGATAAAAGTTGTACTTCAAAGATTTGAGTGTGAAGTTGGGGTGACTTTTATAATCACACCAAGCATGGCTTCAACAATATTATATTGCTACCATGCATGGGAAATGAGTATGTTTGATAGTGAAATGTCAAGAAAAATAATGAGGTGTTGGGCTTCGGTTATAAAGAAAGAAAAAGAAGTGAGTGAGTAGATTAGATTATTGTTCTTACACTCCTTGTACTAGTGTTCTTGTTTGGATAATATTAGGCAAAGGCAGAGAAAAAGAGGAAGCATGTGTAGTCTATTCATGTGTAAGACAAGGTATGGGTTATTTGTTTGTTTATTAGACTAAAGAGAAGCTAGTAATTTAAAAATCAAAAGAGGGTGTTGTTTTATTTTGTTTTGTTGTGGCGTGGGAGAGAGACGAGATCAGAAAAGAAATAAAAAAAAGGGTCCTTAGTGTATTTGTTTAATGGCTCTAGGTCTAGGGTGGCTAAAGAGAAGAGTTTGTTCCCCCTTTGGTTGGTCTATCACGTGAAGCAAATACAAGAATGGAGAAAAAAAAATGGGCATGCAAGATTTTGTGTTTCTCTAGTTATACGCAAAAAGGGAAAGAATAAATAACATGCGTGTGTTTGCGTTTGTATATTAGAAGAAAGAAAAAGAAAGGCAACCATAATAAGGTTAGTAGATTTTTATTTGGCCCAAAGAAAAGTAGATAATATCAATATGCTTTTGGGCTAAGATAGATGGCAAGTTCAAGGTAAGTTAAGGGATGTTTGGATTGGTAAGAACAAGCCCAAAAAGAAATATAAAAATTAGTTTGGGAATTTTTCGGGTTCTTACAGTACCTACCCCTTATGGGAACCTCGTCCTCGAGGTTAAATTTGTGTTACTTGCTTAGGTGATAAAATAAAGGTTTAAAGTGTAGTAGCTCGTTCGAAAACGTGACGTTGATAAATTCATCTGAATACTCGTTTGTTTGAAAGACATGTAACTTTTCAAGAACGGTTATCTCCTTGTGAGATAGATAATTTGTGTAAGGTGTTTGTGACTCCGAGAGGTTTTAATAAAACAAGTTGTTACACTTGATGTAATTGAGACAATTTTTCAAAAGTCGACGTTTGAAACTTCTTCGCATAAGAATATTTGATAAAGTTTGACCAGAAATTTTCATTTCGTAAGAAAAAGTAGTTTCAAAAAAAAATATTGCCACGAGTGTTTAATGTTGTTACCGATGTGATTTAAGAAAAATCCCCGATGGTGAAAATGTTAGACAAAATGTAGTTGGGTATGCATGACCTCATAAGTTCTAAATGTTTTAAAATAAGAAGTATTTAAAATTTTAGAAAAGAGCTTGGCGTATGTAAAGAAAATTGTTGAACCTCAGATTTTGTGATGAAAACTTGTTAAACAAAGTTTTAAGAGACAACATGGAATCGGTTCCAAGTTGGAGATTTACATGTGAATTCAAAAGTTGTTTCTCAAATTTTAAATAATTCCAACACCTTAGTTTTTGTAAATGATGAATCAGTTTGCTCCTTAGCAATTCTCATTAAAATATTTATTGTTTTCAAAACAAAGTGCGTTTTTTGGAAATTTGGTTTATTTTCAAAAGTAAATATCGTTTATTTTTTTTTAAAGCTTTTTAAGGTGAGTAAATAGTTTGTAAGGAAATTGCAGTGAAGTTCATGAAAAGGTTTATAAAAGCACTTTATTGAGTAAGAAGGAAGCTTTTTTTTTTTTTTTTTTTTTAATCGTAGTTCGTGATTTGGTATTAAAGTAACAACTT
Organism: Chrysanthemum makinoi; assembly: GCA_910596185.1. Classification (NCBI taxonomy): domain Eukaryota; kingdom Viridiplantae; phylum Streptophyta; class Magnoliopsida; order Asterales; family Asteraceae; genus Chrysanthemum; species Chrysanthemum makinoi. The sequence goes on from OU343222.1 coordinate 294,591,435, forward strand.
GGTAAGGTGATTTTTAAAACAGCTTATAAAGCAATAGAAAACGATTTATTATTTATCGAATAGTAGTGAAATCGAAGTTAACTTTATGATATTTTGGTAAGACAACGATTCAGATTATAAAATAACTTATAAGGAAACAATTTATTGTTTGTCAAATAGCAGAAGATTTAGTTAGTTCAAGAAGTAGGGTGGTAGTAAAATACCTTATGCGGTAAAGGCAAAATAGTCTGTGAGGTAAGAGTACCAAGTTTTATGGTTTTAAATCAGACAGTGGCTAACACAGCTCACTAAAAGGGTAAAATAGTTTATAAGACCGTAATATAACTTGCAGGAAGAATTTGTAATATAGTTTATAAGTTGTTATCACAATTGTTTGTTGTTTTATAAAACAATAGTAGGGTAATGAATCGATTCATCCCATTATAAGAAAATAGTTGGCAAGGCTTTAGTAAGGTCGTTGATTACAAAGTATTAGTAAAGTTGCAAAAATTTTTGGTTTAATGGCACCATAGTAAGACTTTTCATAAAATGACAGTGAAATGGTCGGTAAAATATTTGAAAGCAGTTTGCGTTAGATAAAGACGAAGTTTACTATTTCATAAGAGGGTAGTAGGACAGACCGTTGGTATTTCAAAGGGATGAGTGGAAGATTAGGGATCCGTTCAGAAAAATATGACTTGAGTTGCAAGTTGACTCTTGGTACGTTTTAAAATCTTTTAGTCGTTCGTTTATTATTTATGTTTAGCGAGGGATTACCTTTGTAGATGTTGAGGTGTGTTGTTCTTAGAACGACTAGAGATGTAATCCGGTTCATCGATTAGGTACGAGTTTTGAGGTAGAGGTGACGTTGTTACCGCAATGGATGATGAGACAATTTCAATGTCAACGTATGAGAGAATAATGATAGGGTGGGGTTATGAAGACGTGGGTTGCAACGATACAGCAATAAAGGTTTAATGATACATGATAGAAGACGATAAGTCGATGGGACGGGAAAACAGGAAGCATGGTATTGTAGCAACCCGAAAATATAATCTAAACGTAGAGTAACGTCATGCGTTAATTAAAATTTAGTTAGTCGCGCATAACCCGCTAAGAAACTCTAAATGGTAAATGTAATCGTTAACTCGCATCATGCAACGTTTCACTGGTTATGTATTATCTGCTCAACAAATCTCATACATAGCATTGTAATATGTACGGAGGCGCGAAGTGGTGGTATAAGGTAGTCCATCTCAACATGGATCACTGTGGTGTCCTAGCGTGAAGTGGTAGTGTGCATCATCTGTCAGGGAAAAATCTCCATGCGCGTTGCTAGTAAGATGTAGACGAGGAGGCGTAAGGTAGTAGTGTAAAATGGTCGGTTTAGAGGGTGTAGTAATAAGAAAGGCGTTCCACTTAGGAGAAAAAGTATCGTAGTGAGAGAATATTGCGACATCAGTGTGTGATGTATTGGAGTAAACCTTTATAACTCTTATGATGAAAATTTTACTCTTTTTAGAAGTCAATCAAGAGGTCAACTAGACATACCACTATTATAACTACTTTCAGTATTGCAACATTCACCTCTGAGTCAGACATAGGTGATCGGGCTATGTCTCCTTGTCCCTGGTGAATATAGGTGATCAGTCTATATTCACCCGAGGTTCAATGAATCTTGCAATGCTTATCTTAGTTATACTAGTAACATGTCCTAATGTCTTTAAAGTTTGTTATAAAAGATGGAACAAATATTCCATTTATGTGGGGGAGAAGACGTGTGAGAGCAGTGGTGATGTAAACATGCATATAAGTAAGGCAATCATAGCTAATAGTGAGGTTAAGTTGTCAGTAATAAAACACATATCTTATCAAAGATGACTTCAATGAGTCATAAGTGAGGCATTCAGCTTGGCAGGCAGGCATGTGTCGGTCATAGGGTTAAGTTTTTGTAAAAGTGGTTATAGTCTAGGTTTGAAAAATACCTAGTTCTCTATAACCAAGGCTCTGATGCCAATCTGTAACACCCCCAAAAATGGTTTGCAGCGGAAGAAAAGGTTTTTGGGATGCTACTCAATTGGATCATAACACAAAGTGAAAAATAAAGATTTTTCTTAAAAGATTCCATTTATTGAAGTAAGATAGAGTTCACAAAGGTTGATTTGTTGCGGAAAAATGGCCCATTAATAAAATGTGGTCCCCATACGTAAATCAGAGTCATCTATGACCATGCCATGCCAATGCCCAAGCGCCTCTAGAGTTAGCTATCGCCTTTTCATCCTGAAAATACATGCTAAAAAGTCAACACAATGGTTGAGTGAATTCATAGGTTTAGTAACAAAGCAGTTGATCACAAGATTTTCAAGTTTAAAAGATAAGCCATGGGCTCGTTGTTATCGCCCATAAAAGATAGTTCATATTATTGCACTAAGCTCATGAAACCAATACTAACTGCATACACCTAATTACTGGTGTAAGTAAATAAAGTTGCCCTCGAGATGTAATAGCCAATTACATAGAGATACAAATATAGTCGCCCCGGTTATTCCGATAACCGAGAGTGGGGTCGTCAGTTCCCACAGTACTATCCACGATATTTGCGTTCACTCGCAAGTGATTAATGGTTCATGATGTAGGGGACTTTTGGCAGGCAACTTAGGCAGAGTCATAATATCAAGAGTACAGCAAACAGTTTTTCAAGCAATTGTGATCATAAAAGCAGTAGTAGCATGTATTCTCCCCCAAGGAGTTTATAAAACAGTTAAAAGAGTAAAAGTGGGGCTATGAACTCACCTTAGTGATACGGTAGGAAATGCACAACAATAGTAAGTACGATATGACGTCGGCTTCAATACGAAACCTAGATATAATATGGCAAGTCTTAGATAATATATCCTGTTTACGACCCTAAATGGTAATTTTTGGAAAATGGTTTAGTTGTGAGACACTCGTATCGTTTTAACTTGTGTGGTAATGTTTAAAGTTCAAATTTATATATTTTCAAATACTTTCTCATGTGTTTGTGTTACGTAGCTTATGTGGACGTTATCGACGTACATAAAAATGTAGTTGTGAAAATATTTGTAAGTATTGGCTCTTGGAATGATGTATACGAAACTTTCGTATAAGAGTTGACTCGAATATTGGCTCAAGTATTATCGATGTGGGAATAAATATAAGTCGAATTGTATTTATAAGTTTTGTTAGTCTTCGAGGTGTGAAAATTATATATACAATATATATTTATCGGAGTGGTGAGAAAATAATATATTTGGAAAAATACAATACTTATAGTATACGGGGATGTGGTCGCCAAATAAAGGTATGTATTAAACGTATTTATTTAACAAAAGTGGTAAAATAATATGAATTTATTATCTCATAAAAGTTTTAGGATTAAAAGTGTTAAGTGTACAACTTAAAAGGACTAGAGTTGTAAAGATTTTTATAAAAGTTTTATAAAGTGAATGTTTTATAAAACTTATGAAAGTTTTGATAAAGATATCAAAGTATTCAAAGTTGAAGGCTAAAGTTGTAAATTACAAGAATTATCAGAGTGGTTAGAGAAAGTGACAACTCTTTGGAAGTTGAGGGGCTAAACTGTCAAACGCGGAAATTGCAAAAGAAAGTAACAATAAACTTTAAAAGTGATACCCAAGGGATTCGAACCCAGGTCTGTTGGGAGGAAAGTGAGCAAGTTTACCACTGGACTACAAGTCCCTTGGTGTCATTGTTTGCTACGCATGCATATTTATCGGTTAGTGACTGTATTCATTTTGTAAATAAAGCTCCTATTCAGTACACTGAGCATGCGTGATTGCATGTGAATGTTTTATGTTCGATCTCTTTCTTCTCAAAACTGAGTTTGTGCATGTTCTTGTTTCAAGTGGTTTTCATAATAAACACATGCTAAGTTGTAAGTTTGCAAATGAGTTTTGTATTCAACAGTTGAGTCGAGTGTACAGTATGTACAAATGAGTTCGATGAGTTTACAAAATAGCGAAATGAGCACGAGAGAAGCCAAGATACGAAATATTTCCAAGGTTGAGCCAAACTTTTATGGAATCGCTTGTAGATCATTTTTAACATGTTAGAGATACGTTAAAAGCTCTCAAAATCTTTAAATCCTTTCCAAAAAGTCGAAATAAGCAACCAAATGCTTATTCGCTTATTTTACGTTCATATATCCATATTTTACGTTTAAAATCTCCACAAAAGCATACTAATACATGAATAAAGCATCTAGTTCATATTAATCAAGAATTTGCAAAGTTTCCATGTGTGCTTTACTTTAACGAGAGCTTACAAAATTGAATATCAAAAGTTTTGAAAATATAAGAACTTGTTTCTAACAATATTCATATAAAACAAGTAGTGATTCGAGTTAGCTTACGATTGGGAGTATACGAGTAACAGAAGAGACCGAAGAATTAAAGTATCGACTAGCTTTCCGATTGCCTCCAAGCTGTGGACCCGATAGCCTTCAAGGTGAGACTCTCGATCACTTTAGCTTCCACACCTTTTGTTTTCCCTCGGAACTCTTGAGTGTATGATACCATAAATGTGTGTTTGAGCTTGTCTTAGTTTGGTTATATGAGGATGAAAGAGAGAGTATGTCTTTGATAAAAGTTGTACTTCAAAGATTTGAGTGTGAAGTTGGGGTGACTTTTATAATCACACCAAGCATGGCTTCAACAATATTATATTGCTACCATGCATGGGAAATGAGTATGTTTGATAGTGAAATGTCAAGAAAAATAATGAGGTGTTGGGCTTCGGTTATAAAGAAAGAAAAAGAAGTGAGTGAGTAGATTAGATTATTGTTCTTACACTCCTTGTACTAGTGTTCTTGTTTGGATAATATTAGGCAAGAGAGAAAAGAGGAAGCATGTGTAGTCTATTCATGTGTAAGACAAGGTATGGGTTATTTGTTTGTTTATTAGACTAAAGAGAAGCTAGTAATTTAAAAATCAAAAGAGGGTGTTGTTTTATTTTGTTTTGTTGTGGCGTGGGAGAGAGGCGAGATCGAGAAAGAAATAAAAAAGGGTCCTTAGTGTATTTGTTTAATGGCTCTAGGTCTAGGGTGGCTAAAGAGAAGAGTTTGTTCCCCCTTTGGTTGGTCTATCACGTGAAGCAAATACAAGAATGGAGAAAAAAAATGGGCATGCAAGATTTTGTGTTTCTCTAGTTATACGCAAAAAGGGAAAGAATAAATAACATGCGTGTGTTTGCGTTTGTATATTAGAAGAAAGAAAAAGAAAGGCAACCATAATAAGGTTAGTAGATTTTTATTTGGCCCAAAGAAAAGTAGATAATATCAATATGCTTTTGGGCTAAGATAGATGGCAAGTTCAAGGTAAGTTAAGGGATGTTTGGATTGGTAAGAACAAGCCCAAAAAGAAATATAAAAATTAGTTTGGGAATTTTTCGGGTTCTTACAAAATCTCTAAGGTAAGTCCACTCATACACTCATCCCAAAGCAAAACCCAGCTTCCAATGCTTAGATACATAGCGGAAGAAAAGAAAAGTCGCGTGAGCTTCAAAAGCCCGAGTGAACAGATATGAAAGCAAAGCGAATACTAAACGATATCGAATATGAAATATAATAAAAAAAAGATAGCAAAATCATAATCATTTTCAAAGTATAAATCAGAATTTTAAAATAAAGTTTATAGTTAACTACCACGAGCCCATAAACAAATATCAGATCATAAACATATTCTCATAAGGCAACATTTCTCGTAAGGCAACATTTCTCGTAAGGCAACATTTGTAGGGAGACCTACGGTTATGAAGGGCGTGCATGCAGGGCATCAATCATCGGATAACATATAACGGTAATAACAATAAAGATCTAGGATGCATCCATATGCCCCTTCCTACATATACAAAATATGCTCCACCATCCAGGAACGTGGCGAGAACATCACTCTGCCCTAGAGTCATATCGAAGTGCATCGCGTACGGACATGGAACCACCATGACTAGTGAAATATTTGGCTCGGGTGTCAAACTATCTTAGGTCAATCAGAATGTCATAAGCGACACAGATCATATTTATCAGAAGGTTATTCATATTTTCAAAATCAGAGTTTTCATATCATATAGTTCAAAATCGGATGTTTCATAATTGAAATCGAGTTCAGATAAGCAGCTCAAACAAAAGCAGAATGGGTTCATAGCAAAGGCTTAGGAAACCTAATAGAAAAACTAACGAAAAGCGTTAAAAGGAACCTTTCTTTGAAAAGGTCAGAATATCTGTACCTTATACCAAAGCAAATGATCGAAAAAGCAAAGCGTCGAAAAGCAAAGGATTACTCCTTCTTCACAGAACCTATACACATTAATGGTCGTCCATGTTATTTATGATTCCATAATCGTCGAAATGATCTTTTAACATTTGGTATTTATACTTAGTGTATTGATGATCTTCATACTTTAGGATTTTATTATTAAATGAGACTTAAGTGTTTTATAATTAATATAAGTAGATTAGGGTTCATTATGTCATTTATTTAAAGTTTAGGGTTAAATGTGAAAATAGTTTAAACGTCATAACTCACACATGAAATAACGAATTAATACTCTTAGTTTCAAACCCTAATCGACTCTCATTATGTTCTAGGGTTTTCTCCTTCTTTTAATATCACATTAATATGCATTTACTTTTCATGTTACGTCTTTTAATGACTCGCTACTTAACCTAACACCTTCATGTCTTAACCATACGTTACTTATATATATGTTATACCTCAACTTTTATTCCCATGGACGTTTATGATTTTATGTGACACACAAATTACTTATTATCCGGATTAAATACACATTTACACACACACGCACCATAGCTTCGACTAAATATGACCACGTACTACGTTTACATATCTACAAGCTCACTTGACTTATAAAACATCCGCATGATACACAAACCATTTAGGGTTCGGTTCACACTTCAAACTAGGGTTTAGGTTTACATGACCTTTACTTATTAAACACACGTTCAAAACTCTTATATGGTTCGGTTTATAGGTTTTACGCAAACCCTAGCTCTCTACGTACTTTACATATTCAAGTTCTCATGTTTATACCTTAGCCGAATTATTTACATGGTTCGGTTCACATGTTTATGTGGTTCGGTTCTATGCTCAACATATATCTATGATCCGATTCAAATATTGCGTATTACATAACAAGCTCTTTAATAATTTTAAGGTTCAAGTCATCACGGTTTGCCTTGTTTGGTTTCATATGGTTCGGCCACAAAAAGAAAAACACAACTCGACTAGAACAAAACAAATCTCAACATATTAACGTAAGGTGTAATGAAAGAAAGACGAGAAAACATTTATACCTTAGCTTGTTGAAGCAAAAGTCTCGACACCAAGGTTATAGGTATTCGGCCGAATGGAACAAAAGAAAAGAAGCAACAAAACTAGGGTTTCAATCTTGTGTTTATGTGTTGTATTAGAAACATTTTAGGTTTAAGGCTTTGAGAGTGGTGTGGGCTTCGGCCTCTTGGGTCCAACCGAAACAAAACAAACGCCCCCCATGGCTTCTTGGCTCTCGGCTTGGCAAAAGAAACAAGCCAAGTGGTTTCCCAAATAGCGAAAACAAGGTCAACTAATCGGCCCAACACTTTAGCGAGACGTTTAACTCTTCGTCGTATATAATCGATCACGTACACGTATTAGTTAAGTTTTAATTACTCGTAAGTTAGGTTTTAATTTTCGTTAAATGATTATAAACGTATTTTACGTATTTTATAATTTTCGTTTCCAAGGGTATTTTAGTCTTTATTCATGTTTTAGATTTTCAGGTTTTACAACTCTTCCCCTCTAAAAAAAAATTTTCTTCCCCGAAAATTGAAATGAAACGAAACGAAAACGAAATGAGAACATACCAAACTATTCAAAGAAATGAGGATAACTAGCTCGCATCGACTCTTCGGTCTCCCAGGTAGCCTCGCGCTGGGTGATTTTTCAAAGAATCTTAAGCGGAATGACTTTATTTCTCATGACTCTTTCTTGCCTTTCTAAAATAGCTTCTGGTTCTTGAGATAAAGACATATCGGATTGAATTTGATCAAACGGATAAGAAGCAACGTGTAACGGATGATAATTGTATCCCACTAGGAGAGATACATGGAAGACATCATGAACATCGATGATGCTTGAAGCGGAAGTGCTAATCGATCGAAACTTCTCCTATCGTTCGAATTTCAAACGGACCGATGAATCGAGGACTGAGCTTGCCCTTGATTCCAAAGCGTTTCACACCTCTAAACGGCGAAACTTTCAAAAATACACGATCTCCAACCCGAAATTCTAAATCACGACGATGCTTGTCGGCATAACTTTCGGCGAGACCTAGCCTCCTTCAACTTTTCTCTAGCAATAGCTACTTTCTCATTATTGATCTCAATCATTTCCGGACCTTCAATTAAGCGTTCACCTACTTCATCCCAACAAGTAGGTGATCTACATTCCTCCATAAAGAAGTTCAAACGGTGCTGCCTTAATGATAGCATGCCAACTGTTGTTATATGCAAACTCTACTAAACACAAATATTCATCCCAGCTGCCGGTCCATTCTAAAGCACAAGCCCTTAGCATGTCCTCTAAGGTCTGAATAGTCCTCTCTGACTGACCATCTGTTTGAGGATGAAATGCCGTACTAAAATTAAGTCGAGTACCCCAAGCTTTTTGCAAACCTTTCCAGAAACGGGGAGTAAAACGCGGATCTCTGTCGGACACAATAGATGCCGGAGTACCATGAAGTCTAACTATCTCTTCTTTGAAAAATTTTCGCCAATCTACCAATACCATAATCCTTTCTAATTGGTAAGAAATGAGCAGATTTGGTTAGTCGATCAACAACTACCCAAATCGCATCATGCTTCTTCCGAGTAAGAGGTAGTCCGGTCACAAAATCCATAGATATCTTATCCACTTCCATGTCAGGAATATCCAATGGTTGCAACAATCCACTAGCCCTTGATGTTCAATCTTAACCTGCTGACAAGTCATACACTTCGATACAAACGTCGCGACATCTTGCTTCATGCCATTCCACCGAAATCTTGCTTCAAATCCATATACATCTTGGTAGAACCGGGATGTATAGTCAAAGAAGAACTATGAGCTTCTGTCATAACTTTCTCGCGAAATCTTGAATCATTGGGAACACAAAGCCTATCTTCATACCATACAATTCCGTCATTATCAACCTTAAACTCCGTCTTCTTACCTTCTTCAACATTTTGCGCTTCGACCCACGACTCCACAGTCATCTTCACGAGCTTCTTTGATTTGCTTGCGTATAAGGTTTGACTCCACCTTCAGCACTAGCCCGGTATCCATCAGAACCTCGTACACACAACTCAACATCTAAACGTTCTAAGTCACGAATAATCTTAGGTTCAATCTCAATACTTGCAAGAATGCATGATTTCCGACTAAGTGCGTCAGCAACCACATTAGCCTTACGGATGGTGCTTGAATGTTGGTGTCATAATCCTTAAGAAGTTCTAACCATCTTCTTTGTCTCATTTTAAGTTCTTTACGAGTGAAAATATACTTTAGACTCTTATGGTCGGTGAAAATATCACACGTCTCTCCATACAAGTAATGTCTCCAGATCTTCAATGCACGAACACCACGCAGCTAACTCAAGGTCATGAGTTGGGTAATTCTCCTCATACGGTTTCGATTGTCTTGAAGCGTAAGCTATCACCTTTCCATGTTGCATCAAAACACGTTAATCCTTTCTTAGACGCATCACTATAAATTTGAAATCCTCCAGAACCAGATGGAAGAGTCAAAATAGGAGCGGACACCAATCTTCGTTTCAACTCCTCAAAACTCTCTTCTTGTTCATCCGTCCATACAAACGTTTCTCCTTTTCTCATCAGTTGGGTTAGGGGCAAAGCTAATCGAGAGAAACCTTCAACAAAACGTCGGTAGTAACCACGAGTCCTAGAAACTCTAACCTCAGTCCTTGTCGTAGGTCTAGGCCACTTAGTGATAGCCTCAACCTTAGACGGATCCATGTGATACCATCATGATACGATATGACCAAGGAATGCGACTTGTTTTAACAGAACTCACACTTGAAATTTGGCGTACAACTTCTTCTTCACCTCGAATCTCCAAAACTATCAGGAGATGTTGTTCATGCTCTTCTTGGACTTGGAGTAAACTAAAATGTCGTCGATGAAAACAATAACAAACTTGTCGAGGAACTCATGGAAAACACGATTCATTAGGTCCATAAATCTTTGCGGCGCATTTGTCAAACCGAAAGGCATACGAGAAATTCGTAATGACCATATCAGTACGAAGCAGCGGTCTTAGGAACATCTTGCTCCCTCACGTAGGCCGATGATAACAGTTCTCAGATCAATCTTCAAAAAGAACTTAGCTCCTTGCAGTTGATCAAACAAATCATCAATACGCGGAAGAGGATACTTGATTCTACGAATAGTAATACGGTTGAGTTCACGGTAGTCGATACATAGGCGCATACTTCCATCCTTCTTCTTCACAAACAAGACAGGTGCACCCCATGGAGAAACACTGGGTCGAATAAATCCATTTTCTATCATCTCTTGCAACTGCTCCTTCAACTCCTTCAGTTCTACAGGTGCCATACGATACGGAGCCTTGAAATGGTTCACACCGGGAATTAACTCAATGCTAAACTCAACTTCTCTAGGGGGAATACAGGAAGTTCGTCGGGAAAAACGTCGGTGAATTCGCAAACAACAGAAAGATTTTCAATGTTAGGACTCTCCGAAGATGTGTCCTTAACAGATGCCAGAAAACCTTGGCACCCATGAGCAAGCATGGTCCGTGCCTTCATAGCAGAAATAAACTTAACAGATTTGAGAGGTTGAGAACCATAATAAACAAATTCAGGATGTTTTACGTCTCCAAAGATCACTGTTCTAGCATAGCAGTCAATTGAAGCTCTATGATAAGCCAACCAATCCATGCCTAGAATGATATCAAAGTCGACCATATCGAGAGGATACAGATTTGCAAAGCGAATACGATCATCAAAGCGAAGAGGACACTTAACGTATTTATGATCAATGATCATGTGGTTTTTCATAGGTGTAGAAATTGATAAGTGGTTTGTTAGCGGTTTGGGCTTCATATTAAGTTTCTTAGCAAATGTGACGGATATAATGGAGTGTGTGGCACTGGTGTCAAATAAAGCGAAGACAGAAAAATCATCAATGTAAAGAGTGCCCGTAATGGTACGAAGTGCGCACCAAGCTTGATTCCGAGTAGTAGCATAAACCGTCCGGTAGTAGGTGGCGGCTTGATGTAGTTTCGGGAATCACGGGTTCCTCTTAGGTCAATCCTTGATCTTGTGAGTAGTGGAACCACAAGAGAAACATCCACCAGTTGCCTTAAAACACGGTCCCGGATGAGCCTTTCCACAAGTAGTACAGATAGGTGGGGAGGCAAAACTTCAGCTGTCCTTTGCTGACCAGAAGATCTTGAAGCACGACCACGATTTGATCCTCGAGCGACTGATCCTTGTTGTATGCGGTGGTTATTGTTACCTTGATTCGGCGATCATTTCCATTCTTACCAGCGCTTTGCTATCGACCCTCGTCTCAGGCGCTAGAGTCCACATTCCTTCCTGACTGACCCGCTGATCGTAACTCCTATCACTTGACTCCTCGAATCATAACTCCTACAGAGTTTCCTTATAATCATTACTTTGCGTCCTACCTTTAATCCGATCACCATCGCGATTACGCTTGTTGGAACCCGAACCCTCATGAAAGATCTCAATGTTACGAGCTGCGTCATTGCAGGCCGACACATCCTCATACTCGGTGTTAGCGGTCGGTCCAACACCCACTTCTTCAATCCCCACTTGAAGTGCTTAGCGGCCTACCATCTCTAGCATTTGTTCCCACAAAACTTACTAGCCTCATAAATCTACCCATGTACTCATTGGAGTTCTCATGTTAAGCGGTAGATTCCTTGATAATCCCTCTCATACCTTCTTTGTTCAGAATCGGGAATAACGGTTATAGAAGATAGCCCGAAACTCAGCCCAAGTACAAGTAATAGCAAAAGCATCTCCTCCTCGTGCTTGTTTGAGTGCCTTCCACCAATTCAAAGCATCACCCTCCAATTTAAATGCAGCGGCGGGTCTTAAATTCATCTCCAACCCGGTACCTCAAACGGCTTCTCAATATGAGTGATCCGGTCCTCGACCTCGGTGGGAGTAGCGGCAATGCTAAGCGAAAGAGGCTTGAGCTTACAAACGCTCGAGCCAAGTGTGAATGCCGAAGCGGGTTGATTTCCTCCACCACTACCGAAGCACCATTCGATTCGAATGTTGTTGATCACTGTGTCATCACCTCAGGTGTAGTAAGACCAGGGAAAAGAGTGTTGAGCGCATTGGCAACCGCAACATCCAAGCCAGGAATATCATCGTCTCCATCAGGCTACCGTTAGTGCGGCGAGTTTGAACCATCTGAACGATATTCAAACAATTAGCAAAATGAACAAAGGTGAGATACGAAATGGAAGTTCGCAGAAGGAAACCTAAAGTCTACCCAATCCTCACAGGTTCAAGCCTAAGCTCTAAGGGTCTCAAAACCTAGGGTCCATATGTCACAGGTCGTGACTACAAGTCGTAAACCTGGGCTCTGATGCCATAAATTGTAGCCACCCAGACAAAAAGGTAAAGGAATCACAAGTAATGGTGTCATATCAAAGCAAACACAAATATCTAAAAGAAATCTTAACATAAATGCGGAATAAATCAAGTCAACATGACTTCAATACATAGGTCCCAGCGGAAAATAACTCCAACAAAATATCTGAAATAATAAGTCTTAAATGGCATCAAAAGATCAAAGCTAAATAAATCTCTAAGGTAAGTCCACTCATACACTCATCCCAAAGCAAAACCCAGCTTCCAATGCTTAGATACCTGCCGCGGAAGAAAGAAAAGTGCGGCTGAGCTTCAAAAGCCCAGTGAACAGATATGAAAGCAAAGCGAATACTAAACGATATCGAATATGAAATATAATAAACGAAAGATAGCAAAATCATAATCATTTTCAAAGTATAAATCAGAATTTTCAAATAAAGTTTATAGTTAACTACCACGAGCCCATAAACAAATATCAGATCATAAACATATTCTCATAAGGCAACATTTCTCGTAAGGCAACATTTCTCGTAAGGCAACATTTCTCGTAAGGCAACATTTGTAGGGGAGACCTACCAGAGTTATGAAGGACGTGCATCTGCGCATCAATCATCAGATAGCATATAACAGATAACAGATAACAGATCTAGGATGCATCCATACGCTCCTTCCTACATATACAAAATATGCTCCACCATCCAGGAACGTGGCAGAACATCACTCTACTGCCCTAGAGTCATATCAGAAGTGCATCACTGATACGGACATGGAACCCCCATGACTAGTGAAATATTTGGCTCGGGTGTCAAACTATCTTAGGTCAAATCAGAATGTCAAAGCTGACACATATCATATTTTATCCAGAAGGTTATTCATATTTTCAAAATCGAGTTTTCATATCATATAGTTCAAAATCAGGATGTTTCATAATTAGAAATCGAGTTAGAGATAAGCAAGGCTCAAACAAAAGCAGAATGGGTTCATAGCAAAGGCTTAGGAAACCCTAATAGAAAAACTAACGAAAGAAAACGTTAAAAGGAACCTTCTGAAAAGGTCGAATATCTGTACCTTATACCAAAGCAAATGATCGAAAAAGCAGAAATACGAAAAGCAAAGGATTACTCCTTCTTCCTGAGAACCTATACACATTAACAGTCGTCCATGTTATTTATGATTCCATAATCGTCGAAATGATCTTTTAACATTTGGTATTTATACTTAGTGTATTGTATTGATCTTCATACTTTAGAGTTTTATGATTAAATGAGACTTAAGTGTTTTATAATTAATATCGTAGATTAGGGTTCATTATGTCATTTATTTAAAGTTTAGGGTTAAATGTGAAAATAGTTTAAGCGTCATAACTCACAATGAAATAGCAATTAATACTCTTAGCTTCAAACCCTAATCGACTCTCATTATGTTCTAGGGTTTTCTCCTTCTTTTAATATCACATTAATATGCATTTACTTTTCATGTTATGTCTTTTAATGACTCGCTACTTAACCTAACACCTTCATGTCTTAACCATACGCTACTTATATATATGTTATACCTCAACTTTTATTCCCATGGACGTTTATGATTTTATGTGACACACAAATTACTTATTATCCGGATTAAATACACATTTACACACACACGCACCATAGCTTCGACTAAATATGACCACGTACTACGTTTACATATCTACAAGCTCACTTGACTTATAAAACATCCGCATGATACACAAACCATTTAGGGTTCGGTTCACACTTCAAACTAGGGTTTAGGTTTACATGACCTTTACTTATTAAACACACGTTCAAAACTCTTATATGGTTCGGTTTATAGGTTTTACGCAAACCCTAGCTCTCTACGTACTTTACATATTCAAGTTCTCATGTTTATACCTTAGCCGAATTATTTACATGGTTCGGTTCACATGTTTATGTGGTTCGGTTCTATGCTCAACATATATCTATGATCCGATTCAAATATTGCGTATTACATAACAAGCTCTTTAATAATTTTAAGGTTCAAGTCATCACGGTTTGCCTTGTTTGGTTTCATATGGTTCGGCCACAAAAAGAAAAACACAACTCGACTAGAACAAAACAAATCTCAACATATTAACGTAAGGTGTAATGAAAGAAAGACGAGAAAACATTTATACCTTAGCTTGTTGAAGCAAAAGTCTCGACACCAAGGTTATAGGTATTCGGCCGAATGGAACAAAAGAAAAGAAGCAACAAAACTAGGGTTTCAATCTTGTGTTTATGTGTTGTATTTATAGCTAGAAACATTTTAGTTTTAAGGCTTTGAGAGTGGTGTGGGCTTCGGCCTCTTGGGTCCAACCGAAACAAAAAAAACGCCCCCCCATGGCTTCTTGGCTCTCGGCTTGGCAAAAAGAAACAAGCCCAAGTGGTTTCCCAAATAACGAAAACAAGGTCCAACTAATCGGCCCACCACTTTAGCGAGACGTTTAACTCTTCGTCGTATATAATCGATCACGTACACGTATTAGTTAAGTTTTAATTACTCGTAAGTTAGGTTTTAATTTTCGTTAAATGATTATAAACGTATTTTACGTATTTTTTAATTTTCGTTTCCAAGGGTATTTTAGTCTTTATTCATGTTTTAGATTTTCAGGTTTTACAAGCTGAATGGTTGAAAAACTTGGTTCTTGAGATTCCATTGTGGCCTAAACCTATAGCACCTATTTCTATCCGGTGTGATAGTGCAGCTACATTGGCTAAGGATTATAGCCAGATGTACAATGGTAAGTCTAGAAACTTGGGTGTCAGACATAACATGATTCGTGAGCTTATCATGAATGGGGTGGTATCTATAGAGTTTGTTAGATCTCATGAGAACTTAGTTGATCACTTGTGAAGAAGTGCGGCTAGAGACTTGGTTATAAAGTCTGCTAAAGGGATGGGTTTAAGTCCAACTTAGTCCTGAATGCTAGGACAACTCACTCAAACCCCCTGAGGAAACTTGGGAGCTGAGTTCAATGTGGAAAGCTAAACATTCAGTGGGCTGGAGCACATGTTTTATTTACATCCCAAGGTTGTGCTCAGAACCTGCTGAAAGGAGGATGAAGTCTTTACTTCTTAATGGTTAATTTTCTTTGAAAAAGTGTGTTGGGATATGAAAGTACTAAAGATTCAAAGTACTGCTAAGTAAAAAGTCAAAGTACTGCTGTCGAAGTCAAAGTACTGCTGTCGAAGTCAAAGTACTGCAAAGCTAAAGAACTGCTATATTCGATTATGGAAAGCTTTGTTATTCTAGAATATTCTTTGTTTAGATTACTTGTCGTACAAGGATACAAATTGTAAACCGACTAGGGTTATCCTTAAGCCTATAAAAGGACCCCTAGATTGGCATTAGACATATGTGTAATATTAGAGTTTTTAGTGAATACGATATTAGAGTTTTAGAGTTGTTAAAAGAATCTGCATAACAAGCAGATTTAGAGTTATTAATAATATTGTTAAAAGTTAAATCTTCTTAGCTTTGTTAAGTAAATTCCGCGTACATAATAGAGATTACTCAGTGTTTCATTGTTAATAACTTAGGATTTATCCGAGGTTATTAAACCCTTAACAAGCTATTATAGTTTAGTTTGGTTAGAGTACATCGATCCAAAAAGTGGTATCAGAGCTTGTGTGGAAACTCTAACTAAGAAGAAACCGTTAAAACCAAGTTAACAACAAAAACCTAAAGATGTATTTGAAGGCTTTCCACCCCATCCATCACCTCACTTAGAATGCCAATCATTAAGAAAGGAGAATACGACCTATGGAGCATGAAGATGAGGCAGTACATTGCAATTACAGACCATGCACTAAGGAATGTGATTGTCAATGACAATGAAGTAGTTCCAGAACCTATAGAGGTTCCTGGACAACCTAAACCACCCAAACCAGCAGCAACAATAAGGAATCAAGAGAAGGCTAACATACTCTTATGCCTTTATTCTGATGGACACCTACTCAAATTCCATGATGCTAAAGATGCAAAGCAACTCGGGCGCTCTCTCAAAACAAGGTTTGGAGGTAATAATGCTTCCAAGAAGATGCACAGAAATCTGTTGAAGCGGCATTTTGAAACCTTCTTGTTGGAGAAAGAAAGCCTTGATGCTACCTATGACGATTCAAAATCTTCTCGACATCTTTGGGCTGCAAGCAGAGTCTCAGTTGAAAATGCTAACCTAAAGTTCTTAAGGAGTTTGCCATCGACATGACATGTGATTGCTACAATGATCGAGAGGACAACACGGATTGGACACTATGGACTTTGATGATCTCTACAATCATCTGAAGGTTTATAAGCATGAGATGAATGGCCAAACAAGTTCAAAGTCTCATAGTATAGCTTTTGTGTCTTACGAAAAGAACTACTTCATCTAAAAGCGCTTCTCCTACTCAAGTATTGTTGCTCAAAGTCTGTTGCCTACACTACCCCCACCTTTGCTCGGCAACCCACACCAACAAATACCATTCACTCGAGATGAAGTTGTGTGCTCTTTCTTTACCTGACAAGCTACCTACCTATTACTTATGAAGAAGATCTCTCATAGATTGAAGAGGATGCTCTTGAAGAAATTGATATCAGGTGGCAAGTTGCTATGATCGCTGCAAGGATCAGGAAGTTTATAGAAAAGATAGGAAGAGGCATTGATTTCAAACCAAAACAGGGAATCACTTTTGACAAATCCAAGATTGAATGCTTCAGCTGTCAAAATTTGGACATTTTGCAAGGGAATGCAGGTTTGCTAAATATTAAGCAAATAGGATGGTGAGAAACAAAGCTAGAGTTGAAAGAAATTCCTATTACAGAAACAAAAGCTTTGGTTGCTCAAGAGAATCTATCGAGGTTGAATGGAGTGCTAAGTTTGATGATGAACCGGTAACCTCTTGTATGGTAGGTGTGGATGATTGAGGTGGAAGAGTTTGGTGGAGCCTGACTTTTGAGGAGGAACACGGACATCTTTGCTATGGAGTCTAAAGATGGTTATGGAAGCTTTGACTGGAGCATGGAGTGTGAAGATGATCATGTTCTACTTGCTATGGTAGCTACTTCACCAAGTTCACCCCTATCTCTGAGGTATGTTCTAAGTGTCATGACTTGTATCAAAAAGTACTTAATAGTTATGTCACTGAAAGAGATAACTCTATAAGGGCTAGGTCTGAGGTAGCTGGTTATCAAATCACTTTAGAATCAATGGAAGCCAAAATCATAACACATGAAAATAATGAAATGGCTTGGGCAAAAAAGTATGAACAGCAAGATTATTAGTTAAAATTAAGTGAATGGAAGTTAAATTGTAAGATCTCTGAAATTGAGAAACTAACTAAGGAGAGGGATGAATTGCTAGAAAAGTTTCTTTGCTTGGGGACAATCAGGACTTTCTCATGTCACTTATGTTGAAAAACAGAGAAGAGCTTACATTAAAACTGCCCTAGGTTTTGGTATGGACTTTAATAGCATAGAAAACCCACCTAGTGATCAGAATGAATGTGATTTTGAGGATATAACCACTAGTGATGATGAACTCATTAATTATGTAGACACATCTAGCAATGAGGAATCAGTTAGTGAAACACCTCATGAGTTTAAGAAAGATAAAGGTTATCATCTGTCCCTCATCCCATTGGTAGTCATTAACCTCTCGGGCACGATGTATCTCGTTTTGGAGTAGGCGGCTTAGAGTTTAGGAAGAAGCTTATTGGTCAATCTAGTGCGAAACCCCAAAAAACTATTGAGACACCTAAGGTAGATGATGCTAAAAGCCAAGCAGTACTTTTACCTCAAAGTCTTGCTACACCTCAAACTTGCTACACCCTCGCCGTGTACCTTTAAAAAACACTTTTCAAAATACTGCTAAACCTTTTTGGGATAATTTTGGTCAAAACAGTTTTCATCATTCACCTAAAAGACAAGATAGGTTTGGTCATACACATAGAAGAAGAAATTTTGGGATTACAGATTAAAAAATATGTTTTGTTTGTTTTAGTCCTGATCATTTGATTAAGGACTGTGACTTACACTCAGAGTACCTAAGTAAGTTCCCAAAGAACAAAACTGTCAACCAAAAACCAAGGGAGACTAGACCAGCTTGGAATCATTCACATAGGGTTAACCATAGAAACTTCTCACCGGACTATAGGTACCCTCACCAGAGAAGACCTTTTTCAAAACCTCCAGTACCTTCAAACACTTTCCAAGGTATTGATAAGCAAAATACATACTTTCACAAAATCTTGCTCGGTTTTCACCAAACACTTTTTGGAATAGGAACCCTAGGAGATCTAATTACTATCAATCTAGAAGGTGTTACAACTCCAAGAAAGTAGTTAGATCTAGAGACTCTTGCAGAAGTTAAAACCAAATGGGTTAAGAAGAAAAGTCGATGATGAACAAACAATACTTTCAACAAGTACTGGTGAAACAGAGATTTTTGATAAAGATGATTTTGGGGAAAAAGAAAAAGAAATTTTTGTTGAAAAAGAAAGTTGTGCTAAAAATATACCACAAGTTTTGAAACAAAATATAATGCTTGATTCTGTCTACAAAAACTGTGAAGATTACATACTCAAGGAATTTGAGTATGTTACTCCATAAGGGGAACACAAGTCATGTGGCTTGGTTCCTAAAACACTAACTTTTTTATCTTTGTGCGGCAGGAAGAAGAGCTTAAAGATCATCTTATTGTGGATAGTGGTTGCTCTGGAAGCATGTGAGGAAGGAGGAGATTCATCGATTTTTAAATATTGTGGAGGAAGAGTTGCATTTGGGAATGATGCTAGTGGAGGTAGAATTAGTGGGAAATGAACAATCAAGACAGGGAGCATAGATTTTGAGAATGTTAGATATGTGAAGGAGCTAAAGTTCAACCTTTTGTAGCCAGTCCTCAATCAGTGACAAAAAGCATCTGTGTTATTCAACGTCTGAGAATTACTCATACTTTACGAATTCAAGCTTGATGATAACTTGGTGATGAAAGTTCCAGAACCAATGATGTGTATAGTTTGGATATGAAGAGTCTTCACTCTTCTGAAAGAGCTACATGCTTAGTAGCAAAGGTATCACTTGAAGAAGCACATCAATGGCATAGAAGATTGGGCCATGTGAATTTCAAGAATATCAACAAATTGGTCAAAGGAAATTTAGTTAGAGGTTTAGCTTCAAAGACTTACAAGAATGATCACTCTGTTTGGCATGCAAGGGTAAACAACACAAAGCAAAGAATCTTGAGGAAAGGACTGTTAGAGAACCTTTGGAGCTCGCACATGGATTTGTTTGGACACATTTTGTTGTCTAAAAGAAGAAGCTTGCTTTAGTGACGAGATGATTCTTGATGGAATTGAGTTAGGTATTTTTCTTCGGATTTAAAGATGATACTTTTGATGCTATTCATGATCTTATAATAGCACTTGAAAACCAAGTGAGACTCAAGGTTAGAGGTATTAGATGTGATACGCGGGATAATTCAAGAACAAGCTTATGGATGAATTTTGTGCCAACAAAGGAATCAAGAGGGAGTTTAACATTGCAGAAAACCCCACGTGAGAATGGTGTTGCGAGAGAAAGAATAGAACTTTGATTGAGGCGGCCGAACAATGCTTGCGATTCACAATTACCTATTCAATTACGGATGGTGTAAGAATCTTGCTTGCTGTACTTAACAAGTATCGATCACCAAACCCTGATGAAGACACCTTATGAGTTCGATGGGCAACAAACCCAATATTGTTTATGAAGCCTTTTGGATGCCTACTCACTATTCTCAACATAATTGATAATTTAGGCAAATTTGATGGCAAGTCAGAAGAAGGTTACTTATTAAGTCTTGCACAACAACAAAGGCTTTAGAGTGTACAACAAAGTCACCAAGAAGGTTCAAGATTGTCTTCATGTTGAATTTTTAGAAGATCAAGAAAATCGAAGGGTAAAGGTCGATTGGATGCTTGATCTTGAAGTTTTGACTCCTTCAATGAACTATGTACTGTTAGAAGAAAATCAACCTATACACAATGGAGAAGAGTTACAGTATGTTGTTCATGGATTCCATATTAGACCGATCTTTTCATGATGAAGAACCTAAAGCTTTTGGCGAGGAGAAAATGCGATGAGCCAAAATCCTCATTGTCTGGCGATGACCAATCTATTCAAGATGAACTTAATCAGATGCTTTTTCAAGATGTTATAGCAAATTCTTATGATGATGAACAAAGAAGAGCTTATGAGGAAGCAAAGAAAAAAGAACAAGACTACTGAGTTCACTCAGGTACTTTGGGTGTGAGTACTCAAACAAATCTTGCTTTGCACATTATGACACTTTGGATAATTTGGATGATCCAACCATGCAGTTTAGAAGATCGCGATGATGAGTTTGAAGATGAAGGTATTTTCTGAGATTCCAATGAAGATCTTGATTTCACTAATTTGGGTGATAATTATGAAGTTCCACGTACTCTATCTTAAGGATTCATAAGAATCATCCGCATCAAATCATTGGTCCTTCTATACGCGGTGATGACAAGAACCAAAGATAAGGGTTATTCTACACCACATAATGCTTTGCTTAGCTTTGTTTATAAAACAAAAGCAGGTTAAATCATAAGGACCATCAAACATGCCTGTTCACTTGCTTTATCTCTCAAGAAGAAGACAAAAACATAGCTCAGGCATTCACTAAAGAGAGTTGGGTTGAAGCTATGCAATAAGAACTTCGTCAATTCAAACTTCAAGAAGTTTGGGTATTATGTGATCTACCTGATGGAAAGAAGGTCATTGGTACAAGATGGGTGTTTAGAGTCAAGAGAAATGAAAGAGGGAATGTTATCAAGAACAAGGCAAGGTTAGTTGCACAAGGCTACTGACAAGAAGAAGGAGTAGATTATGATGAAGTATTTTCTCTGTAGCAAGGATTGAAGCAATTAGCATCTTCCTTGCTTTTACATCTTATATGGGATTTCAGGTTTATCAAATGGATGTCAAGAGTGCCTTTTAATATGGCAAGATTACAGAGGAGGTCTATGTCAAACAACCTCTTGGTTTTGAAGATCCTACACATCCAAACAAAGTCTATAAAGTGGTTAAGGCTCTTTATGGCTTACATCAAGCACCTAGAGCTTGGTATGAAAGGCTTCGCTACCTTCTGTGCAACATGGTTCGGAGAGGAGCTATAGAAAAGACTTTGTTCATCAAGAGAGATAAGAAGGATATCATGTTGGTTCAAGTGTATGTTGATGATATTATATTTGGAGCTACAAAACAATCCATGGTCAAGGAGTTTGAAAAGCTGATGAAGAATGAATTTCAGATGAGTTCAATGGGTGAGTTAACTTTCTTTTGGGGACTTCAAGTTAAGCAGTCCAAGGGGGAATTTTCATAAGTCAAGACAAGTATGTATCTGACATACTTAAGAAGTTCAATTTTGATGCTATGAAGCCTGTTACTACACCTATTAAATCTATCAACTCATTAGGCAAAGATGAAGATGGACAACCAGTTGAAGTCAAGTTATACATATCAATGATTGGTTGTCTTATGTATCTTACTGCAACTAGGCACGATATCATGTTTCTTTGTTTGCTTATGTGCAAGATATCAAGTCTCAAAGGTCTCTCATATGAATCGGTGAAGAGATTTTTAGTTATTTGAAACAACCTAAGTTGGGGTTGTGGTATCCAAATGATTCACCTTTTCACTTAGAAGCCTTTTGGATGAGTGATTACGGGTGACAACTATGACGAGATCAACCAATTGGAGGATGCCAATATCTTGGAAGAAGATTAGTTTCATGGCGGTGTAAGAAACAAACAATGCGACAACATCCTCTACTAAAAGCGAAATATGTAGGCTGCGCAGGCTGTTGGTGGACAAGTTTTGTGGATGCAGAATCAACTATTGGATTATGGGTTCAATTTCAAGAATACTCTTATCAATATTGATAATGAGAGTACCATTTGCATTGAAGAATCAATTTATCATTCCAAGACCAAGCACATTGAATTAGGCACCACTTCATGAGATTGTTATGAGCATAGGCTTATTAATGTTGTCAAGGTGCATCTGAGATGATGGTGATTTACTCACCAAAGGTTTTGATGTTTCAAGATTTAATCACTTGGTGGTGAGTATTGGCATGATTAATTATTAAGCTATATTTAAGGGGAGGACTGGTTAGTTAGTTAGACACTCATGTGCTTTGCTTAAGGAGGCAATCAATGCCATGGAGTGTTTGTTATTTTAGAAGAAGATGGAAAATCTTGCTATTTTGTTTTTGAAATGCTTTGAAATTGCTCTTGAAATCTGCTTGCGTGGAAAAAATTGTTTGTCTTATCTTTGTTCCAGGTAATATTGAGGGTAAAATTCAAATAGCGGTAACTTTGTTATTATGGGTTGTGATTTTTCAAATCCTACCTATAAATAACTACTCTCTGAATTTCCCTCTCATCTTTATACTTTATAATCTTTTCCATATTTTCTCTCTCGACACACTTACGTTATTCAAGAATTCATATCTTTTTCAATCATCCATGGCAAACCTACACCGGTTTCTAATCACAACATGGTGGCAAATTTAGATAAAACAGAGGCTAATGTCATTTTTCATGACATACGTATTGATTTCTTGGTTCACCAATCAGTTAAAATGCGCTTTAGTGACATAATTGTGGAACTCGATATTATTGAGCCGGATACAGCAGTTTTGGGCAACTGCAAGGACACATGTGGAGAATGACGAATCTTATATTCAAGCTAAAGTTTCTGGAAGGCTTGTCAAGATTACTGAAGCATCAATTCGTGAAGATTTATTGTTTGATGATGCAGAAGGAGCTATTAGGTTTGATAAACAGCTTCTTTGGGATACATCGAGAGATATTGGATATGAAGGGTCTTTAGTTGACACAACAACATTCAAGAAACCCTTATTCAGTCCACATTGGAAGTATTTGGTACATGTTCTTCTTCATTGTGTCAGCTCTAAAAGTACTTCTTGGGAGCAATTTGGTTCAAACATTGCATCTGCACTGGTAGGATTGGCTACAAACCGAATGTTCAACTTTTCAAGGCTAATCTTAGATGGAATGCTCTCACACATCTCTCATGGATCAAGATGGTTAATGTATCCGAGATTTATTAAATTCTTCTTGAATAAACAACTTTTAGATAAAATCGAAGCCTACAAGTCTTTTACCTGTTATTTGGTTGTGTACAACCAGCCAAAATTTTCACATTTATGGCTAGGAAGAGTGATTTATTCACTAGAAGGAACACTCCATTGACTACTTCAATGATGGAGATTGTTCAAGCTATTAGAGATGAGGCTGAAGCTAGTGATGAAAGAGAAGGTACTATTTCTGAAGGTACTGCTACTCAAGGTACTTAAGTACTGCTTCTCAAACTGCTGCATCTCAAGAAACTTCAACACAAGGTATTGATTCACAAGGTACTGATGTTAATGAAGGTACTGAAGTTTCTCCCACCTCATCCCACCATACTACTCCTCATATGGTATCACCAGAACAAGATATTCCTATTTTCTCATCATCTTCTGAAGAAGATCCAGCTACTATACCCCCTGAAGGTTTGGTGTTGGATAATTAAAAGTACCGAGGAAGAAAGAGTTAGAGTTCAAAGTACTGATGATCAAGGTACTGCTGATCAAAGTACTGGTCTTCAAGAAACATCTCGACAAGAACTAATTACACCAAGGGTGTTAAATTTTGATGAAGAAGCTGGTCATTCAACAATTCCACAAGAAGAAGAAGCTGATACACCTATGGTTGAACATATTGCAAGTGATGAAATTGCAGTGAGGTATTGCAAATCTATCAAGACCAAGAGGTGTGACTATTCAAGGAGTTGCTGAAGAACAATGACAAGCTTCTCAACCTGTTATAGATCCAAAAGATAAAGCAAAAGGTAAGATGGTAGAAACTAAGAAGAAGAAGCTCACTTTAGCACAAATAAGGGCTGCTCAAGTTGCTATGAATGAGGAAGCAACTAGAAAATTTCAAGTTGAATTGAATCTTTGAAATTGATATTGAAGAGGCTAAGGATAGAGAAGCTAAGGATATTGAAGAAGCTAAGGATAGAGAAGCAGCTAAGAAATTACAAGAAGAATTGATTGTTGAAGCTGCTGAAATATTACAATCACCTATTCCTGTTTCTGCTTTACCAAGAAGACCAAATCGTGCTAAGGAAAGGAATGCAATGATGGCTTATCTAAAGAAGCAAGGATATATTGGATTGAATAAGTTGAATTATGTTGAGAGATGAAAGGTTTGTATGAAGCTGTTAGAGAAGCTTATCAGAAACAAGTTGACAGTATCAAAGACTATAAAGATGATGATACTCAGAAAGAGGATGAAAGAAAAGGAAGCTTAAAAAGAAAAAGAACAACTGAAGTTGAAGATCAACAGTTATCAAAGAAAGTTGAGTTAAGGTTTGATACTAATGATGAACTAAGGAATTACTTAAGAATTGTAGAATTTGAGTATTCTAAAGCTGATGCAGAAAAGAAGACAAATAAGAAGAAGAAAAAGTCTCCAATAACTACTTTTGAAGTTATAGAATCTAAAGATGGGAATTATCTGATGTTTCATAGACAAGATGAAAGCTTCAGAGTGTTTAATATGCTATGGGATCTATTGCACATAATAGATAGAGAGGATTTGTTTCATCTATATCATTTGGTGCAAGAATACTTTGAACACATTCCATCAGAAGGAGTTGGTTTAATCTTACTTGGAGATCTCACAACTATTTGGGAAAATGAAGAAACGAGCACTGCTGAGATTTGGAAAAATCAAGAAGATTGGGAGATAATCAGCTGGAGATTCTTTGAAGAATCTGGAGTACATGTTCTAGAGTTAGAAGATGGGACTATGATTCACATGTTAGCAGATAGAAGATATCCTCTTACATCAGATATCATGAGGAGAATGCTAGAGCATAGGATGGAAGTTGAAGAAGATAATGAAACTGCTCTTATGGTCATCAAATTGTTTATTAGATGGACGACTATGGCTGATGATGATGCATGAATAACTGGTATGAATCTTTATTGAATAAATTATTTTTGAAGTATCAGTACTTTATTCAAAGTACTACTGATCAAACAGTACTTTCATCAAAGTACTGCTTGCAGTTTTAAACCAGTTAATGATTTTGAAAAGAAAACTTTTGCTAAGTGATAAATATTTTGAGATAAAAGTTAAAAGAAATAAATGGTTTTTGAGATGGTAACAACAATAGGTTATCAATCCACCATGGTTACAAAAGGATTGGCTAATCCATGAGCAAACGGCTCTGGTAAAGATATCTCAAATCCGTTTTATAGTTGACAACTTGCTAATAAGTTGTATGGTAATCAACTCACCATATCATTAATGTGAAGAGTTGGCTAGCCTACAAGAAAATGGTTTGTGGTAAAGGCTGTGGAAAAACCATTATATGGTAATTAGTTCACCATGATTGAAAGAATTAACTAGTCCAAAAGGGTGCGACTTTGGTAAAGACAAATCAAATCTGTTGATGGCTGATGATTTGCTAAAAATCATATAGTTATCAATGTACCATGATCTTAAACATCAAAACATTTGGCTACTCCAGAGTTAATGGCTTTGGTAAAGAGACATCAAAATCCATTAAATTTTCAATGATTCACCTCTCACAGGAGTTTACACACCTGGAAGTGATGAGAATAGACTGAAACTTAAACTGAATTAATGTACAAATTGCTAAATGTTGCTGAAAAGAGATTACTGATTAAGGATGCTGTAAAGAATAATTTCTAAAGAATACTTTGATAATGATGATATAAGCACAGAGAATACAAAGATACAATCCAAAGACAAAGACATAATATTTCCTTGAAGATGGAGCTGTGACAGATAAGTTTATAAAGGAACTTGAAGTCAAGCAAGTAGAATTCAAGTTATGGGAGGATTGTTGGGATATGAAAGTACTGAAGATTCAAAGTACTGCTAAGTAAAAAGTCAAAGTACTGCTGTCGAAGTCAAAGTACTGCAAAGCTAAAGAACTGCTATATTCGATTATGGAAAGCTTTATTATTCTAGAATATTCTTTGTTTAGATTACTTGTCGTACAAGGATACAAATTGTAAACCAACTAGGGTTATCCTTAAGCCTATAAAAGGACCCCTAGATTGGCATTAGACATATGTGCAATATTAGAGTTTTTAGTGAATACGATATTAGAGTTTTAGAGTTATTAAAAGAATCTGCATAACAAGCAGATTTAGAGTTATTAATAATATTGTTAAAAGTTAAATTTTCTTAGCTTTGTTAAGTAAATTCCGCGTACTTAATAGAGATTACTCAGTGTTTCATTGTTAATAACTTAGGATTTATCCGAGGAAATTAAACCCTTAACAAGCTATTATAGTTTAGTTTGGTTAGAGTACATCGATCCAACAAAGTGCTTGGCAGGAGCATGAATAAAGAGAAACCACCTATGTGAATGTTGAAGTTTTGCTGCTTCAGGGAGCTTTTGGACTTTTTAGCTTTTACGACATTTATGAATTTGGATATGGACACATAGCTTGTATAGTGTCAGGAGCTGATAAGTGTTTGAAAACTTGTGTGTATTTTATCTTCAGGTATTCAAATGGGTTGAAGGGTTCAATTCTTAGAACACCCTGATTCTCGAATATTTGAACGTGTAATGTACTAAGATGGAAATTCAATCCTCAGGATATTTTCGTTTATGCACATGTTTTGTTTGACGTTTGTTTTTCATGCAAAGGAAGTGAACTAAATTTAGGGAGGATTGTTGGAAAATTTAGTGCACTTGTGGGATTAGTTCACACCTTGTAATGGGTTAGGAGGTATGGAGTGTACACCCATAAGGTCCCTGAACACCCTGACTCTAATAGTGGTTTGTATTGGTAGTGCTTAGTTTCCACTGATAAGCAGTGTTTCCACTGAAGCAGTGTTTCCACTGAAGCAGTGTTTCCACTGAAGAGTGTGATGTTTCCAGAAGCGTGTTTCCAGTGTTTCCACTTTGTTTCATGTTTCCGCTATATGAAAGTACTGATGAAAGTGCACTGCTTGTAAGCAGCTTTGACCTATTCAAGTGGCAGTTACAACTGCATAATGACCATGTTTAATTGGTCATTTAACCACTAACGGCTATAATGGGGATAATTATGAGGCGATTAATGGGCCGATTAATTCTCATAATTCCATTTGACTAGCTAAGAGTAATCTCCTATAAATAGGAGATCTGATTATGCATGACGACATACACAGAAAATGATAAACACTTATAAGCGAAAGGGTTATTGAATTGTTCCTAATTTCTATAACTGCATTTGGTCTTATCCCAAGTAGATATTCGTGTAACCCAGGCATTAGGGTCGAATAGTTTACTTTGGAAAGTGATCACACGATTCCAAGTGATATCCTGTAACCACCTAGTGGTATTTGTCACGATTCCAAGTGATATTCTGTAACCACCTAATGGTATTTGTTTCTGCTGACTTGGTATTTGTTTCTGCTGACATTGATTATCTAACCCTGTTCTGGGAGTTACACACGAACAACTCGACACCATCAATGAGAAGATACTTATTTGTACCCTACTTCTGATAGACTAGAGTTTCACTTGAGATTTTATAAATGTCTCTTCCCCTAGAAAATGGACACACTCTTACAAACTCCATTCCGTATAACTAATCACTTATGGCAATGTAACTCCAAAGAATCTGATTTGGCATGGCTCAAAAGTACATTGGACTTGGACCAAAACTAACTAGTATAACACATAGGACGCCTATTTAGTATCCTAAGGCTTTGTCATTGTTGATTATAACCTTGTAATATTGGCATTTACTGGGCATCTAACAACTTATGAAGTTGAAAGAGAAGAATATGTATGATTAGTTTTACAAAGATATAATGTGAACAACAAACCTTGTTGGATTGAAGGATCTCTATGAAGCCGTGTGTGAGTCCGTCTTGATCGGAAGGAGAGATAGTTAAATCGAAAGGATTGTCGAGGCAAGTGGCAGCCGTAAGAGGTGTGTCCTCTCCGACCTCAGCGAGATATTTGGTCAACATATTAGCCCCGTAACCGAATCCAACAGGCATTAGACTTGTCCACGGTCTGGCCCTGTTAATGAAGTGTACAGCTGTGTCGACATCATCGCTGTCCGTAACCGTAAATAACCTAGCATTCACAATATCCTAATATAAGTATTGCTAACATTATATTATAAAGTATCATTATATTTTATAAATTTTCAATTTATAAAAGCGCTTAATTATTATAAGGAATTCGCTTAAGTAAAAAAAAGTATAAAAATAATCCTAAAAGTATTTAAAAGTTCTGTAAAAAAAAGTATAAAAGTACAAAATTAACAAGTTAAAAAAGGTGCTCAAAGTAATTCGCTTAAGTTGCTCAGCATTGGGAAGACGCTAACAGAATAAAATAATAGTTTCCAAAGTTTGACTTTTTTCTCGAAAATAATAAAAGAGAATTTCGCTCGAATCTTAAAAATTCGTTGGATCTAGGTCGATTAAAAACTATAGGTACGAAAAGTAAAATTCAGTCATTGGGTTCTGAAAAGTGGATGGACACTTGGCGCAACTTGATTGGAAGAAAAAAGTTGCAAGTCTCAAAGTCTATTTGAAGAATACGCAAAATTTATTCCTAGAAGGTGTTGCCACCTTGAGCGGAAGGTGCATTGCCATAATTGCCCCTTACAAAAATGCATGTTTTGACCCGACGAAAAGGTTTAACATTTGTAGACTTTTTAGTGAAGTTATATTACCCATTTTAATCTTTATTCAAGCTTGATTAACAAGATATCTAACAACAAAACTTCAATGATAAAAAAACAATAAAACACTTTTCATATTATGCTTGACTTCACCAAAATTTGATACAAGGACCTTACTCGTTTTGAAAACCATTTGTTTTTAAAAACTAGAGCCAACCCGCTCTGATACCAATTGCGAAAACGTAAAGGGGGGGGGGGGGTTGAATAAGTTTTCGTTTCAAACTTAAAACTTTTGTATCAAATATAGTATAAACCATCGCATTTTCTAATCTCGACGCGAGGATGCATTTAACACATTACTGCATGTAAGGCCAAACCCTTAATATTACATAAGATTCCACAAGATTAATGGTTCATTATAAATCAAGTTTCACCATTACTAGTCCGGTTGCTTTTTCTTGATCAAGCGTGTCATAATATGTAAAGTGTTAAATATAGTTTATGACTATATGAAAGACCAAGTATGCATCACAAACATAAATATCAACTACATAGACAATAAACAATATAAAGCAAGAATAAAAGTAAAGCGATAAGTAAAAGGATAGACAAACCAACAAGAGGAT
The DNA here is from genome assembly GCA_910596185.1 of Chrysanthemum makinoi. NCBI lineage: Eukaryota > Viridiplantae > Streptophyta > Magnoliopsida > Asterales > Asteraceae > Chrysanthemum > Chrysanthemum makinoi. The sequence continues at coordinate 294,621,471 of OU343222.1, forward strand.
TTATAGTGGTTCGGTCACGAATCTCCTCTTCGCCCTACTCCACTCCTCGAGTATCCAACTCGAGAGTTACTTCACCAGATTAACAAACTCCATTCTTGGCGGAGAAAATCTTACACAACGTCGCTTACACTTTATCCGGTACTAAGCTAAACACCGAGTTCTTCCATGAGGTAGAACCAAACCTATCACAATGTCGCCTACACTTTATCCGGTACAAGGCTAGATACCGAGTCCTTCCACGAGGTAGAACCAAACCTATCACAACGTCGCCTACAATTTATCCAATACAAGGCTAGATACCGGGTTCCATTACAAAGGAGGAACCATTACCCGACCAACACGACACGTCTATGACACCCGTTATGTTTTGTGGCCCAAAATAACAAACCTTGTGTTTTATGGGACAAACACATAAACCATCTAATCTAGTTATAGATACAAGAATATGATACTAGACAATATCCAAGACAAAGTGTCTAATGGATACGAAATCCTAATCCAAACATCAAGAACACAAAGCATGATATAGTTAGTCTTCTATGAATGAAGATGACAAGTTTCCCAAGCTTGTTGCAGAAGATCTTCATGTGATCGTATGCTTGTGATGGGTGATCACTTCAGTAGGTAAGGATGCAAGATCTCTAGGCTTGCTTTGGAGGATCACTTTGGGAGTATGCTTACAACAAGTGAAAGTTAGAAGCATTATGATCATATGAGATGAGGATGGTTTACATGTTTCCTAATGATCTAAATATGCTAGAAATGATGGAGAGAAACTATGTGTGAAGGTATGTAGAAATGGTAAGAAGTGGTTTGCTATTTATAGGCAAAAAGACCAAGACAAGCTTCTGCCCCAAGGATCCCTTCTGAGAGGAATCCGGCCCTTGTAATCCAAGGGAACAGTGGGCAATTTGAGGGATCCGTGGGACGCTCCTCATTATCCATGGGTTATGGGTCATGGGTCATGTGTATGAGCCTTGAGTGGCCTCCAAGGTACAATGTATCTAGACATTGGGTCATGGGTCTTGGATCATGGATCATGGTATTTACCCAACACTTTTACTTTTGTTTATGTATGTAAGTACTTAAGTGTTTTATATAAACTATTTAACTAAACATGTTTAATGGTTTGTTAGGGGTTTGATCATAACGCAACATAACAAACATGTACGAACCTGTGTTGTAGCATACAAGGACTTGAGTCGTCGAGAGGTGTTGAGAGTATGTTGAGACAAAGAACAATTGTTCAAATTAAAGTTTAGCTGATGAAGTTTTGTTTTGTTTTGTTTTTTTGTTTTTTTAAAGCAAATAACATAAGGCCATCCATAATAGAGGCATATTAATCATTAATAAGAGGGTGACTCATCATCCAATACATTATGGAAATCCATGCCAGAGTAGCGTATTAAATATCCATACTTTTCTGAACAACCTAGCATTATACGAATGTAATAGGCCTCTTTATGAGCTTTTAACATTTAAATAATAAAGATAGTAGAATTAAACAAATATTTTGTATTGAATAAATGGATGTATTAAACTGTGTAAGTTTAATGCATTGTGAATATTTTTTTCTAAAATGATGAGATGATGATATAGCGATGATGTAGCAATGTATTAAACTGATAAGAGTGCAATACATTAGAGATGCCCTAAGTAATGCAAGGAGCTCCTTCTTTTAGACCATTCACAACGCAAGTATGTGGCATCGTTTAATAAAACAAGTAGGTTACTTGGCATACGTGCAATACCAATCTAGTTCGTGTAAATGGGGCGAGTTTCTTAACACAACCATTAAATGTGTTATGTAGGCCCAAGTGCTCTACTTTTTCATTGAATTAATACACCATGTTGTTATTTAATTGTCTCACTTTATCAAACACTATAACCATGTGGAAGTCAATTTAACATTGTGAAGTTTGACAGAATTTAGAAATTTTAGGTAGTAAAGTGTAAAGGTTATATGGTGGTGATTCATGATGTATTATACTCAAATCAGTTCAATGCAAAGAGGATGCCTTTAGAGGAAATGATCAAGGAACGGAGACACAATTACAAAACCTTCGTATAGGGATTCAGAAAGAAACAATCCAATTAGTTTAGATAATATAACGTTTCACCGAATTATGTTTGTTTTTGTTTTTAATTCGTACAAGAGACAACGTTGCTAATCATTCAAGATTGCTACAAAAGTAAAGTTAACCATCCTAAAGTCACAAAAAAAGTCAGGTCAATCTAAATTTTGATATTCAACTTTATTTTTCACGATTTAAGGTATCTAAGTTATATTTTTTCCAATATAAAGTGTTATCGACTTTTCAAAAGATGTTATTGTTGGAACATTACTAATTAATATTTTTGTTGTTTTTTAGTGTTTGCCATGAAATAGAGATTAGTGACAGATTTTCTGTCACTAAACCGTCTAATGAACCATTACCATCCTAAAGACGTGTCTAAGCGAAATGGTGGCGATTATATCTATTTAAAAGGCATCACGAAACAAGCCATCGTGACTGTTTGAATCAGTTTCAGTTAGCAACGGTTATTCTGTCGGTAGGTCTTCGCTAAAGCGTCACTAATAGTAGTTTTTTTTTAACTATTGTAACTATTATGAAAAAGGTGTCGCTAAGGCCATTTGAAGGGGTATTGTGATTGTTTTGAAGGGTCACCATGTGCCTATATATAGAGGACGAATTTGTCACTTTAGAATCATAAAAAAACACAAAAACCTCATCGATCTCTATCATGAAAACATATCAGATTCGCTAGATTCAAGTTTCATACTTGATTTGATTGTTGTATCTTCTAAACATTACGTACTAGACAGGACAAATTTCTGTTTAAGGACACTGCTTATCGCAGGCCTCAATCTATTGTTGTAATCTTACGATTCTGTACAAAACAATTTGTATTACGTGTAACAATTCGCATTTTCATGATTTCTATCCATTATCGAATTTTTACTATTGATTCCCATTTTTTTTATTTATCATGACAAGAAAGTTGATACTCGTTGAGTCGTCCTGACGACGTACGTTGAATCCATTCAAAACAAATTTCACAAAACCATGTCTGAAATTTATGTTTAGATTTAAACGTCAATCAAACATCCCAATATGCCCATACAACATTACAAACAATATAAATATATGTTTTTCACATCGTATGACTTTTTTCAATAATTTTGGAATTTTACTTGTTTCGATTTTGCATTTTACGCATTTTAAGCCTACGGTTTTAGGTTTTTACGATAATTAAGCACCCCGATAAAACTTATCACTCATCTAATATGCTACTATAGAGTATATTGATCAGTTTTAACATATTTATAAGTTTCATATTTTTAGGATACTCGGTTTTAAGTTTAGTGGTTTTACAACTTACAATTAGCGATTAACGAGACCAAAACTTACTCCGTAACCTATATAAGGCCAAGATTCATCTACCTAGTCCCTCTTACTTGTAGATGAACGTGTATACCAAGGCCTTGGTGGCTTGGTGAGAGCCATGAAACCATTAAGCACTCATGTGTTATATCAGGAGCCATAGAAAGACTTATAGTCTATAAACTTACAAGTATGTATCATGTGTTCCATTTTAGACAATACCTTAGTATAAACTAACCTCATCAAGGAACTATAAATACCCCCTAATCTTCTCTTGGTCGTTCATAACATCACAAACACCAAACACTCTTCATTTGATTTCTAACTTCAAGTATTACTACAAGTTTCAAGCTCCAACTTCACCACATCAAGTCCTTAGCAATCTTTGGTGATTCTCTTGAGTTTAATCCACTCAAGTCACCAAGGAATTATCAAAAGTCTTGCACAAGATCTAGCACAACCTTGATCATACAAGAGAAGAGAAGGAATCCAAGAGAGAAGAGCTCTAAGTCCTTGTACTACTTATTGATTTTTGATTTCCCTTTTGTTAGGCCAAAAGTTGTAAGCACATAATCACCACCATCATTCTATAATTTTATGCATATTATGTCCTAAAAATGTTGATTACATGCTATATATATGGTCACTATATTGAATGATGATGTACTAATACCTAAAAACAAGTTTTTAACTTACATATTGTCTTATATTACCAAATTAGTAAACATTAGTCATCTTATACATAGTTTTTGTCACAAAAACCTTTAATTATAAACTTAGATGTTTACGCATTGTTAAATACAAGATCAAACCAAAACGTAGAAATTTGAATCACCCAAAACGGACAAACGAGTCAAAAGTTATGATAAAAAGAAGTTAGCGAAACTTAGAAACCTAAAAAAACTGCCAAATAGCTTGCTGCATGAATCTGATATTTTTTCAAGGCATTTCTGGTCCGATGCATCAAAAATTTTAAACACGAAAGTTGTCCGGAATAATATTTTACGTCCACCTCATGGAAACTCGGCTTGAAAACACAAAACAAGGGCATTTTTCTGCCTCAAATTGTAAAATAGTTTTCGGCGAGTTTCACTAGACAAGTAATTAGGAACAATGTTATTTTCAAAACTAAATACCTACTAGACATAATAAACTTTATAAAATAACAATCTTCATTCAAAATAAACTTTCCTAAGTTTATTCGACCTTCGGAATAGTAACTTTTGTAAAACAACGGGAACTTGTAAAACCATTAAAGTTACTTACACTAAACAAAGGACCATACAACTTTCATTAGACATTTAAATTTTACCAAAACTTGCGGATTATGACCAAACTTATTTTTTCAAACCATGTAACCACTTAACTTATATGTCAGCTTATATGTCAGATAATCAAACGATCAAAACATGATTTTCCTTATCGAACATTACAAAACTAGGGAGCTTCATGTGAGGGGTTTCATTTGGGTAAACGGATCGACAAATTCTTTGGATTTACAAATTAAAGTGTCCTAGCTCCTCGAACGTTTACGACACGAGCTCTAAATTATGATGGCCCGAACGGTAGTACGAGATATATAAACTAAAATATTTCATAAACCGTTTCTGTAAAACGACATACACAACCTACCAAGTACTACATCATGATCAATATAAGAAAATATATAGGCTCGTTTATGCTTTCCATAAACTATGACACGATACCATATTATAGGTTGCTCGTAGAGACTTTCATGACTCGACCACCATTTTATACTTAATAAATATCATAACTCACGGTGAGTTCATAGCCCCACTTTCTATTACTCGATTGCTTTATAAACCCTTGGGGGGATACATGCTATTTATTTTTAAACCGAACACATTGCTTTGAATCTGTATGCTTTATCTGAATGTATTATTTGCACTAAGTACCACTATTGGCAAACTTAAGTCCCTACCATCATGAACCAATAATCACGAGTGAAGTGAAAACGAATAATGTGGATAAATCTATCGGGATTGACGAATCCCGTTTGTTTGACCAAGTCTAGCAAACAAACGCACTATATTTGAGAACTCTATGTATAATGGCAAGTTACCTACTAGGGCCACTGTTACTATTATATCAATTTCTATTGATTCACTGTTAATGTTTTGGGTGTCATGAGCTTAGTGCAATAATAATTGTTTTGTTTTCAACTATGAGTGGGAGTCTATATCTGACACTATGAATATTGTGTTCAACGGTTTAACTAAACCTCTGAATTGCAATCAACCTTTGTGTTAACTTTTTTAAGCATGTACTAAGGCCCATATTGAACGAGGCTAGCACGGAGGAGCACGGATACTCAAGAATGCTATAAATTTTGTTATCATTCGAAAACTCATTTAATGTAATTTGTAAACCTTGAAACTACTGAGACCTCATTTTGTAAACTCTTATATTTATATAATTCGAATGATAAATATTTTAAAATGACTCGATTAGAGTTCGTTTTCTACTATTATAACTGTTGTGCCATGAAGTAACACCCAGCTTGAATTTCGCCGTGTTCACGAAATTGGAGGTGTTACAGATTGGTATTAGAGCTATATTTATAGAGAAACAGGTCTAATTGTGACCTAAACTATAACCACTTTTACACAAAAACATTTTATAGCCTTACACTCTCCGTGCCTTCCATCCTCTTGAAGATTATGTAACTTTAAGGCATTTTTATACTACACGAAGTCACGAACATATCAATATATTGATATATACACACTTGAACTATTTGATCATCTTTATATAAACACTTAAATTGTTTTAACTTTTTAACCTTCTTATAGACATTATGTTATTAACCGCATTTCCTGATCATATACCTACTCGAACATTTTAGGATTTACGAAATCTTCTCAAGACATTGTAACTAATTACAATGATCTCTAATATTTCTTAGACATTGTGAGTTACACAATGATTTCTATTTCTCAAACATTGTGAGTTACACAATGTACTTTATTATTTCTCAGACATTGTGAGTTACACAACGGTCTCGACTATTTCTCAAACATTGTGAGTTGCACAATGGTCTCTCTTATTCCTCAAACATCATGAGGAAACTATTTCATAACTCTACATAATATCATTTATAAGAACTCCTTACGATTTGTCAAATTCCTCGATTTTGTACTAACTGTGTTCTGAGACGAGTTGAAACACCCGAGGCAATTACAAACACCTCATAACCCATCGCCTAAAAACCCGTTAATCATTTTCAAACATGACTTCAAAAGGCATGGTTTGAATATGTTTAAACACGGAGAGTTATAACAACTAAACCGAACATCACATTATCAGTCCTTAATTATACATAGCCTAGCTACCTATGTCTAATTCGAGAGGGATCATGTTATGCTGGGAACAGTTATTTATAAATCTTATTACAAACAAACTTTTCACAATCTTACGTAATATTGTTTTACATGAAACCCGTCACAGTCTATTGATTTCCCTGATAGAAATACAAGATATGGGATTGCTAAGAAACAAACTGATTCATCATCTACAAAAGATTGGAACTGATTATGTGTTGTCTCTTAAAACTTTATTTAACAAGTTCTTCTTTACAAAAGCTGAAGTTCAACAACTTTCTTTACATTCATCAAGTTCTCTTTCGAAACCCGTCACGGTTTTATTTACATGAAATTATGTGTGAATCTAAGTATTACAAGTCTTGTATAGGCAAGACTTTTAATAGGAAGATTGATATGATAATTGCTATGTTAAACTCGCTTATAAAGAATTTCATCCTCTTTACATTAAACCGTATACTCACCAACTATTTTGAACAATATGGCGATTTCCCCTGATTATCTTACTCCTCATCTCTGAAGATGAGCATGAATATTTCCACTGATTATCTTACTCTCGGAACGTCTACGTCATCTCTTACCACATTCCCTTGTAACTCACCGGTTAAGTATAAGTGTTGTGCCAGAAACTATTAACTAGGATGATTTAGAATATTCACGCCTTTAATCTTCTTAGAAAAGATAAAACACTTTAAATATAATATTATAGAAAAGGAAAAACATAAGTGATGTAAATTTTTATTACATTAGAATCCGCAAATATTAATACATAACGATGTAATTAGAGGCGGTAGTGCTAATGTTACTGTTAGGTCACTAGATTTACAACACAAGCTTCAATGAAAGAGATAGAGAGGCGATTGAACAATATCCAAACAAACACACGCGTATGAATGTAGCCGGTTATGCGTAAGGAGTGAATGAAAGATAATATTGAACAACCAACCTTCAAATGAAGGTTTACAAGGGGTATTTATAGGAGGGAAGCTAGGGCAACACTCCTAGTTCCCATCCTTATCCTTATTGGACATGGGCCTAAGCTTATGGGCCTTCTACATAAGCTAGACCATAAACAAACATAAAGGCCATAATAAGCTACCTATTACATATGAGTAACTAACACTTGAATAAAGGTTTAGGAGTGATTCCAACAATCTCCCCCTCAAGTGTTGGTGATGAAAAATGGTGAAGGCGTTGATGTAATAGTAGCTTTGGCGTCTTCTGACATTCTTCTTTCTTGTGAGAAGAATTGTCTTGATTCGAACAATCTCCCGGTGTAGAGATAGTTTTCTTTAAACATTTATGCTTTGACATCATCTTTAACTTTGTTCTTTGATCATTGTTCTTTGTGATGAAAGTGATAGTATGTTGTTATCGCATCAAGTTGCCTCAGTGCCTTATTTTGCCGGTGTCTCCAGTCATTCTTCAACATGCTCACACGCTCTTTAGGCGTTGGAAATCAATCTTGATGAAGTTCTTTAGGTCTTTAACTTTGTAGATTCTTTGATTTGACGAAGAATCATTATGACTGTTGTGTTGCTTTTGAGTAGAACTTTCATTAGTGATGGTGTTGGCGTGAGCATGAGAAGAATCTGCCGCGATCATTCCGCTCGAGCTTCCATAAAAGAAAACATATAAACGGTTAGTAATAAATGGATTCCGGCACTTACAAGTTTGAACTTCGAGAGTGTTAGCGGCATAGTGTGAAAACACAACTCTAATTCTCACAAAGGCGTTCTGAATCGAGTCCCACAAGTGAGATTACACGATGTACCAAAGTACACCTACGATTCAGATGAGTCGTTGAGGTACACCGAAGCATCACCTCACGACTATAGACCGTTTGAGACCACTAAGCGCAATCCACGGGGAGTTGCCAAAGCAACCTCTTTGTCGGTTTGTTTGATGTTGACCTGGCGGGAGTTTCCATTCAATCAGCGAGGATCACAAATTGTGAACCTCTCATAAATTTCTCGACAGTTGCTAAGATCATGAAGGACTCGATAATTGTACCACTGAAATTCTTATTGTTGAACGTCAAGTGATGAAATGTCAAGTGTACCTAAGAGATCTTTTGATGAATCTCGTGGCTCTAGACTCAATAGTGCATTTTGGTTTTCTGAGCGGAGACTAGGGAGAGGGTCTCCTTCTTCAATACCAGCAATCTCTAAGAGAAAGCCGATAGTTTACGTAGGGTTCCTGTGAGAATGAAACAAGCTTCGGTTGAGAGAAACTTGAGTGGCTAAGAAGGTTTAGTGCATGCGTCCTTTGGGTCCATGGCGACTTTTAATCTTCAATACCGGTGTCATCTAGTGACAACCAGTAGCATATGAATTGAACGGTGTCTTCCCTAAGTTGAATAATTGGAGGGCTATTTCTTTTCACCCTTTTCTTTGCATTTCTTTTTAATTCTTCAACTCCTTCTTTCTCCGATTCTCATTCTCTCCTTTTTACAATCATACCTAAGGACTTCTAAATACTAACTATTGGTAGTGTCCTTGGGTAGATCCCTCCGACTCTGGCGGATCATAGGACAGTTATTCCTAACCTTAATCACCTTATAACTCCATTGCCATAAAACCATTTTCAAGAAAAATCTCTCAAAGGGTTTGTAAATGAAAACATGTTTGAACCACTGTGAGAGTTTTATCTTTTAGCAGAAATACTCCCCTCCACATGTGCTTTAGAGTTTAGACAAATGCACAGTGAGGAAAAAGCGCTTTTGAATTGATCGACTCAAGATAGACATTCCCCGCGAGACACGGTTACGTGGCATAGTTAAGGAGTTGCATTATCAGCTTTTAGGTGACAACTAACTCTAATAACTATCTTGAAGGTGTGGACAACCCCGAAAGGTTGTCAAAACCGTCAAGGTTCATGTCTACCAAGAGTTTCTCGAATGGTACATTCTACTCGGACAAGTCCTTTGCGAGACACGTTTACATCACTAGCGAACTAGCTTGAAATTATTACCCGTCCAGGACAAGTCTTTTCGAGTTACTGACAGTTAAGATCTCGTCAATTCTTGGGTTGAATTCTTTTTACACGAGAGTTCATATAGCAAAACACAACATATTTCTTATCACGTATTTTTCTCCCCCTCAAAAATGGCATATAAAATGTTATTTTTGAAAAGTTGAGAATAAATATGACCATTTCGAGTGTTGCGGGAAGAATGACCACTGTGAACAATTTGTGAACAAAGTTTTAAGTCAAGTACTTCCCCTCAACGAGTGATATAAACGGTTGAGGTTTTGAAAATCATAAGGGAAAGTACTTGTTCTTTTGAGCAAAACCTTGAAAAGTGAAAGGTTTGATAGGTTTTACTCAAAAGTAAGAAGCTTTCGCTCCTTTTATAAGGATTGTGGCAGGCGTACCACGGGGTCCTTTATATACAAGTGCGGGTTGTACAGCGTAATATGTGCACAAGCCACTAACATAATAAATCATACATCCAAAGTAATAATGAGAGAAGCAGTTTAAGGGTACGGGTAGTCGAGAGATGTCGCCAGAGTATGAATCGGCGTGAAAGCCGATGATGTTTCTCACGGGTCGACCACCAACATAGCTTTCCAATCTTCGGGCCGATCCCTTCTATACAACCATTCATCAATCATCGTGATGATCCTCTTCACATCCCTTCAATCACGAGAATTCCATCGCAGGAGACCCGATCTTTGGTGTATATCCTTCAACCATAAGCCAATCCGTCCCTAACCATCTTCAAAGTGTGATCTCCAAACTTATGAAGATCTCGCACGCTATCAAGCAATTTCTTTGAAGTTCACTGCGGTGCGCGCCGAATGGTTTCTTGATGAGTGTAAGTTGTGAGAGCTGGTTGATGACGGGAAGATCAAGCTGCGGTGGAGTGAAGTTGACACGCGTGCGATAAGATTCAAGCGCCAGCTGGAGATCTTCTACGTTCTTTGATAACTATCGTCGATGAAGATGAGCCGACTTGATGAATTCACGTTGTACTTGGTGGAGAATTGTCTCATACCACCCTGTACTTTGGCAAGGTACATGTCTTCGATGTCGTTGATAGACAAATTCTCAAAGTCAGCTTCGGAGAATGCATAATCCCTTTCGTCTTGTCTTTTGACCACAATCTTCTTGAGATACGTGTAGTCCCATTTGGACGAAAGATCAACGTGTTTGATGGCAACGATGTTTTAGTCTTGAACACTGCATGTTGAAACTTACGTACACGGTAGCACGTAGTAGATTCTTCGGCGTTCCGGCCAATGATGAATATCGTACATTGCATCTCGGTCGTATGCTTCCACTTTGTTGGAGAACAAGTGATTAGCTCTTTCCTCGATAGCTATGCAGTTTGAGTATTCAACTGCTGGGAATGGAAGTGTCAAGGATGTAGCGTATTTCCTTGAACCATCGCCACCGTGAAGAAGAAATTCCAAGTCTTTGTTGAAGAAATATCTAAATGGGATCCTAGGCGTCTGGTTGGCGATCGTTGGTAGTGGTTTAGACCGGTCGATTGTAATATGGAGGGTTGTCCCCGTAAAGTCGATGTTTGCTTCCGGGTTGAGCCAATCCATGTTATTAGACATAGCTCGAGCAATGTTATCAAGGTGATATTCGACCTCGATGGCACTTTCGAAGCTATCTTTCCACAATTGAAAAGCTTCATTCTTGATTAGCGCCAACTTCGGATTTCGTCATCTTATTTACTTTGAACTTTTCTTGCAGAATTTTAGCATGCTCCAAAGTATTACCGTCTACGGATCTTGACCTTCTTCAGTGTAGGGAGTGGAATTGACAAGTGTAGAAAACCATTCAAATTCCTCTGTTGTATCTTCATCTAGCCATGATCGGCGTCGGCCTTGGGCGCCTTCTTCTTCTTTTCTTAGGCCTAGATGAAGATTCGGTTTTACGTACTTTGTCGGGAGAAGCGGGTTGTTGTTGGGGCTCATGGTATTCTTCATCGTCACCACCCGTATACTCAAAGTGATCACCGGTTTTCGAGTCTAGGGGTGGTGTCTCGAAAATCCGAGGTTTATCTGCGAGAAGAGCGAGGAGGAGATCTTTGTTGAGTGGAGTCCTTTGTGGTGGAGGTTGCATCGAGTCTTGAATGGAAGATGATTCACGGACTTCTTTGTGCATTTAGGCTCCTTATCCTTATCTTGATCTTTGTCTTCGTCATCTCTTGAACGCTTAGGCCTTACAACCTCTTCTCTGAATGATGATTTGAGTTGGTATTCCAGCAATGCTTCAAACAGTTTAGCTTCATGGGAGGCAAGCGTTGCGGCGTTTCGACATTTACGCTACCAGGCCGGTTCACAATTCATCATCGAGAAGATTGTAGTTTTAACTGGATTGATGCTCAAATTCATCGGAGTTGATTTCATTGCTTGCTTGGCTAAATGTAAGAGATCGGATAAAGTTGTGCGGTATACATCTCTTTTCGAGTTTTGAGCGACCTCCATTAAGAACTTGTGAGTGTATCCTTTTATCATCTCGTCCATGCTCCTTGAAGATCATCCTTCATAAGCTTCTGTACATACTCCCTTTCAACTTGCATCTTGTCATTCTCATCATGAAGGTATGTTAGCTGATCGACAATAAAATTTAGCTTTTTGTAAAGCATGTCTTTCTTTCTAACCTGTTTGACCGCATTCACAATTGTTTTATGAGTATGAGAAATCCAAGATCGAGGTGGCTTCTTTACTGATTTGGATATTGATTTGGTTGATTTCTTTGATGGTGGTGGTGAAGAGTGAGACGAAGAATCAGATGATGATGAGATGTGAGGAGATTCCGGGTGCTTTAGAGGTGCAGAGGTTTTGTCCTCTGACGGCGGCGGGCTATCTAGCGAGAAACTTATCATAATCAGTATCATCTCAGGACTTTTCTTTCTCTTCATCTTATCGTCTCGGTCTTTTCTTTGTCACCCTCTTCTTTCTAGGATTTTTTTAACAAGTTCCTCAAATTCATGCTCAATAGTTTCTTCCACGGGCTTTTGTTGTTGCTTCAAAGTGGTGGCACCAGATCCCTTATCGAGTTGATTAACGCATCGGATCTGGTGAAGGTTGAGCTACACCACTTGACCCTCGGGGCCACCCATTTGATCTTTTGCAAATTCTTTTGCCACGTGTTGGAGTCTAAGGAATTTGAACTTCTTCCTGTATGAAGTATCCGGTTGCTCTTCTTCTTCATCATAGCTTTCTTCATAAGGCACAAGTACGGAGTCTTCCCTTTTCTTTGTCATTTGGTGGACTTGGAGGTTTAGTTACCGTTGTAGTTTCATCTTGGCTGAGTTTTAGAGTAGAAAGTCTCTTCATCTGATTCTGTACCCTCCGAGTCCTCGTCCATTAGCTTTCTTTGCGGTTCAGACTTGGATACGGGAATAGGAGCAGCTTCCTGGGCGGGAACTGTCCTCTTACGTGGAGGATTCCTTCGGGGAACATCCTCGACTCTCGGTGCTTGTAGCACTTCCCGCACTTCCTCTTCTTGTTCTCCGTATAGGTGTTCCAGAAGACTTCTCATCGAGATGACCAACTTTGCCTTCATTCTTGCTACAAGATACCTTTTGTATGTTTCAAGCTTTTTGATTTCATTTGTCGAAGGTGATCGGCGGCACGGCACCTGTTTCTTTGTTAACGATTCCTTGATTCGGCGATAGGGTAGGCTCGGTCAACATATCGTGATTGTGCGGGTCATTGAGCCTCTGTAGAATGTCGGGATGAAGACCAAGTGCTCTCTGGATCAACAATTTTGTGTATCTGACATAGGGAATCTTTGAGCCAAGTTTCTTGTGAAATGACATCATGTCTTCCCATAGCGATTGCTTCAATTTCGATGTCCTTTTTTTGATTAATGACCAGAAGATTTGTAGTTCCATGAGCTTGGGATGCTCATAACCACTATCACGACCGGAGACCGATTTGGTAATGATGATGTAGAGGGTTCTCCACGGTTGAGGAATGTTCTTAAGCTCAACATGAGAGTGCTTAGTGATTATTCACGAAGCTTCATCATAGCCAATATCAATCATGAATTTCGAGCTGTCTCTTCATAGGTGTGGCATAGAAATCGGTTGGCTCGATCTCAGGAATTAGAAGAACAGCCCGTAGATCTGCTTGTGTGATGGTGACTTGTTTGTGATTTAACGTCACTGTCACCGCACTTTGACCTTTGATCCTTTGCATTGAATTCGAGAATTGTTGTATGTAGATCTCGATCTGTAGCGAGTGTGAAAGCATGTTGCACGTACGGATGATTCCTTAGAATATCCACAGCGATCAAGCAAGAAGATTCAGAGCATGTGAGGGTTTCAAAGTCAACTCTGAGATTGTTCTTTACAATCTTTCTTGGATAGCCATTAGGGAAGATGTCGGCAATTGTGAGAACTTCGGTGCATCCACATTCATTTGGCAGATCATGTCGTGATCACGAAATAACATTAGCCAAAAGAACCAACATATCGAAAGACATAATGTTAGTCAACGAAGGTTTTATTGTCTAATTGTTGAATATACAGTGTTAATGATTGTTACGAGTCCTAAGTCACTTGTTTGTCCAATAGTCCAATGACGTCGTGAAACGTTTCGTGAGTTAGTTAACTTTAAGTTTTAAAGTTTATGTTATCACTTATAGTTTACAACATATCAAACGATTAAGTTTATTAGTGACATTATTGGATTCGTGACGTTATGATTCATTTATTTACAAGTTTGCACGCGTAACAATTCAAAACGAAGGTTTGATCAAGGCTTATGCGTAGGAATAGTTTCTTATGTGTAAACAGGGGTTATATGCGTAGGCACAAGCTTACGCGTAGGAATCTGTCTTACGCGTAAGAAATGTTAGCGTAGGAACGAGTTACCTTATGCGTGGAGAGCTTACGCGTGGCGATATAAAGACTTTACGCGTAAGGCTTACTCGTAGAGTAGACCTTATGCGTAGAGTCATCGTTACGCATATCCTTCACAGGATACGCGTAGTCCCATTGTAGAACCTTACGCGTAATAGTTACGGGTAGGATTTCTCTTACGCATAAATGTCTACGCGTAAGGTGATCCTTATGCGTAGAGTAACAAAGACCTTGATTACGAGTTTTATGGTAGCAAGCTGAAATAAAATCATCATATCATCAATCTTATCACATATATTCATTCTAAAACAGATTATGGCTTGAAAGCTTGTTTAACATTTTTCGCGTAGAAAGTCATACGCGTAAGTCAAAACCCTAGAGTTTAAGAATTACGCATATGATTTCTAGCCATAGGAATTGCACCATAGTGCTTTTGGGAGTTCTAGGAAGCATATAGAGTTGTTTTGGTCAAGTTTTAACATCAAAAGTGTCAAGAATCAAAAGTACCCAATCCATATGAACACAAAACCCTAATTTCCATTTTATGAGTTATTAGTGTTTCTGGGTGTAATCTGGACCTGGATATAATCAATTCAACTTCATAATAACCTTATACAACAATCTTTTTCGCCAAAAACATTCTCATTTGGAAAAACCCAAATCCACGCATAAACCCTAGTTTTCAAATACACTCAATTCGTGTTTCTGGGTGCGTTTTGATGATTAAAAAAATATCATTGATGTTTTAAGAACGTTTTGACACAACCCTTTTAACCATAAACACCCTTTCATGATTTGGTGTTCTTGCGCTTACGCGTAAGACACAAAAGTGATAATATCTCAAGATTAAACCGTTGGATTTTTTAAAAATTCAAAACCATTGCTTAAAAACTTGTTATAAACACGAAATCACTTACAAATTGATGATCTGAAACACGGATTTGTTGAACTAATCTTAGGCGTAGGATGTTTTTAGGTGTAAGTAATAAATGTGAAGGGTAAGTTAGGTGGATATGTTTTTATTAAAATGACTTAGAGATTTTGGCAGTTTTAGTCCCTCCACCTTTTCCTTTTTCATCCAAAGCCATTTAACTTCCGTTTTGGTTATCAAACAAAGATTTTAAGAAAGAAACTTGACGACACTCCCCCTCGACTTAAGAAAATAATGAAAGGTTATAAATTTTATTCCGAGGAGTGTCATTGATCCAGAAAAATTTACCACCATTGATAAAAGAAACAACCGGGATAAGATAACATGCAAGTACACAAATGTTTTGAAACAGTTAAGTGATTATTTTCTCCCCCTCAACACTTGATCGGAAAAATACTGAATTTTGAAAGATTAAAGTGTTGACAAAAGAAATGTACTTGCCATGTTGAAAGAAAAATAGATTAGAAGAATATTTTTGTTGTTTTATCGGGTTTTATATTTTTGTATTTTGTTTTTGAAAAATATTTACAAAAGAGATTTTGGTGTTTGTGAGGTTTTAAAATTTTTAGGAGGTCATCAATTCCTCTTGTGTCAAACACCTCATACCAATCCGGTGGACCAACTCATTAAACCTAGCGGGAGGCAAGGCTTTGGTGAGAAGATCGCCAATTGGTATTCGGTACCCACAAGTATAATTCAACGTACCACGTTCCACGTGGTCCTTGATGAAATGATAGTGAAGATCGATGTGCTTTGATTTGAATCTTTGGCGAGTTGCACGAGATCGCAATGGCACTCCGATTGTCGCAGTACATCGGGATTTTGTCAAACACGTAACCATAGTCTTTGAGTTGTGTTCTCATCCAAATGACTTGAGCACAACACGCCGACATGGCTACATATTACGCTTGGTTGATGACGATGTACAATCCTGCTTCTTTGATTGCCATGACACCAGTTTATCACCAAGAAATTGTAAAGCTCTGAAAGTGCTTTTCCGTGAATCTAAGCATCCTGCGTGGTCAGCGTCTGAAAAAGCGATTAGTTCAAAACCGGAATCCTTCGGATACCAGATTCCCAAATTAATGGTTCCCTTGATGTATCGGAGGATTCTTTTAGCCTCGAGAGGTGGGTTTCATTGGTCGCGGCCGATAGCGAGAGCAAAGATATACGGCAAAGACAATATCGGCCGCTAGGTAGTTAGATACATGAGAGATCCAATAATACTACGGTATTTTGTAGGGTCCACCAATTTCCCATGTAAATCAGTCTAGCTTCTTGGTATGAGCCATTGGTGTGGCATAAGTGTCACATGTATTCATTCCAAATTTGTTTAACAATTCAAGGGCATATTTGGAGTGACTCAAGAAAATACCACGGGGTGATTGATGAACTTGTAGTCCTAGAAAGAACGTAAGTTCACCCATCATGGACATTTCAAAATGTTTCTTCATTAGTTTTGCAAAAGCGATTGAGTACTTTTTATGAGGTGACCCAAAAATGATGTCATCCACATAAATTTGAACAATTAAAATATGTTCCCGTGATATTGTATGGAAAGATGATAACTTATCATACCACGCCCGAGGAGCTTGTTTGAGACCATACAGAGCTTTGTTCGGTTTGTAGACATGGTTAGGGGCGGGATCAACGAATCCTTCGGTTGGTGACATAAACCGTTTCTTTAAGTTGTCCATTGAGCGGTTTTGACATCCATCCGAAAGACCGTTATATTCATATGAGCCGACGAAATATCGAACATCCTCAAGGCGAGCAGCGAGCAAAAGATTCTTCAAAGTCAATACCCTCTTCCGGCGATAACCCTTAGCCACGAGGCGTGACTTATTTCGATAACGTTTCCTTGGCATCAATTTGTTTTTCCAAATCCATTTGAGACCAATGACGTAGACTCCTGTTGGTCTTTCAACAAGTTCCCATACTTCAAGACGTTTAAATTGGTTGAGTTCTTCTGCATGGATTCAATCCGGTTGTCCTTTGTCATTGCGTCTTTGATGTTTTAGGTTGAGATTGGCATACGGTGAGTGCATAAATGCAATGTTCACCATCTGAGTGAAGACGTTGTCTCGTAACGGCTGGTTGATTCGGGTTGCCAATAATATTTTCAGAGGATGGTCTTTTGTCCATCTATGTGTGGAGGGTTGATGTTGGTATACATTGTGCAGATTTTGAGGATTCAAATGGCTTGTTGAAGATTCAGCGACATCGGTGCATCGGTCCATTAGCAAATGGGTTAAAGAAGGCATTTGGATCAAAATCTGCGGTGGGGTACATCATTGAACATCATCGGCCGTTTCATCATTGTTGGAGGCGGTTTGTTCAACTGTTGTTGTAGAGTCAACTGGTGGTGCTTCTTCAACCGTAGTTGTTGTAGCGGTGTATCGGTATAAGAGTATTATCGGGTTGATCGCGGAAACAGCGGATACACACGAGCACGTTCATCAATATCGTCAGCGAACGAGGAGCAAATAACCTTTCCATTTGTTGACGAGTGAAATGAGGGGCTTGTTCGGTGATGATGGGGTTTGAGGGAAGTTTAAGCGGTTGTGACCGGGTTCTAAGCTTTTATACTCAGAAGCCATTTCCGTAAGTTCATCAAAATGAGCATGAATCGTTTCCATAACCTCCTTTGTTCGACGATTCCGATCGGAAACCTTTAGAATTATCACAATATACAATAAAGACTCCAATGTCAGCTTTGGCTTTGAGCTTTCCAAAGTCATCACGATCATTATTCGGATAGCAAAGAGATCCAAATACATGAAAGTGTTTTAGATTCGGTTTTCTTTTGTGGACAAGCTCGAAAGGTGTTTTGTTGTGGCGTTTTGTAATCATAGAACGGTTTTGAGTATAGCATGCAGAGATACGACTTACGCCCATAAGTAATCTTGAAGTTTAGCATTGATTAACATTGTTCTTGCAGCTTCCACTAACGTTCGGTTTAGTCTTTCAACAACTCCGTTTTGTTCGGTTATGCGTGCAATAGATGTCGATCTTTGAATTCCCACTTTCTCATAAAATTCACGAAGAGTTTGGTTAACAAATTGATTGCCTCTATGCATTCGATTTGTCGGACGGTGTTTGAAGTTGAACTTGTATTTTCATGAGAAAGGTGATAATCATCTGTGGAGCTTGGTCTTTGCTTGGAAGAAAGTAGACCCAAGTCCAGCGTGAATAGTCATCAACAATTACTAAGATGTAGCGTTTGCCATTGATCGTTTGCAGGCGCATCGGGCCACACAAATCCATGTGAAGAAGATGAAGCACATCTTTGAGACGTGTTCCACCTTTGAAGGAAAATGAGCACGAGTGCTTTTCCCTTGTTCACAAGGCTGAGCAAAGATGATATTTAGAATACCGAAATCGTGGGAGTCCTTCAACTAGTTTGTGTCGAGCAAGGTTGGTGATGGTTTGAAAGTTTAGATGTGAGAGCGGCGGTGCCATAGCCAGAATTTTGTTGATGTTGCCTTTGAAAGTAAGCAAATGGGAGATGAAGCAACCATGTCTTGCATAGAGATAGTGTAAAGACTTGAATTACGCGAGCGAGACATAAGGTCGTTTCCTTGTAGATCACGAATGAAACAAGATTTCTCCCGGAAAGCAACCTCCAAATCTCCATCACAAAATTGACCTCGAAAGCAGATTGTGACCAGGGGCCTTCCACATAATAAACCCAACTAATTTCGATGTTCCCATTGATATAGTCTCCGTAGCCCATGATAGCTGCGAAGTGATCATTCCCGAACGGCGGTGCCAATGAACTTTGCATAAAGTTTGATAACAGTTTAAGGTTGCTGTCATGTGTCGGGAACATCCGCTATCAACAATCGAGAATGATCGTATCACGCATTACACATAGGCGACACGGATGGAATAGAAGTAGATGTGGAACCGAAATGTTAGAGGGTTCGAGGCGATTATAGTAGACATACTCACATCAATAGCTTTAGGTATCCATTTAAATCCTAGTGTGTTATATATCCATTTTGCCATCTCCAACTAGTATTTGCTTTAGTCTTAGTGAATGCACTAGGTGGTACTACATTCCTAGGAGGTGAAACTGGAGCTCTGAGGGACGCAATGCGTTTCTTAGAATCTAAAGAGGCGGTCTACCAAGCCTGGACTTAGAAAGATTAGTAGGCCTAGAGGTATTCCGGTTCTTAGGATTCCTTAAGCGAGAGATGATAGCTTTAGCAACACATTTATCATGACAATCAGAATTCATACTTTTACGACAAATAACACAAGGTGCATCGGACTGAATATCAAAAGTGCTTAATGGTTTAGCATTCGTTACATCACTATTTCTATTACATTTGCGAGATGCAATATCTATAGTGGAAGCAACGTGAGTCTTATTCATAGTCCTAGGGTGTTCTTCTACTTTAGCATTCCTTATTGATCTTTTCTTAGGTCGCAACTTCCTATTCTTCGATGTAGTGCTCCTAGGTTGTGAAGTGCGGACGTTTGGAAAAACGCAACTATTCTGTTTCAGTAGAAGGAAGCACGTTAGCAACTTGTGGTTTGGCAATAGGGATTCTAGGGTCACGATTACTAAGTGTTACTGGTGCTATTCTCTTAATCACGGTAGGCGGAAGTTGTTCATACTTTCCTAACATTTCTCTTAACTTGAATATAGTGTGAATCAGATCTTGATTTTAAGAGCGAATGTTTCAAAAAAAATGCATAACTTCTTTAGTGTGTGCAAGATAATGATCAAGTTCATTTGATGCTTCATCACGAGTCTTTTTGAGTAAATCAAATATGACACCATATTCCTTTTTAACTTTTACAAGTTCTTGTTCATATTTTGAGATTTGACACTTAAAAGACACGTTTTGATCATCCAGTTGCTCAATTTTTGATCGAAGTTTTGTCCATGGCTGATTTTGTGTTGAAATGCAAGTTGTTGATCGTGAATATCTTTTTGACACCAATTAAGACGACGTATTGCATTTGAAAGTTCGTTTGACAATCGTTTATTTTCAACTTTTAAGGACTCGATCAGAAGCACATTATCAGTGTTCTCAACATTTACCACAGAATCAATAGTATCAGCAGAGATATAATCAAATGCATATGACAAAGAATTCAATAGCACAACATTATGGACATCATCACAGATGACATCTTCCAAGAGTCGATCAACATCTTTTCTCAACAGTTTCTTTTTCCGTTTAGTATTAGAAATAGATGTTTCTGTTTTCTCGAAAACGACCTTCATCATTCAAAGTTCCTTATGAAAGTCCCTTTCCCAAGACAATGCACAACTTTTCAAATTTTTAACATTTGGTAAAGATTTTTCTGAAAAATGTCTCTTTGTTCTCGCGCTAGAGGCGATTGAAAGTGTTGAACTTTGATTTGAGAATGATATTCTATCTCATGTTGTAAAGTTTTGAGGTCAGCCATGAAAATGTCAAAATATCGAAGAATTTTGCGATTTTCGGGTTTTGAGTTTACTTCACTGATGGAAGGTAAAGGACCATAAGTTTGTGCATAATGCGGTTTGGGATTAACATTAGAAGACTCAGACGTTTTATGATAATCCTTGGTGTGTTAGAAGAATCCGTTGGTGTGACGAAAGTGACGCTTTTGAATAGTTAAAAGGTTTGTTGTAAACAACTTTTTCTAATTTTGATCGACTCTCGTCTTATGCATCTAATTCCTCTTGACGATGATATTCAACAACACTCATAACAAAATTATCAATTTTATATTCGCTTTGGAAACTTCAAGATTTGGTTTGAATGCTTTGGTTGAAAGCTTAGGTTTGTAATCGGCAAGATTTGGTCCATATCCATTTGGATTTGGTTTTAAAGTAAACTTTTCAATAGCTGTGACCGACTCGCCATGTTTGTAAACAACAGTTTTAAACTCTTTAAGTTTGTTTTGCAAGCCAATGATTTCTTCAAGATGATCATCTATTCGTTTCGTTGAATGCTTTTTGTATGCAGAGAACTGTTTTTGACAAGTTAACAACTCAGCCTTAGCTTTTTGATTTTCCAAGGTGAGGGCGTTAATTTGCTTTTTATGTTCATGTTTGATTGTTCTATTTCGACAACAAAGCATTTCTTCGAAGCGGCTAGATCACGCATCTGTCTCTCTAAATATTTTTCATTTTGATGAGATTTGGCAAAGGCTGCTTCAAAACCTTTTTCACGTTTTTCTTGAGTTTTGAAAAAGTTGAGTTGCTTTTGTAAACATTCAAAATCCTTGGTTAACAGTGCATTTTTACTTTTCAAGTCCTGATTAATTGCATGACATTCTTCCACTATGGTTTGTTGGTCTTGTATTAAGCGAGCAAAATCTGGATGAGGCAAAAGTTCGGCGTGTTCAACGTGAGTCACAACATGATCATTACTTAGATCCTCAAGTATAACCACGGAGTCAATTTGATTATCAAGGGAAACCATTTGGTCATCTTGATCGTCAAATATAACTACGGGTCTAGTTGAAAATCGTCGGAATGAGATGTGGACGACTCATTTTGAACATTCGAGCCTTGCGGATTCGGATGTTGGCGGAGATATTAGATCGAGATGAAGATATGGTTTGTTCGGGTACACGAGACAAGCCATCGGTGTCATCACTGGGCTGTGTCACTCATGTGTAACTCATGCATATTAGCCATCAACATAACAGCTGCATTGGCCTTCAAATCCTCCATATCATCATCGAGTATGCATTTGCCATAAAGCTCTGTTCTTTGTGCGTGAGAGTTCCACCAGCTTCATCCTTAAGAGCCAAAGAAGAGCCTCTTTGTGATAAGCACTGCCCCTTGTCCTCGGCTTTGGGCATGCATTAGCCAGTGTCCCTTCTCATTGCAGTTGTAGCATCGAAGACCATTCAACCCATTTGAGCATTTCCCTGTTCCACCACTTGAGCTCTATTGTTATTCCTACCCGCAACATTAAACCCTTGACCACCGCCCATTTGACGACCATAACCACGATTTTGAACTTCAACTCGTCCATTGTTCACAACAGGCTTGATTCCTTGTATTAAATGAGGAGCGAATACGGTTGTTGGATTTGTTGGTATAACGGCTAAAGGCATTAGCAATCATAGCAAATCCTTGTTGCGATGCTTGAACGGATCGATTCCTCATTAGCTTCACTGAAAAGTGCTTGAGCATTGTAGTTGTTGTATGGAACCAATTGATTTTGTTGAGATTGAGGCTGTGAATGATCATATGGTGTGATTGTAGCAGATTGGTTGAGTTCTTTGGTTGAGGAGAATAACTGTTTTGAGCATATAAGGCAAGTTGTTGATTTTCGGATGTGTCGGTGGAGCAATTTGAGCACGGAGAATCCTTTCCTATCAACTTCCTTTTCATGAGGCTTCAAGTAATCGTACAACAATCCGTATGTAGAATGATGCATATTCTTAGCTTGACGGAGAAAAATGACATACTTCTCCCATTCAGGACCAAGACTACTCAGGAACTTAGTATTCACTGCAATTCTTGGCATGATGATGTTGTGTTTATCCAAATCATTGATGATGTCTGAAAAACGATGATGATAAGACTCTAGTGTCTCTCCAGGTTCAATCATGAAGTGTTCATAAGCCAAGTAAATTTTGGATTCCAAATCCTCCTGATTGAGTACGGATCCTTCCATAAGAAGATGAATATGATCCCACATTTCTTTTGCAGTCTTTTGAGCATCAACACTTTGAAGAATTGGGTTAGGTAATCCTAAGAGGATATATTGCATTGCAAGTTCATCAGCTTCATAGTGTAGAAGTTCTTGGATTTAAATCTGCAACAGTAGCAATGTTCGTTTGTTCATCTCTTGGTGGATTGGCATTTGGATCTAGGGTACGATGACATAGGCATCTGAAATGGACCTTCAAGATAACCTTCTTTAGAACTTTCCATGTGGCTTTTTAGATCACAAAACCTAAAGAACCTTATCACCCATTGATCGTAGTTTCCTGGAGTGAGCATTGGAGGTCTATCAAGTGATCCAGCCTCATGAATTGATTGTTGGTTGCTTAAAGCTTCACACATCTTTGCAAACCAAGTGGGTTCCTTCATAGTGTTCCTTGATGGATGTTGATTGAAGTCATTGGTGTAGGGTTGAACTTGAAGACTTGGTGGTGGTTGAACCATTTGAGGTTGAGGAATTGCGGCAAGTTGTGGAGTATGTTGTTGATTAAATTGTTGTTGATAAATTGCTTGTTGTTGATTCCATTGTTGATGTTGTGGAGTTAGTTGTTGTTGACGTTGAGAATAAGTGTAAGGGAAATAGTTAGAGTATGGTGGTTGTGACATGTTGAAAACTTGTGTTGGTAAAAATGGATCTTTGTAGTCGAATGAACCTTTGTTGATGAAGTATCCTTAGGCGTAGTAATCACAATAAACCAAGTAGGACTTATGCGTAAAAACACCAAAGTTACGCGTAACAATCAAGAGTTACGCGTAGATTTAGCTTATGCGTAAGTAGGGTAAAGACACTAAAGTTATGCGTAGACACAAATTTAGGCGTACGATTACCTTATGCGTAAGACTAGGCTTAGGCGTAAGATGAATCTTATGCGTAGGTTTTCTGGCGTAAGCTTTATGCTTATGCGTAAGTTTAGGGTTTTATCCCAAGTGATCTTTTACACTATCACGGTGCAAAAGATATCCAAAGTCGACGTATTTTCAGGCTTATCCAAGCAAGAAAACACGGAGTAAACCCGAAGATCAAACCAAGGAATAAGTTACGCGTAATATTAGGGTTTTGATACGCGTAAGATTACTCGTAAAAATGATTGTGCCAAAATTTGTTTCTAAACCAGATTTTTGTTATGGAATAGCTTCAATATCACCAAAATAACACAAAAGTGTGAAACTTGATGAACCAAAACAACTAAACGGGTTACGCGTAGAACGACACCTGAACAAAAACAAGCTTAAAACTTAGATCCACGCGTAAAGGTTGAAACTTTTTGCCAAAACAAGTATTTTAACACCTTAAAACGTTGAAAGTACAAGAATCTTGGATTAGAAAGTGTAAAAAACGAGTTTTTAAGCGAACCAAAGTATCACGTTATTCTACGCGTAAAACCAAAACTTACTTCAAAAGCAATAACGATTCACCCAACTATTAGGCGATTGATACCACTGTTAGGTCACTAGATTTACAACACAAGCTTCAATGAAAGAGATAGAGAGGCGATTGAACAATATCCAAACAAACACACACGTATGAATGTAGCCGGTTATGCGTAAGGAGTGAATGAAAGATAATATTGAACAACCAACCTTCAAATGAAGGTTTACAAGGGGTATTTATAGGAGGGAAGCTAGGGCAACACTCCTAGTTCCCATCCTTATCCTTATTGGACATGGGCCTAAGCTTATGGGCCTTCTACATAAGCTAGACCTTAAACAAACATAAAGGCCATAATAAGCTACCTATTACATATGAGAAACTAACACTTGAATAAAGGTTTAGGAGTGATTCCAACAGTTACAAAAATCACCAAGTAAGGAATAGAATCGTTGAACGGTTGATCTGCCAAACTAACAAAAAAAACATCACTACACCCACGAGAGCGAGAATTACGACTGGATGCAGCATTTTGAATATCCTAAAAGAATATAAATGAGTTATTGATTGCAATAAAGAAAATATTAAGAAAAATAGTTAGATAAATATAGAGAACAAATAAATTTGTTATTACACATTCGTTTATTACCATAGAAATAAAAAAAAACCATACAAATAAAACAAAGATTTATTACAATACTTTTCTTGCAATACTATATATTACCTCCAAAATTTATCTACACCGATCGCTAGAACCACGAGTGGAACAAGAACCGCTAAAATCACGGCCAAAAAGTTATAACCTTTTTCGTCTGGGACATTGGCCAAGTAGATAACAATTACTATAACATACACGATCTCAACAATGGTAAAAACGTGCGGCATCTTGGAAAATTAATGAGAGGAATGTAGTTGAAAAGCTAAATATTGTATGGAAGAATGAAGGTTAAAAATGGGTTATTTTTAAAGCAAAAAGTAACCTTTAGGCTACTGTTCATAGCCGTTGGGGTTACTGTTCATATATAAAAAAAACATACACACACACACACAAACCCTCGTCATCTTTTCACCATCATAATCTTCATAACTCTTGATCCCACAACCTCATTTTCTGATCTTGATGCACTTTTAAAAGCTTAAATCATCTTTAATTATAACACATGCACCCTCATCAGCATTACAAGATTGGATACCAAGAAAACGTATCTCATTTTTAAGTATCCCCTATAATCAAACCCTTCGTGTAACAAGCTTAAACCTTATATTCCGAAACGATGAATCGAATTGTATCACTAGCTAACTTAGAAACCATTCGCAACAAGTAACCACACCTCTTCACCAAAACCACTCCAACATCTAACATGAATTAAATCCCGGGACAGGATTTTCTTAACTGGTAGAGACTATAACAATTCGCATTTTCAGGATTTCTATCTATTCTTGAATATTTACTATTCACTTTTACTATTCATTCATGATTTTTTTTACTTGTCATGACAAGAAAGTTGATACTCGTCGAGTTGTCCTGACGACATACGTTGAATCCATTCAGAACAAATTTCACAAAACCGTGTCTAAGATTTACGTTTAGGTTTAAACGTCATTCAAGCATCCCGATATGTCCATAAAACATTACAAACAATAGAAATATATATTTTTCACATCGTACAAAATTTTTCAATAGTTTTGGAATTTTACATTTTCAGATTTTGTGTTTTACGCATTTTAAGCCTACGGTTTTAGGTTTTTACGACGATTAAGCACCCCGATAAAACTTACCACTCATCTAATATGCTAATATAGAGTATATTGATAAGTTTTAACATATTTATAAGTTTCATATTTTTAGGATACTCGGTTTTAAGTTTTGTGACTTTACAACTTACAATTAACGATTAACGGGACCAAAACTCACTCTGTAACTTATATAAGGCCAAGATTCATCTACTGTTGGGTTCAGTAAATACCCAAACCCCTTAATCTAGGATTTGAATAGAAAATAGCCCAAGTGTTTAGTCCGTTAAACACTAACAGTCCTTGAGTGCATAGTCTCTCGTGAGTCATCTTCGAGGATACTCAGGCGAGAAGAAGAAGTCTCTCCACTCGAAGGCGGAACTTAAAGGGTGAAGACTGAGTCAAGAAGATGATGGATTCAGTGAGTGATGACAATAACTCACTGAATCCCCAAGACTCTCTCCAACACTTACGAAGACAAACTGAAGTAGAAGACTGAAGGATGAAAAGACAGAAGAAAGAGCGGGACAAGGTGGGATAAGTTTGAATCAGATAAGACAACGTCCTTATCAACCAAAGTCAACTTTCTATGAATGGAAAAGATCAGGGCTCGTGTCATCACTGAACTTAGAAAAGTAGTATTGTCTCTTACCTAGAATAGTCTTTGTAAACAGAGACAAAATACATTAGTATTTTGTCTTACGTATGATGTCGATTTGTCACTTAGGAAAGAGTTAAAACTCATATATGTATAAATAACATAAGAGATGGAGTGAAAAGGTTAAGCTTGTGAATTGTAAAAAAATACACATACACGCAAGCCATCTTTTCACTCCTCCAAATACAACTTAGTTCCTGAGATAGCTCAGTGAGCTCTAAGAGTTGTGCTCAGACTTAGTCTGAGCTTAGAGAGGAGTCACCCAACTTTATCATTTTAATCCCAAGTACTATTCCGCAAGTACTTGGGTAACGTATTCTTTGTTGATTTATTTCTAATAAGACTATGAAGTTGAAAATTTATAAGTGTGTTTTACTTATGTTAATTTCAGTCATTGTTCACTATTAACTTGTTTTTTATTCTAAAACTGTTTTAAACCTTTGTGAACGGGGAACAACAAGTGGTATCAGAGCAAGGCTAATTATAAAACTCGTTTTTAGGCCGCTCTAAAAGTTTTTAAATTAGGATCCTAAATGGCTGAAATTGATGTACCCCAACTAGTCGATAAAAATGGTGGAGCTTATTCAAATTTGTTGCCCTAGACTTGAAGTTGTCAAATTCAACAAATGGAAAAAGTGAATGCTTTGCTATTTGATTGGGATGGAACCTTATTATATCAAGTGTATAAATGAAGGTACATTTGTCCCAAAGACTGCTGAAGGGTTGCCCAAACCTGAAGCTCAGTGGACCCAGGATGAAAGGAGAGTGGTCAACGAGGACCAAAGACTCAAAAGTATCATAATATCTTGTCTTCCTGGCGATATTATGGAGTCTGTTATAAGCTGTAGTACTGCTAAGCAAACATGGGATGACCTAGTTCATAGTCATGAAGGACCATCTGATACCAAGGAAAACAGGATAATGGACCGGAAACTTGAGTATAACACCTTCAGGGGCTAAGGACTCGAAACTCTCTCAAATGATGGTGTTAAGTTGTCCAAACATGAAATCAATGTTGGTTTTGTCAACAGTCTCCCGGAGAAGTGGTTGAATTTCTCTGAGGGACTTAGGAATGCTAATCATATCCAAAATCTTGAGCTTCCTGAAATTTATGGGAAATTTGTCTATGAGGAAAACCTCATCAACAGACGATACCCTGACTTAAAGAAGTCTCAGAAAGTCAAGAAGTCCCTGACCACCACCTCATCACCAATATCAACTGCTTTCTATTCTAACAATATTGTTCAAGATTTTCAGGAAAATTCGATGATGAGCCGATGAGAGATCAAGTGAGGAGTACCTAAATGACTGAACACTGAATTCCAGGAGAGGGCACTCTTTGCTAACTCTCGAAGGTTTATAAAAAGAAACAAATGTTTTTCAAATGCCAAAGCAAATGAGGACACTGAATGCTTTAAGTGTCACAAAAGAGGTCACTTTGCAAAAGACTGTTTTTCAAAAACAATTTTTGAACCCTCTTATAAACCATCAGGATCAAATCAGTCCTCGGTAGCTTTAGCAAATTTCAAACAAAAATCTATCAGTCTCATCCAAACTTTCAAAACAAATCTGATCAAAACAAAACTGTTGATTTGAAGCTAAGTATAAGAAAGTCAAAGCTAAGCTTGCATTGCTCGAGGCCATTCCCTCAGAAACAACAAAAGTGTTCAATGCATGCGGGGGTAAAAACAAAGGCCTTGTTCTTTGAGACCTTCGACCGGATGAAGAGCCGGTGTCATCAGATGATGAAATGGTGCATGTCGATTGCACGATGGCCCTCTCAGAAGAAGACAAGCTAGCTGTTGGAAAGAATCATGCCAGAAACGGGGAATGAGTCAACATCACTATGAAGAAGGTAAACATCTTACTTTCTATGGATGATGACTCGATTGGCGATCTTATATGAATTATCTCAATGTTGACCTTAAGTTCGTCGAAGAGCAAAGATTAAATCTTTTTTCAAAATACAACAAGCTAAGTTTTGAATTAAACAAGTGTAGAGATGAACTGCTTATTTTAAAACAAGCCAAGCTTGAGGTTGTCACTTTGCAAATTCAAAACACTGAACTAGTTAAGAGAAATCAGGCTCTTCAAAATGAACTTAAAAAGGAACAAGATATTCTTAATAGTTGGACTGCTAAGAATCCCAGGGTCTTTGATGCTGTGGGTGCCCCTAGTGGCAAAAAAGAGTCATAGGTGAAGATCATCTCCCTGACTCTCTCAACAAAGACCGATCTCCTAAGCCATTTGTGACTGGTGGCATGATTACAAATATGTTGACTAATCCCAATTCCAGTGATTGGATTGAACGGGTTAATCCTGAGAGTAAGCTTCCAAATTTCGATTCGGGAAGGATTCTAGAGCCTGAAAGTCAAGCTCTAAAGAGCATGCTTGGACTCCCTGATGTGCCCAGTAGTACTGAACACATCTCGAGTCTGAAGCGGAATCTCAAGCACCGCTTCCACCACTGAAACCTCTTCAGGGTGCTGCTCCAAGCTCTGAGCTTACTCCACTGCAATTCAACCCTCATTCACCAAAAGAAAGGTCTGGACTTGGTAGAACCATCCTGAAAAGACCAACAAAACCAACTCAACAAGAGTCTACTCATACTAAGACTTCAACATCCTCTGTCCCCACTGAAGCTGACCAAATTCAGGAACTGACTGAACTTGTGAGGAAGCTTACTGAAAAAATGGAATCCATTGAAAAGGTCCCTGAACCAATCAAGGAGACAAAGTCAGCTTCCTCCAGTTCATCAAAGTCTAAGTCAACCTCCAAAAACAAGCAAAAGTGTGAGCTGTGTCATTACACCAGCCATACCACTGACAACTGCTATAGAATCCTTTTTTGCATGATCTGCAAAAAGGATGATCACAGGGCTGCAGACCATCTACAGTATGTCAGTCAAGCAAACTATACCAAAGTTGGTCATCAGTATGCTTCATCCTCCAAAGTTGCTCCCAAGAATAGAGCAAAACCTTTTCCTCTGTGCCCTCACTGTGGGTTTAATGATCATCATCAGGATGATTGTCTCATGAACACATGCTGTGATATATGCGGTAATCCAGCTCATGAGACATCCCAACATGAGAGTGTGATTCATGCAAGGAGAAATTCTAAACAACCTAGAGTCACTAAGTCATCCTCAGCCTCTAAATACAAAACCTGTGGTAGCACTATGCACACAACCACTGACCATGAGTCGATTGCAAATTTCAAAGAGACCTTGAGACCCAAGCCCACTAGTAAGTGGGTCACTAAGAGAAACTAATTCAGTTTACTGCTTGTGCAGAGACATGCTAGGGATCCTATTTGGCATCTAGAAAGTGGATGCTCAATAAGCATGACTGGTGTGAAGGAATATCTGCACAAGTATGTAAAGGAACCAGGGCCCAAGGTAGTATTTGGTGATAACTCATCATGTCCCACTGAAGGTTATGGTTCAGTAAACTGCAATGGAATAGTTTTCTCTAGAATAGCCTATGTCAATGGTCTCAAATACAATCTCATCGATGTCGATCAACTATGTGATGCTAAATACATTATACAATTCAATGATAAACAAGGTACCATTTTCAATGCCAACAAGGAAGTTGTGTTGATAGCTCCTAGGAGAGATGATGTTTATGTGTTAGACATGTCAACACTCTCCCAAGATGGAACTTGTCTCTTTGCTAAAGCCACTGAAACAATCAATTGGTTATGGCACAAGAGACTCTTACACTTAAACTTCAAAAACCTCAACAACTTGGCAAAACAAAACAAGGTCCTTGGCTTACCATCACTGGTCTTTGCAAAAGACAAACCATGCTCTGCATGTGAAAAAGGTAAACACCACAGAGCATCATTCAAAACCAAACAAAATTTCTCCATCAAAAGCTGCTTTCACCTCCTGCACATGGATCTCTTTGGACCTGTCAGTCCCAGATCAATCCAGCATGAGAAGTATACACTTGTCATTGTTGATGAGTTCTCAAGATACACTTGGGTATACTTTCTTTCCAAAAGAGTCAGGCAGCTGATACAATAATGTCATTCATCAGGAAGATTGAAAACCAGAATGACATTACTGTTAAACAAATCAGAACTGACAATGGTACTGAGTTGAAATCATGAGCTTGAGAGTTTCTGCGATGAAAAGGAATTTCTCAAAATTTCTTGTCTCCATATACCCCTGAACAAAATGGGGTTGCTGAAAGAAAAAACAGAACTCTCATTGAGGCTGCTAGAACCATGTTAAATGGCTCAGCCCTCTCAAAACATTTCTGGACTGAAGCAGTCAAAACTGCCTGTTACACTCAAAACAGGTCAATCATTGTCAAAAGACATAATAAAACCCCACATGAGATCTTCAAAGGTAGACTTCCTGACATCAGCTATTTTCATGTGTTTGGATGTCCTGTGTTCATTCATAACCACAAGGATCATCTAGGCAAGTTTGATGTAAAAGCTGATGATGGATACTTCTTAGGCTACTCACTGATCTCCAAAGCCTTCGGGGTTTTTAACACAAGGAGACAACAAGTTGAGGAAACCTTTCATGTCACCTTTGATGAAAGTGCTGAAAGCATCAGGTTCACCAACACCTCAGTGGAGGAAATAGGAATTGATAACTCATCAAGATATCCTCCTGATGAGTACAACACTGAATTCAATTCCTCATATCAAGCTGATGCTGACATTTCATATTATGTCTTACCTCACAACCTACCCCAACCAACCATCAGTGAGTTCATTGATAATCAATCAGTCCCTGCTGGGATAGGAAACACTGATCCAAATGATCAAGAACCTGTAACTCATGAACCTCAAACTGAACAAGACATCTCTATAGATGTTCTAAATGATTCTGTGGCTCTTGCACCTGAACTCACATCTGAACTCCTAGTGACAACATCAAGCTCAGATCCCAGACCATAAAGTAAGTGGACAAGAACTCAAGACATTGAGCTTGTAAACATCATTGGTGAACCCACTGAGGGCATGCTCACTAGAAGCATGGCTGCTAATCTAACTACAGCTTCATCCAATGAATGTCTATATGCTTATTACCTATCAGATATAGAACCCAAAAGTGTCACTAAGGCTCTTAAACACCCAAGCTGGGTTCAGGCTATGCAAGAAGAACTGCAACAGTTTGACAAAAACAAGGTCATGACCTTGATCAAATGTCCTCAGGATGTAGTAGTCATAGGAATGAAATGGGTTTTCAGAAACAAAACTAATGAAAATGGCACTGTCATTAAAAACAAAGCCAGACTTGTAGCCAAAGGTTACAGTCAACAAGAAGGCATTGACTATGATGAGACATTTGCTCCTGTTGCAAGAATGGAAGCCATCAGGATCTTCCTTGCATATGCAACATACATGAACTTCAGGGTCTACCAAATGGATGTTAAAAGTGCATTCTTTAATGGTGATCTCAAGGAAGATGTGTATGTTCAGCAACCCCCAGGCTTTGAGAGTAGTGAATTCCCTGACTATGTCTGCAAGCTTGACAAAGCCCTCTATGGACTTAAACAAGCTCCAAGGGCATGGTATGAAACTCTCTCAGCCTTCCTGATACAAAACAAGTTTGTCAGAGGAAAGATAGACAACACACTGTTTGTCTATAGAACTCAAAAGGATGTGATACTAGTCCAAGTGTATGTTGATTATATCATTTTTGGCTCAACAAACTAGAAACTTTGCAAAAAGTTTGAAAAACTGATGACAAAGAAGTTTGAAATGAGCATGATAGGGGAACTCACATACTTTCTTGGACTACAAATCAGGCAAACTGATAAAGGAATATCCATCAGTCAAGAGAAATACACAAGAAATCTCTTGAAGAAATATGAGATATCTGACTGTGCCTCAGTGAAGACTCCAATGGTCCCACCTAACAACCTTGGACCTGATCTCACTGGAAAATCAGTCAATCAAACCCATTTCAGAGGGATTGTTGGATCACTGATGTATCTAACTGCTTCTAGACCTGACATCCAATTCTCAGTCTGTCTAATAGCAAGATATCAATCCAATCCTAAAGAATCCCATCTCACTGCAGCCAAATCTTGGACTCTATTATCCAAAATGCTCAGGGTTTGATCTCAAGGGTTACTATGATTCTGATTATGCTGGCTGCAATATGGACAGAAAAAGTACCTCGAGGGTCTGTCAATTTCTTGGAGGAAAACTGGTTTGTTGGAGTGCTAAAAGCAATAATCGTGGCTATGTCCTCAGCTGGAGCTGAATATGTAGCTGCAGCAGGATGTTGTGCCAATGTATTATGGATGAAAAGTTAACTTCGTGACTATAACATCCATTACAAAATGGTGACCATCTTCTTTGATAACACCAGTGCTATTGCAATCTCCAACAACCCTATCCTCCACCAAAGAACCAAACACATTGATATCAGATATCACTTCATCGGGGATCACATAATGAAGGGTGACATTGAACTTCATTTCATCCCTACTGAATATCAACTGGCTGATATCTTCACCAAACCCTTGGATGAACCTACCTTCGGAGGCGAAAGCTGAATTGGGAATGCTTGACATTGAAAGTCGTATCGAAAACCAATCTCAGTAAGTTCTTTGAAATGGTTCGTCCTCCCTGAACATCCAAAACAAATCTCTCACTGAATGAGTAAGACTCATTCAGGGTCCCTGACATTTGACATAGAGCATTGAATGAGTAACTAAATGATCCAAGTATCAGTTACTTAAATGTCCTAGGTTGGTAACCACACTAATTTAATAAAGGAATATATGTCTCTTTGTCTTACTGTCATCCCACTTGGCATTTAATGCCTCCTCTCACAAAAATATCAAATTGATATTTTATCTCTGCAAAAGTGCACTTTTACTGTGCACTGCAACTGTTCCTTGAAAACCGGGATTTTGCTGCGGGTAATGGAGTGGTAGCATTAAATGTGGAAATTCAAACGTTTTTCAAAACCGACTCTTAATATTCCTATTTGTGCACAAATCACCCTTCTCACCACTCTATAAATACCCTCTTCCAAAACAAATAAACACACACAAATTATTTTCTACAACAAAACTCTGTCAAAATCATTTCTAAAACTCAGAAATATTTGTGTGTGCTCAAAAACTCTTCAAACCTCTTTTGGAAAAACCTTCTTGTAAACATTTACAAAAGTTTTTCATCACAAACTTGAGAGATAAAAAAAAACTTTGATTATTCTAGTCAAAATATTTACAAAACCCTAAAATCTTTTAAATGGAAATGGCTAGAACTCACTCTCTCCAGTTTGCTTCTCTGTGGGTAGGGGATCTTACAAATGTTGAATTTAAAACTAATAATGTCATAGGCAACTTTGCATACCCTGAAACTGTCACAGCCTACAAAGACATTATGAAATTTTTGTTTAATTGCCCACTGAAAACGGCCTTTATTCAGTGTCCCTCCATTATTTACCAAAATCTCCTCATGGAATTTTGGGAAACAGCCAAGGCCTATGACCCGACACCCTCCACTGATGAGAACAACCTCAGACCTCTCAGGAATATCTCATCAGATTCGGTCTTCACGGGGGCAACAACAATTCACCCTGGATTATAAAACGTTTTGCACTTCAACAGGGTTGGATTATAACAAAGGAGTTTATGTCGCCCATCCTGAACCCTCCACAGTGAAGGATGGGTTAAAACAAATCGTTTTAGATCCAACATTTTTGGATAGGACCCCAGTCACCAAAAGCTCATTTCCCGTGGCTTGGAGGATCCTATTCACTTTTGTGATTTAGGTCCTCGGCGGGAACCACTCATCCACTGAACAAGTTAACTCTATTCAGTTGATGATGGCATACTGCTTAATGAACGGGTCCTGTCGACATAGGGGAAATCATTTACAGTGATCTCGTAACCAAGCTACAGAGCAAAACTAGGACGAAATACGTTTTGTATCCTAGGTTTGTCTCTTGCGCTTTGCAAGTGTTACTGGGTTCAAATTATCCTTAGGAAGAAAAATTTTGTGCTTTACCAAGCATCCTGAGCCAATCAAATTTTCAAAAAGACCCATCCCTTGTCACTCCTACTGAATTGACGGCCCATATGGTTCTTGTAAACAACAGGAGGGATCGTGTCTCCAAACCCTGCTCCTAAAAGAGAAAGGGAAGTCTCAGGTGGGACTAAAACTAAACCCAAGTCCCGGGCCCTGAGGCTTCAGGAACACGCCTAAAAGGCACAAAATGCCCGAGACTAAAAAGACACCCACGATGACGGAAACATCCACCCCTGTGACAACGAAGGACACCGATACATCACAGTCAGTGCCCTTGGTCACAACCACTACTCCCCAAGATCCGAGGGACACAAACAACCCGCTGGTAGGGGAGCGCCTTCCACAACGCCTAAGGATGACATTAGCAAATCACGCCTTTGTCCGGGGCACAGATCGATCCCAAAGACTCGAGGGAATCAAACAACCCGATAGGGATACAACTATCACTGACTCTGCTAAAGGCACGGGAAACGCCCACCGTGTCTCGGGGTCACTTGGGGACAAAGACTCGAGGGAAAGGAACAACCCGATACGGAACCCACAACCAATCCGACTCCGCGAAGACCTTTGGGAAACGCCCACCAATGTCCGAGGGGTCAACGGGGACAAAGACTCGAGGGAAACATACCACCATGATATGGAACCCATCACCAACTCCTGGTTAACTGTTGCGATGTTCTTGGCATACTCTTTTCGGAAGATGAGCTTGCTGAAACAGATGATGAAATTTTATCAGCTGGAGAAGAAATGGACGCTGAGGTTCAAGCTGAACAAGAGCCTCGGCCTGATCCACAGAGCATACTTGAATCACCATCCAGCCGTACAATGATGACTCATCTTCCTCCACTGATGAATTTGAAAGATTTGATAATGTTCTCCCACTCACTAAAATACAGATTGTTCAGTGGATCACCAAAGCGTCTCAAAGGTTATACTCTGGGGTCACTGACACTCTGTGGGAACAACACACCGAGGCTCTGCAAGTTATGCTGATCTAAAGGTGAGGCACATGGCTTTGATGAAAATGTTCATGAGCACGGGATCGATGTATGACAATCTTCACTGACTGGATGACAACATGGCTAAATTCCTCAGGCACCTTCAAGGTGTAGGTACAAAGATAAATGAAATCAAGGAATTTGTCAAGAAGACCCAAAGACTCAACTCTAAAGTGCTAGAGGCGTGAGGCGTACTTGAAACAATCCCCAAGCCTCCTGAACTGCTCGCTATGCTCAAGTCTACAAATGTTCAGGGTCTTCCATCCTCAGTCCACTCTCTTCAAGCTACGTTGGACTCTTTGAATACGCAGGTGGCTACTTTGACTCGTGCATCCTCATCTCGGCTTGTAATCTTGGGCCCAGAATGACTGCTCTGGAAGTTTCTTAGGCTAATTTGGAAGCTAAAGTCACTGGTATTCAATCTGACACTTCATACATCAAGGCTATGATCTCAGAAAGTTATCAGGCCTTCAAGGGTCAAACTGCTCCGACAACAGTTGAGGGGGAGAATATTGCTGAAGAACCTCCTTTTCACACGAGGGGAGCCAACACCATCAACATCGGCACAAATCTCATCATCACCACCAGCCTCAGCAACACCTATCTCATCAATCCCACCAACAACATCAACAACAACAACACGCCAAGGTAATCACACCAATAACTACAACACCACCACCCGGTAGCAACTTCATCTTCCTCGAGGCCGGACAAAGGAAAAGGCAAAATGACAACTCCGAGCCCGAAGATTCCCTACAAAATCGGCGACATTGAATACCTTCTCACACCTCAACAGCTTAGTAAATATCTTGCTAAAGAAGAACAAAGATTGAAACAAGCTGAAGAAGATAAGAAGAATAGAGAAGCACGGCAAAGGTATTCACCGAAGAAGAGAACATGGGAATTGATCCTAAGAAACTCCAAAAAGGTCGCAGACAAAAATTCAAGGAAGCTCAGTCGCTCGATGGCTGAAATGAGAAAAATAGTTGGAAGAAAAGAAGAAGAGAAGCCATCGGCAAAGCGAATTGAGCATTACAACTAGACAATGACAAGCGAAGCTTCCTGAAAGGATCACAGATGTCGAATCATCCCCAATACCAAACCACCGGCCATGAACGTTACGAGAGGGATGATAAAAGACACTTCGAGGTTCATGATCCTCAAATTCACGACTTTGGGATCACTGGACTCGATGAGCTTGGTCCAATTATTGAAAAGAAGAAGAATGCGGTGGTTAAGGACCGCCCATTGGGGGAATTCACCGCCTTAATCGCACCACAAGGATCTCAACCACAATCATCCACGGCAAAGGAAGAGAGTTGAGTTCCAACCCGAGATTAAAGTGCATGGACTGGAGTGTAATAGGGAGTGCACTGAAGGAGTGAAGTTTGTGAACTGTCTTGTGATTGAAAACCCCGAAGAGGACTATTTTTCATTGATTTCTATGGAAACCCAGCATTCCAAAGGTGGAGTGATATTGATCAGGCTGGAGTGGCTACAATGATTAGCTATATTCCAGTGGCCTCTCAAATTCAAACTCCTGCGAATATCAGGTTCTGCGACCGACTTAAACGCAAAGATAAGAGACCATCCTGACAGGGAAACACTCATCACCAAAAAGGTCAAGCTTGAAGCACTGAGAATCCATCCGACTGACATCATTTTGTTTTATCTTTTGTACTAAGTGATAGGAACTATGTAATTTGATCAATAAAAGTTGTATGTTTTGTTAATTTACTCAGTGTTCCTTATTGTATTCATTAGTACATTCATTGTAAGAAGAAGCCATTTGCTCACTTACACTGATCAACCACTTAGGCTATTTGTATATCCAAATAGGGGAGACTGTTGGGTTCAGAAAATACCCAAACCCCTTAATCTAGGATTTGAATAGAAAATAGCCCAAGTGTTTAGTCCGTTAAACACTAACAGTCACTGAGTGCATAGTCTCTCGTGAGTCATCTTCGAGATACTCAGTATGAGGCGAAGAAGAAGTCTCTCCACTCAAGAAAGCGGAACTTAAAGGGTGTATACTGAGTCAAGAAGAAGATGATGGATTCAGTGAGTGATGACAATAACTCACTGAATCCCCAAGACTCCTCTCCAACAGCTTACACTGAAGACAAACTGAAGTAGAAGACTGAAGGATGAAAAGACTAAAGAAAGAGCGGGACAAGGCGGGATAAGTTTGAATCAGATAAGACAACGTCCTTATCAACCAAATTCAACTTTCCCTGAATGGAAAAAGATCGGCTCGTGTCATCACTGAACTGAGGAAAGTAGTCTTGTCTCTTACCTAGAATAGTCTTTGTAAACAGAGACAAAATACATCAGTATTTTTTCTTCTGTATGATGTCAGTTTGTCACTTAGGAAAGAGTTAAAACTCATACATGTAAAAATAACATAAGAGATGGAGTGAAAAGGTTAAGCTTGTGAATTGTAAAAACACACACACACAAGCCATCTTTTAACTCCTCCAAATACAACTTAGTTCCTGAGATAGCTCAGTGAGCTCTAAGAGTTGTGCTCAGACTAAGCCTGAGCTTAGAGAGGAGTCACCCAACTTTGTCATTTCAATCCCAAGTACTATTCCGCAAGTACTTGGGTAACTTATTCTTTGTTGATTTATTTCTAATAAGAATATGATGTTGAAAATTTATAAGTGTGTTTTACATATGTTAATTTTAGTCATTGTTCACTATTAACTTGTTTTTTATTCTAAAACTGTTTTAAACCTTAGTGAACGGGGAACAACATCTACCAAGTCCCTCACCCTTGTATATGAATGTGTATACCATGGCCTTGGTGGCTTGGTGAGAGCCATGGAGCCATTAAGCACTCATGTGTTACATTAAGACTTATGGTATATAAACTTACAAGTATGTATCATGTATTCCATTTTAGACCATACCTTAGTGTAAACTAACCTCCTCAAGGCATTATAAATACCCCATCCTCTCATGTTCGTTCATAACATCACAAAAACCAAACACTCTTCATTTGATTTCTAACTTCAAGTATTACTACAAGTTTCATGCTCCAAGTTCACCACATCAAGTTCTTAACAATCTTTGGTGATTCTCTTGAGTTCAAATCCACTCAAGTCACCAAGGCATTATCAAAAGTCTTGCACAAGCTCTAGCACAACCTTGATCATACAAGAGAAAAGAAGGAATCCAAGAGAGAAGAGCTCTAAGTCCTTGTACTAGTTATTGATTCTTGATTTCCCTTTTGTTAGGC
Organism: Chrysanthemum makinoi; assembly: GCA_910596185.1. Classification (NCBI taxonomy): domain Eukaryota; kingdom Viridiplantae; phylum Streptophyta; class Magnoliopsida; order Asterales; family Asteraceae; genus Chrysanthemum; species Chrysanthemum makinoi. Next base: position 294,660,666 of record OU343222.1, read on the forward strand.
CAAAAGTTATAAGCATATAATCACCACCATCATTCTATAATTTCATGCTTGTTATGTCCTAAATATGTTGATTACACGCTATATACATGTTCACTATATTGAATCATGATGTACTAATACTTAAAAACAAGTTTTTAACTTACATATTGTCTTATATTACCAAATAAGTAAAAATTAGTTATCTTATACATAGTTTTGTCACAAAAACGTTTACTTATAAACTTAGATGTTAAAATATTGTTAAATACAAGATCAAAACAAAAACGTAGCAATTTGAATCACCCAAAACGGACAAACAAGTAAAAAGTTATAATAAAAAGAAATTAGCGAAACTTAGAAACCTAAAAGAACTGCTAAATAGCTTACTACATGAATCTGATATTTTTCGAGGCATTTTTGGTCCGATTCATCAAAACAATAAAGCGCAAAAGTTGTCTGGAATGATATTTTATGTCCACTGCATGGAAATTTGGCCTGATGACACCAAACAAGGGCATTTTTCTGCCTCAAATTGTAAAAACAGTTTTCGGCGTCAAGAAAATTAGTTTCACTAGACAAGTAATTAGGAACCATGTTATTTCAAAACTTAATACCTACTAGACATAATAAACTTTATAAAATAACAATCTTCATTCAAAATAAACTTTCCTAAGTTTATTCAACCTTCGGAATAGTAACTTTTGTAAAACAACGAGAACTTGTAAAACCATTTAAATTACTTACACTAAATCAAGGACCATACAACTTTCATTAGACATTTAAATTTTACCAAAACTTGCGGATTATGACAAAACTTAATTTTGCACACCATGTAATATGTCACATAATCAAACGATCCAAACATGATTTTCCATATCGAACATTACAAAACTAGGGAGCTTCATGTGAGGGGTTTCATTTGGGTAAACGGATCGACGAGTTGCTGGATTTACGAATTAAAGTGTCTGAGCTCCTCGAACGTTTATTACACGACCTCTGAATTACGATAGCCCGAACGGTAGTACGAGATATATAAACTAAAAATATTTCATGAACCGTTTCTATAAAACGACATACGCAACCTACCAAGTACTACATCATGATCAAATATAAGGACATATATACGCTCGTATATGCTTTCCATAAACTAAGACACGATACCATATTATAGGTTGCTCGTAGAGACTTTCACGACTCGACCACCATTTTTACTACTCAATAAACATCATAACTCACGGTGAGTTCATAGCCTCACTTTCTATTACTTAATTGCTTTACAAACCCTTAGGGGGATACATGCTATTTTTTATTTTTAAACCAAACACATTGCTTTGAATCTGTATGCTATATCTGCATGTATTATTTGCACTAAGTACCATTATTGCCAAACTTAAGTCCCTGCCATCATGAACCATTAATCACGAGTGAAGTGAACGCGAATAATGTGGATAGATCTATCGGGATTGACGAATCCCGTTGTTTGACCAAAGTCCGGCAAACAAACGCACTCTATTTGAGAACTCTAGGTATAATGATAAGTTACCTACTAGGGCCACTGTTACTATTATATCAGTGTTTATTTATTCACTGTTAGCGTTTTGGTTGTCATGAGCTTAGTGCAATAATAACTGTTTTATTTTTAACTATGAATGTGAGTCTATAGCTCACACTATGAAGTTTGTGTTCAACGATTTAACTAAACCTATGAATTTCACTCAACTTTTGTGTTGATTGTTTTAAGCATGTCACTCAGGTTCATATTCAAGAAGGCTATAAATTTTGTTATCCTTTGAAAACTCATTTAATATAATTTGTAAACCTTGAAACTACTGGGACCTCATTTTGTAAACTCTGATATTTATATATTTCGAATGATAAATCTTTTAAAACGACTCGATTAGAGTTCGTTTTCTATTGTTATAACTGTTGTGCCATGAAGTAACACCCAACTTGAATTTCACTGCGTTTACAAAATTGAGGGTTTTACATTACGTTTATAATATCCTAACAGTTATCGGTCTTATTTTCAACTGAAATGGTTAATTAACGTGATATTCTCTTTATAATTGAGCAATTAAAAGTTATTTCGTCTAAAATTATTACTGACAATCTCTTTTTTTTTTTTTTAAATAAAAAATAAAATAAAAAAGAAGATTACTCAAATACCTTAAATAAAAAATAAAAATAAAAAATGATTAAGTATCTAAAATTCAAATTGATTTAAATGTGATTAAGTTATTTATAATTATTTTTTGGGATTTTTCGAATTCGAAAATGTGTTTCCATAAACTAATACCTCTAGAAAGTTTGATCGTTGGAATCCATCATAGAGATCAACATATCACTAAGAGCATTGACAACGGTAACGTTATAACGTCGTTATAGGGCGAAATAACGCCGTTTTTGGCGTTAAACCCTTGGAGGGCGCGCGTTATTGCGCCGTTAGTCCCTGGGCGTTAAAGGGATAACGGGCGTTTTTTTTTTTCATTTATGCCCCTAAATGAGGGGTTGTTTTTGTAAATTGTTGGGAATGTTGATGATGTTATTGTTGTGGGTGTTTTTTGGGGATGTTAAGGTGAAATGTTAAAGATTATGTGGCACTGACGTGGACGGTGTTATTGATGTTATGGTGTTATTGTTTGGAATACTCTAACAACAATTAAATTTCCGTTTATTCGCGCCTTTTAATGTCATACCGTTAATTTTCCACCTTTTCAGAATCACAATGTCCTCTCCCCTAATGCTTATCGTTCCTAACCAAATTTTACTAACACATTTTTATAAAAATTCCATAAATCATAAAACACCAACATCATCAAGTTTAATCACATCGAATAACCAACAATCCTCATGGCTAACTCAAATCTTCGACCCGGGTGGTCATTTTATCACGAGATGGAACTACATATTCTTGATCACGTGTCTTAACGCGCTTTTCGTTGATCCTTTGTATTTTCTTATTCCTGAGATAGCTAGACGTAAATATTGTATGCGTTCAGATTATGGATTTGCAGCTGTGATTACCGTGTGGCGGTGTTTGATCGATGTGATGTCTTTTATTCATATTTTTATTAAGTTTAGGACGGCGTATGTTGCTCCTAATTCGAGAGTGTTTGGGAGAGGTGATCTTGTTAAGGATCCTAAGAAGATTGCGTTAAGGTATTTGAGGACAGGGTTTGTTGTTGATTTAGCTGCAGCTCTTCCTTTGCCTCAGGTTCGATAATGATTGATTTTGTGTTGTTTCTCGTGCACATGATTGTGTGTGATAAACGTTGGGATAGTTGTTCGAGTTTTACATGATTTTGTGTCTATGCAGCTATTCATCTGGTTCGTCATTCCAGCTGTGAGAAGTCCTACCGCTGCTCACGCAAACCATTCTATTTCTCTTGTTATCATAATCCAATATATTCCGCGACTGTGATTTTTCCTTTGAACCAACGCATTACAAAAACCACCGGAGTAATTGTCAAGACAGCTTGGGCCGGTGCAGCTTACTATATCATGCTCTATATGCTAGCTAGTCATGTAAGCAAATTAGACTCTTCTTTAATCCTTTTTCCATATATGTTGGATTATGATGGCGTAGATTCAAGATGGAAATTTCGACCCATTTGTGAATGGGTAAATTTGGATTTTGGTGTAAATTTAGCGGGTCAATTGGGTTACACTGTTAAATGAAAATTTGGTTTATTTGCATAAAATACTAACATACTTTATCATTTTCCCATTTTAGCCATGATAATCTTTTTCTAATATATAATATTTGTTATTTATTTCTATTATGATATGCCAGTGCAGGTTATCGGAGCTTCATGGTATTTACTTGCAATTGAGAGGCAATATTCATGTTGGAACGAAGAATGTGCAAAGGAGGAGAACTTGACTTATCCGTGCAATCGTGTGTATTTTGACTGTGACCATGTGGATGAACCAGGTCGAGACGAGTGGCTCAAACAAACTAAAGTTTTGAGTAATTGTAGTACTGGAACTAGCCCTCTTAATTTTACTTTCGGGATGTATGGTCATGGCTTCACCGAAGGAGTTACATCTGCAACGTGCTTTGAAAAATACTTCTTTTGCTTTTGGTTTGGTTTAAAAAGTCTAAGGTATGATCTACTAGTTATCAAATGAAAGCTTATCTTAATCTTAGCTATACTTTTTGGCTAAATCCATATACATAACTTGATGCTATGCAGTTCATGGGGTGGGATCCGTATAGTGCAGATAATTTTCAAAGATCAAATGGCATGATCCTAGCCATCCAATCTACCTTCATCCAAAGGACAAGATTAAATCTCCTATTTACACTATAGGGGCAATTTTGTCCATTTGGTGATATCATATCACGCTTCTCAGATACACTTCTCATTCTAGGATCCAAAAAAACTGACAAAACACATAGTTACAAACACACACCAAACACGATCCAATTATGAAAATTCATCAATTAAATTCATCAATCATTCAAATCCGATCCAAAAATTAGGTCAAAACCCATCAAAAACATTCAAATCCGATCCAGAAAACATCAAAATCATTCAAATCCGATCCAGAAAACATCAAAATCATTCAAATCCGATCCAAAAATTAGGTCGAAAATCATCAAAAACATTCAAATCCGATCTAGAAAACATCAAATCATTCAAAACACACAGTCACACACACAATCACACACACATGGATAATATTGGAGAAATCACTTGTGATCAGGTTTTTGAAGGTAGTGTAGGCGTGTTTGTGATGCGGTAGCGAGGTTATGAGTGTTGATGATGTCGAAGGAGTTCGGATAGTTGAAGAAGGTAGCGAGGTTATGAGTGTTGATGATGTTGAAGGAGTTCGGATAGTTGAAGAAGGTTTACTTGCAATGAATGATGCCGGTGATGCTGAACGAGTTCGGTTTATTGTTGAAGATGATATCAGAAGTGGTGAAACAGATGATGAAAATGAGACACATGTTAACGGCAAGTCATTTGTACTTTTGTTAAATTTCTTTCAGTTTTGAGGCAAAATATGAGATATACGTAAATCACATGTGATTTATGATAAATCACCTGTGATTGATGGTAAATCACATGTGATTTAATGTAAATCACATGTGATTTGTTCTAAAGCAAATGTGATTTACAACATGTGATTTACCATAAATCACCTGTGATTTACAGTAAATCACATGTGATTTACCATAAATCACCTGTGATTTATAGTAAATCACCTGTGATTTATGATTTATGGTAAATCACAAATGATTTAAACAAATATGATTAAAACAAACTTCAACCTTGTATATTTTTCAGAAGCTGTGACAACACCTAAAGCGAGTTTAGTAATTCATAAGGAGACACCTGGGGGTTCAGTTTATTGGCAACCTAATATGGAACCAGAATTAATACCGAAAGAGGGGGTTTACTTTGACACACTAGATGAGGCTATTAGGATGTATAAAGCTTACGCTCTTAGAGGTGGATTTGAAATAAAGCTTTCATCACAAAGGAAAACTAGAAGTGGTTTTGTACAACACAAGTATCTGATGTGTAACCGTGAAGGAAAACTTAGGAACATCAACATAGATACTTTAAAAAGCCAAGGAAATGATAAGGCTATTCGAAACAGGAACCTACGGGTAACAGGTTGTATGGCACGTGTCAAGTTAGATTTGGATCCTGCTTCCGAAAATACATACTAGAAAAATTCAATCCTAGGCATAACCATACGCTTTGTCCGGAAGTATATCGACATCTCTTTAAGACGGAAAGAAAAATGGTCTACTCTGAAAAGCTCTTTGTCATGAAAGCTAAAACCGCAAATATAGGTGCTACTGTAGCTCACCATATTTATAGTAGCATGAAAGGGTATGACCTAGTTCACGGGCATGTTATGGATTTTAAGAACTATTTTTGGGAACTTAACCGCTTCATAGGGAAGGGGATTCTCAAATGCTAATTAACAAGATGGAAAACAGAAAAGCGTATGTGCCAAACTTTTCTTTTCACTACAAAGTAGAAGACAACGAACTAGTTGCACTGTTTTGGGCAGACGAAGTAATGAAATGTAACTTTGAAGAATTTGGTGACATCATTTCTTTTGATGCGACGTTCAGACTACTAATAAGTAAGTTTCAGCTATTTTGACTTTATCAATAAAGTAAAAATCACTTGTTATCTGTCAGATGTCAAGAAAATCACAAGTGATTTGACCCAAATCACTTGTGATTTTTATAAATCACTTGTGATTTGTGACAAATCACAAGTGATTTGAAATGATCACTTGTGATTTGTCACAAATCACTTGTGATTTAGGACAAATCACTTGTGATTTGTTACAAATCACTTGTGATTTTTCACAGAAGGTGTTTATTTATATATGCTTCCCATGTGTGTTTATATGCTTTCAGGTACAATATGGTATTCGTTCCATTTACTGCAATAGATAACCACAGAAAGAGTGTGACAATTGCTTTGGGAATGCTGAAAAGTGAAGACACCAAATCCTACATTTGGCTTTAGGAGTCATTCATGTCAGCATTGAACAAGCAACCTACAATGGTCGTAACAGATCAAGATGGGGCGATGAAGAAAGCTATTGCAGCCATTCTCCCAGAGTCAAAACACAGGCTATGCATGAGGCATATCACACAAAAGGTTTCGGCTAAGGTACTTTCTAATAAATCACTAGTGATTTTATGTAAACTTCTACCATCAGTAAGCCTATGGACTTGTAGCATTGATGAGTGGAATTGTTTGATAGATTTGTAAGAAGATATATGATGAAACAGACTTCAAAAGGCGCTTCAACGAGATTGTATGGGATATGTTCTTGGAACCAAGGGGATTTGAGGAAAAGTGGGGAAAAATAATTAAAGATTTTGGCTTAAAAGATCATAAGTGGATGACGAAGATGTTTAATATGCGATCAGCATGGATACCTGCTTATTTTCTTGACTCGCCACTGTTTGGGTTAATGAGGACTACTTCAAGGTCGAAAGTGAAAATTGTTCTTCTCGCATTTCACAAACGAAGGATCGACACTGATTAACTTCATGATCTGCTTCGAATCTGCAATGGAAAAGCAAAGACACATTCAAGAGCAGTTAGACTTTGATTCAATGGATTCGATGCCCAAGTTAAAAACAAAACTGATGATTGAAAAACATGCTGCTTTGGTATACACAAGGACAATTTTTCTACGAGTTCAAATAGAAATTAATGAATGAATCTGGGATTGTCGATACAGAATGTACAAACGGAGAGGGCTGTGAGATAACACTCATTAGAGATAAGAATGCCGGTGAATATAGAACACTATACAAGGAAAAAAAGAAGGGCAAAAGTGAGGCGGTAGAAAAACCTAAGGCGGCGCGTGTTCAGGCAATGTATAAGGTACTAAAAAGCTCTTTTAATTTAACATTGTGTATTTTCCTTAATTGTTATGCTTGTCTGAATCACTTGTGATTTGATCCAAATCACATGTGATTTGATCCAAATCACCTGTGATATAACAAAATCACAAGTGATTTGGATCAAATCACAAGTGATTTGTACCAAATCACAAATCATTTGTGGTTCTTTGTTATGTTATTCATTTTTGTGTTTTTGTCTCGCTAAGGTAATGCGCAATTTGAAAGATGGATCGATGGTCGTACATGTAGGCACTTCCTTCGATTTGGGTTTCTATGTCGCCACATATTTTGTGTTTTCAAGAATAATGACATTGAAAAGATTCCCGAGAAGTACATTTTGAGGCGTTGGACAAGGGATATAATACCTCCTGATTTGAGAAGAAAGAGAAACCGATATGGTGAAAAGAATGAAACAATTGATAGACTCACAAATGAGGCAACTTGCTTAGTAGACGAGTGCCTACATCGTTTGAGCAATGATGAAGGAAAGATGGCTGAATTTGTAGAGCAGATTAGAACATTGAAGAAGAAGGTCGACATTTCTGTGCCAAATCCTCCAAGCAAAAAGGATGATATGGAGAAATTTATCGGGGTTCCAAAGCCAAAAAAATTTGACGTCAACAACCCATCAGGTGCTTAAAACAAAGGTGGTACAAGATAGGTACGTAGGAAGAGTGAGAGAGAGAAAGCAATAGATGCAAGTTTAAAGCCAAAGAGGAAATGCGGAGAATGTGGAGTGAAAACTAATACACATACCAAAAAAACTTGTCCTCTAGGTCCAAAGGCAATAGCGGTGCAAAAGCGGTAAAAAAGCAATGGCTGAAAAATCGATGAATAACACTGCTTCAAACTAGTGATTTTTTTTTTTTACTTTATAAATACTTTACATACTTTAAGTTTTAAATATTTGTGGATTGTTACCTCAGTTGTAACTGAGATGTTGATTGTTACTTGAGATAAGAACTTTGATCTGTTGAGTACTTCTTGAATAAAAATGATATAACAGAGATGTTAAATTTTTACTTTTTTATTAAGTTGTATTGATATAATTTCATGTTGTATTCACAAGTGATTTGGTCCAAATCACAAGTGATTTGATCCAAATCACAAGTGATTTGATCCAAATCACATGTGATTTTGTCCAAATCTACAAGTGATTTATGGTAAATCACAAGTGATTTGATCCATACTCTGTGTTGATATAATTACAAGTTGTACTCACAAGTGATTTGTTACAAATCACAAGTGATTTGTAACAAATCACTTGTGATGTGTAACAAATCACTAGTGATTTGTATCAAATCACTTGTGATTTGTATCAAATCACTTGTGATTTGGATCAAATCACTTGTGATTTACTATAAATCACAAGTGATTTACCATAAATCACTTGTGATTTGCCCACACCAGTGAATAACCACCAAAAATTTAATAAGTCACATAAACTACACGCTCATTTTTCACAGTAGCTTAATAAGAAAATCTATTTAAATAGGCTAAATAGTTGTCCATAACTACAAGATGACTTTTCATAGAACCACCAAAACACGTGTCCATAACGACACATGACCAACAAAATTTGAAAAGTCAATCCACCGCCAGATAACGACATGACCAACACTTGTCCATAAAGAAACATAAACAACAGACCTTAAAAACAAACACAAGTAGTAAAAGGTTCATTACTACAACTACATGTCATACTTATAATGTTCGCGGTTTGCCCTAGCCTGGATAGCATTCTTAATCATCTCCTTCTTTGTCACTGGTATAAACCTCACATGGAATTCCTCAGATTCTTTCATATTTTTCCTAGCATGCAAATTTATGTCATGTGACAAAATCTTGGTTGCATACTTGACCCTCAAGAGCAACAAGAGATGTTCTTTATCCGAGTCTCCCACAATTTCACAGTCCCACCTTGAAAATGGTTCTCCCATGTACATATCCATATGATGCATACAGTAGATACCAGAGTCTTCGATATTATTCTCTGTCGTGGAACATTTCAGTTTCGGAATGTGTGGAACTGCAGTCGCAACAGCTTGACTCTTTCTCTGGCCAACACTTTCCGTGTACCTTGCAAACAACTTTATCTACAAAAACCAATGTTAAAAATAGTCGACTAGTAAATAACAAAATCATTATAAAATGGTTCCAAAAGTAAAAGAAAAAAAAAGAGAAATTATTTTGACCAAGAAATTACCAATAGATCACATCTGTCTTTGTAAGCTTCATATAATGTTGTCTCATCACGATTGTTGTTAAGGATATTGATAGCCGTCTTTTCCAGATTAATAACAACAACATAAAACACTCGAACCGAGAATGGGGAAGAACACCTGTTATACAAAGAACAAACAATCAATAAATGAAAGTAATCTTCTTTATTAAACTGTAAAAATAAAAAGTTACCAAATCAACATCCTTGAGATTAGAGCCATCAGTATTGTCCTTGAAACTAAATGCAACTTGTGCATCAAATATTTCACACTGTTGCTCCCACGTGAGTCCGCCATGACACATATTCCTTGTCTGATAATAAAACAGAAAAGTCACTTAAGGAATAAAAACGTCTATGTAGTTTAATCCAACTTTATTAAAAAGATCGAAAACTTACAACACAACCCGTATGAAAGAAATTCCGGACACAGCTCCGGTTCTTTGAATTTTTCCTCATAATTAAGCAAAGTAGACCAACAATCAATGACATTTAATCCACAAAACGCTGGTGTTAATGACTCCATTTGATCTCTGATCAAAGAATCGCCGGATTTCATTTCAAAGACCACATCGCTGTATTAAAAATGTGGTTGTAAGAAAGTACGCGTAAAATTGTGATTTTCAGGTACAAATCACTTGTGATTTGTACATACAAATCACTTGTAGTTTGCAGGTACGAATTGCAAGTAGTATTCTTACTCATTCTCGCCAAACATCGAAAACAAATAGTTGGAAAATTTATACTCGTCCATTGTCATTATAGAGTCAACGACAGTCTTCTTATTAAGATAAGGAGAGGAAAGGTAGAGAGCTCGTTTAGCAGATGGCGCCTCGCAGAACCTGTAGAGATGCATCAACTACGGGGCGCTCATGATCCTGAAATAAAAAACAAAATACTTATTAATTAAATGAAAAAATACAAAAGAAGGAAAATTAAGTATGTTAAAAGCCACATGGGTGTTTGGAAATTTTGTTTATAATAATTAAGAGCAATAAAATCAACCTCGTTGCAAATCTGATCACTGTTTTTGTCGAGCAATTGAAAGAGTTGTTCAGTTTCAGCATCAAGCTCTTGACTATCTTTGTTAGTGACCTCTTCATCCTTATTTTCTACTACCTCGCCATCACTATCTTCCTCGCCATCATCCTCCTCACTAGCTTCCTCGCCATCACTCTCCTCACTGGTGCCTTCCTCATCTTCATTTCCACCGCCCTACCATCCTTTTCATCATTCTTTTCTACTTTCTCACCATCACCCTCATCACCATCCTCCTCGCCATCACTCTCCTCACTGTCATCTGTCTCTTCTTCATTGTCATCGTCCTTACCTTCTTGCTTATCATTGTCCTTACCTTCTTCCTTATCATCGTCCTTACCAACATCTTCATCCTTATTTCCTTCTCCCTCGCCATCATCATCACTCTCCTCACTGTCTTCCTCACTATCTTCCTCACTATCCTCTTTCCCTTGTTCATTACCATGATCCTCCTCACTAACCGCTTTGGTTTTTCCTCAAGATCCTCCTCACTAGAACCTTCTTCATCACCAGATTCTTCTTCTTCATCACTCGATTCATCCTCAGATCCATCGTCGTCTTCCTGATCAACTTCGTCATTTAGATTCATTACCTTCTTGAAGAGTTGACCATACTTGTCAAGGTAATCGAAAGCTTGGCATCGAGGGAACAATTTTTGAATTGTTTGAGGGTCTCTTCTAAGTCTTCCATCTCATCAGAAATGATGGAAAACTTCGCTTCAACCTTCTTGCAAAATCCCTACAAACAGTTGACAAAAAAAGTATATGTTAATTAACTAAAAGTTCATAAACTACTACAATAAAAAGTATATAATCACATGTGATCCTATATTACCTCTTGGGTGGTCGGTGCTGATGGATAAGACAATCTGGTAAAATCACGTACTTCATCAGTTTCAAAAAAACCCTCTGTTACCCCAGCCTCCACAGGAGTCCACTCTCCCTGTAGTTCCAAGTCGCCAAATACACCTTTTTCAATCTCAAGATCCATTCTATTCTTCAAGAGTAGAAGTCCGTCTTTAAGTGCTGGACGTGAATGAATGTATGGCATGGCTTCAAATTTGGTTGAATCCAAGTACAAAAGCTAGTTATAAAAACATACAAAAGATATATTAAAACGCCGCTTTAAAGAAAAGTTTAAAAATATGTATTAGGTTAAAGTGTCAAATCACAAGTGATTTGACACTGCAAATTTAAATCACAGTGAAAATCACAAGTGATTTAAATCACTTGTGATTTGCCAATGTAAATCACAAGTGATTTACATTGTGACAGATATACACATAAAGCTTGAAATATAAATAGATGAAAGGAAAACTTACAACAAGGAAATACACGGGTCCATTGTAGTAGAGACCACGACGCTCTGGAGTTTACTTGTTATAAAGACAATTGCAAATATACCCACACCAATCCAGGCAGTCAATCGGAGTGTCATCACGAATGCGTTTCAAGACATCAAATGAAAGATCCCCATTCGTTGTCTCATTCTTGCCAAGTGTGTTGGTGACAAGCGTAAGAAAATTAAGCTTGAACATTAAATCAACACGGGTTGCGGTTGTAATCTTGTCAGCAATATGAGACGCCCGGATTTTTCCAATCTGCACATCAAACTGGTTAAGCCACTCTTGTGTCACTGGATCTTGAGGCCAATTCGGTTTCACATCTAGAGACAAGAGTGATCTTCCACCATTAGGAAGTCCTAACATATCATGAACTTTGTCCGCATTCACATGAATAGTTCCCTTTTCTAAGCGCATACAAAACTCCTTACTATCAAACAATTTCACAGCCAAATGACCCAACCTCCCTGGAATTACTTCCATATTAACTCCAAATAACGATCCAAAACCGATACTATCCAAAAATGACTTCATATTCGGTTTAGCACCACGAATTGCTTTAAAAAGCGAAAGAGGAACAACCCTTGAACGCATACTAGGATATTCACTATCAAGAAACTCCTTCTTAACTTTTGCCTCACTTGGACCCTTTCCTCTCCGCCTTTTTAACTTTTCGTAAACTTGATTCGAACGAGTCATCTTCCTTCTTCACATCTTTTAGAGTTTCCACCTGTACAACATTCTTACCCTTATCCTTAGCAACGGCTCTGATCTTCTTAACACTCTCTTTTTTCTCCTCTTCCTTTACAAAAGAATCTAAAGTCTTTCTTTTCCTAGACTTGTCCTTCCTAGAAGGTTCCACCTCAAGTTGCTCCATCGACTCAGAAGTGGATTTAGACTTGCCAGAAGGATGTGCCTCTACTTGCGGCTTTGCCGCCTGCTTATGTTTATAGTCAGTACGTGGCGGATGCACATTTCCTTTGAGTTTTTTGTCTTGTTTTTCAACATTAAGCATAGGCGCAGAAGGCTTCAGCATCGCTTCACCGGAAGGCTTTGCCTTAGCATCGCTTCGCTGAGAAGGCTTCGCCTTACCATCGGCTTCGCTTGCTTCGAGCTTCGCCTTAGCATCGCATCACCACGAATGCTTACCGGAGAAGCTGCTTCGCTTCTCGAAGGCTTCGAAGGCTTCTCCTCGAAGGCTTCTCCTCGAATGCTTCACTGAGAGGCTTCGCCTGAAGGCTTCTCCTTTGCATCATGCTTTGACTTTGGACCGGAATCGCCTTTGGTTCGTGATACGCCCTTGGCTTAGGATTTGCCTATGGTTCAGGATTCGCCTTAGGCTTAGGTTTTGCCTTTGGTTCAGGCTTTAGATCGAAGGAGAGTCACGGACGCCGTAGTCTTAGTTAATCGGTTTTTTGGTGTTTCATGAGAAGGACTCCGCAGCCCTCACTTACTTCACTGATGCGAGGTAAGGATGGGTTGGACTTCTTTTTAGATGGTTTAGGATCTGGGACACCTGCATAAAACAATTGAAAAAGGTTTGTAAGAAAACGTAAACTACTTTCAATTAAAAGTAAAATAACATGTTTAAGTTTTTGTAAGTAATTTCTGAATAGCATACATTACATGTTCACTTCAGATTAGGGAAAACAACTTGTGTTTTTTGGAAAAATGACAACTGATTTGCACAAATCATCGGTGATTTGCACAAATCACAAGTGATCTGTCCAAATGTGATTTTAAAAAAACACAAGTAATTTTCCCCACTGAAGGTAAAATGTAATGTAGGCTAATCAGCTCCACATATGAGTTTGGCTACAATTAGTATGTTTGTCTGAAAAGTAAGGTCAAAACGAATAATTGCATTCGCCATGATAGATAAGAAAGTAAAGATGATATGTGACTATAAATACCTTTCGGAACATCAGTAGTTGTATCTGAAGCTTTGTCCTTTAAAAAAGGTGTTGTTTTCAAAAGCTTATCAAGTCCAGCATCATCGTCTGCAAAGTCATCAACATCAAAGGTTAAAACGCAAAAACCAAAACAAGCATATAATTAGCATTTAATTATAACCAAAATCGATATGCAAAATAATTTATCGACTATGGACTGAAAAGAAAAACAGAAACTGAGACCAAAAGATACTCTTTTGTAACTAGATTCAAAGCGATTGGTAATTAGATTCCACCAAAATAGACTACTATAGACTGAAATTTAAAAGCATAATACAACTTCAGCTATGTGAAACCAGAAGGTTTATGTGCTATGCGCCACAAATGACAATTACTATCACCGATAAGAAGAATCAGATTCAAATCAATTTAATACTGAACAATCAAATATAAACTTAATAGTTGCAACACTTTAAAACCTTGGAGCATCAAAACACTTAAACACAAAAATGGAGATAAAAACCAATGCCTCAAAGCTCATAAAACCCTCAACGCCAACTCCATCCACCCTTCGTAACTATAACTGCAAACCTGGTCCTAACCTTACCAAAATAAACTCACGACTCTCGACCACAAATCACCATGACCTCGACCCGTAACCACAAACACTATGCTGAACTTCTACCTACAAATCTAAACAATTGAACTTCGAATGGCCAATCCCACCCCCACAACCTAATCCTGAACCTAACCATTTGCAAACACAATACCAACTCGAACCAGGAACAAAACAACACCAACCCACGCCTACCAAAACCATTCATCGATCAACAACATGACTACACATTAAACAACAAAAACTATTCATTATGAAAACCATCATTTATGGGGAAACACTAAAAACACACAATAAGTAACAGCTACGCATAACGAACCATCATTTTTCACAGAACAAAATCATAATGAAAACCAAGACTGCACAAATCATAAACCCTAAAAACAACAATAATCAAACACTGAGCCTTCTATCCCCTAATCCTTCTAGCAAGCTGAAATAATTAAAAAGTACATAAATAGTGAGTTAGAAATTACCAGAAGTGCTAGAATCAGCCGGCGCTTTCTTTCGTTTAGGCATTATAATCAATCCAATCTGAGCCTTCTATCCCCCAATACTTGTATGAAGAATCGATTATTTGATTTTGATTGCGTGTGTTGTGAATCGTCGATGTTGTTTGAGAGTGATTGTAAGTTAGGTTAGGGAGAGTAATTGTGAGTGTGTGTTAGTGTGTGAGAGTGACTGAGTTAAGAGTGTGAGAGTGACTGATTTAAGAGAGAGATCGGGTGGGTGGGGGGGTTGGTGTTAGACATAAAAAAGGATATGTGGTTATCACGTGAGAATGTTATTTACTATTTTGTCCCCCTCTTTTTTTTTCTCTACCATGTATTTTTAAATCCTAACCATTAGATTAAAAGGAATGAAGGGTGGGGATCATCCCATTTGATCTTTGATAAAAATGTGATCTACAATGAACCAAACTCTGCAGTTCATATGGACAGAATTTGGAGACGAGTACAAGTATGGGTGAAACACTTTTTGGCTGTGCTGTCTGCCTTGGAGGCTTGGTTATATTCTATTTGCTCATTGGTAATATGCATGTATGTAGATAATATACTTTATGCCGACGACAGGGCGTCGGCACCATAATGCTAATCACTTTCTTAATTAGCAATAAGTCAACAAAAATCAAACGTAATTAGTATTATCCCGACGTCCTGTCGTCGGAGAATAATAAGCCAAAATATTATGTTTATATGGTCCCGAAGACAGGATGTCGGGACCATAAGACACCCAAAATAGTGTTTATATGGTCCTGACGACAGGCCGTCGCGACCATAAGAAACCCAAAATTATGTTTCTATGATCCCGATGACAAGACGCCGGGATCATATAAACTAAAAACAAGTTTTTATAATGCCGAGATGTTGCTAATAGTGCAGAACAGGCTGCACAGCAACAACTTTTCAGATTTTTTTCGAAAAATTTTCAGGAAAAAATCTACACAACCTTCACCTGCTATTATCAACCAACACCTCTAAACCACCAATACCAATATGCCGATATCCCAAAACAAGTTATAACGGCTAAAACACTTATATATAATCGCTAAAACACCTTCAAATACATTAAACGTTACAAAATGGGTGTTATAATCTACCCATCTAGCTGCTATATACAAAAAAGTTGCTATATCCGCAATGTTAAAGTCGCCAAAATGTTAAAAGTGTACAATAATAACATAAGGATGAGTCGATCAAAAGCATAGTCTAAATTGGTAATATATATCGACACAAAATAACCCATATACCTCCATCTACTCATCATGAGCATCATCCGAGATCCCACCATCAAGATCACCACTCCCGCCCCCGCCACTACAGCCAGCGCCACTCCAGCCTTTGCCACTACCGCCAGCGCCACTCCCCGACCCTACCTCAGATCTCGAAGGAGCTCATAAGCTCGACCCACTGAGGGTTACTCCCTAACACCGACATTATCTAACACCGACATTATCTGAGTGAGCTGGTGCTTAATGGCCTTCAACTCTTTCTTAGCCTCGTCTTCCTTCTTTTCATCCTCTTCGATCTTCTTGTCTTTGTCGGCAATCATCTCATCAATCTCGGGCCTAGCGTAGGAACCTAAAGGCGCCTCGGGTAAAATTGTCTTCCCGCTCAACACCCTACCCCTACTGGCAACTTTTCCCCGCTGCTTGTCCTTGATAACCATGGCAAGTATCTCTTCGTTCATGTAGGGTACGAAAGTAGGGTTGTTCGCGTCTAGATCCCGTAGGCGACACATCTCCTCCTACAGAAGTTGAAAAAAAAAGATTAAATTAATATATTAGTCGGGTTAGTCAATAAATCAATAAAACATGTTAAATGACTTAAATAAATAAGAAAGTTTATTAGTACATGTATCGGCTAAAATGGGTGAAACGTGTGTAATATAAACGACAAAGTTACTTATCAGCCCAAACGTGTGCTAATAAGTAATTTTGCCATTTATATTACACCCGTTTCGCGCATTTTGACCCATTTTAGCTTAACGTGTACTCGTTTGGGCTACAATGGGTCAAAACGGGTTAAATGACTTAAATATACGAGAAGTTACTTATTAGTGCACGTATCGGCTAAATTGGGTGAAACGGGTGTAATATAAACAACAAAGTTACTTATTAGCCCAAACGTGTGCTAATAAGTAACTTTGCCGTTTATATTACACCCGTTTCACCCATTTTAGCATAACGTGTACTTTTTTGGGCTAAAATGGGTCAAAACGGGTTAAATGACTTAAATATACGAGAAAGTTACTTATTACTACATGTAGGCATAATCTATTAAACTCTAATGTATTCTCTAATCACGTCTAAAACCTTTTGCTATCACATCCGCTTAAAAAAATAAAATAAAATAGAAAATTAAAAAAAAAATGCTTCAAAGGGGTGTTTGGAAAATAAAAATAAAAATAAAAATACCGGTACTTACATATCGAACACGAGCCTCGTCCTGCATCCATACCCCGTCCTTGCAACGCTCGTCGTGATAGCTCTGTAAGAGGGACGAGTACTTACGAGTCTCGCTCGTCTGAAACTGTATATACACATGTATATAAGATGAAACAAATTAAAAAAAAACAAATCAAACACCATATATATAAAGAACAATATGAAAAATAATCATAATGTGTCTTACGTATCGGTGTCGAGATGCGGCCAGTGACCGAGATCCATGCCGGATGTAGACCTTGTTCTTCTTCCTGTTCTCGGCATTGACAACGGCTCTTTTGATGGTCTTCTGATCGAGGTAGTACTTGATGTGTTTCTCCCACAATGGCAGCTCCATGTTTGGGGGAGGGTTCCTAACATAATAACAAAAACAAATAATTAACATATATCAATTGCTAACATATTATAAAAAAATAACAAAAATATACAAATAATTGGGTTGTAATCTCTTATAATTTCCTTATTATGTAACAACCAAGACAAAAAGATCATGGATGTAGATATTCTATGTGGAAGAGTCGATTTGATGTACACTTAAGAGTAATCACTTTTGCTTCAACATCTCAAGGTTCTGGATCTGTACCAACAGAGTGCTCAAACTGTAATGCCATAGATCTTAGGATAAACATGCTAGAATCACAAAACAGGTGCTCGAGACAAGAGTAAGGATGCTGGAGGGAAGACTTGAAATAACAAGGAATCCCGACGACCATGACCACGCATGTCAATCAGATGCAATACTCCATGAGCTGTTAGGTGACATGGAAAATCTTCGTATGTAGCAGTGTTGTTGTTGTTGTTGTTGTTGTTGTTGTTTTTATTTGTTGTTTGTTGTGTTATTGTTGTTGTTTAATAAAATGTTGTTGTTATCGACGACTTGACATACACCCGTCTCTTGGTGGGTTGAACCACACCCAATATTTTTATACATTAAAGCAAACGAAACAGATCAAACGAAACAACTCGATAAGCAAACGAAACAACTCAACCACATACATTTCCAAACACCCCTTTAAACAGCAGGGTATTTCAAATATGCAATTTTCCAACACTAAATTACATATAATTGAAGAAACAATATCACAATTAACAAACACGAAGGGAAACCTTTTATTCAACACCCAAGAGTTCTCAACCACTTACATTTCATACAGACTCAAACGAAACTACAAGACAAGCAAACGAAACAACTGAAATGAAACAACTCGACAAGCAAACGAAATAACTAAAGAAACAACTCCGCAAGAAAATGATCGACTTTTCCCTTTGCTAGAACTTGCACCATCTTTTCCCACTTTGCTAGAAACTGTACCACCTTTTCCCTCCCTTGCATTCTTTTGCTTGATGAAATGTTCAAACTGTTAGAATATGTAGAGTTCGTAAACCCATTAGTACATTACAACCCAACCCATTAGGGTTATTATATAGCTTAGGCTCAAAGCTAATATCATGTATAAATATAGTCATGTATTCCCTGTAATGATAACAAGAAATATAACAGTGATTTACCATTCTTTACATGGTATCAGAGCGAGGTTACCAAGAATCAGAAAATTAGGGTTCGTTTGTGTTTGTACCAAGGGAGTTCATTCAACAAACGATTGACAATCATTTGTTTCAGTCATCTTCGTGGGAGGATTTCATTCGTGTTTCATCTTCCAATTTCAGTTTCATTCCGGTGAGATCAAGTTTAATTTATACTGATTATATTAGCTTTATTTTCTGAATTTGGTATTTCACTTATCCTAGTGAGATTAAACTGAATTTGGATATGTGTTTTCGATATTTTATCCTCCTTTTTCAGATTTAGGTATTTGATATTATAATGAAATCATTTTTGATTTTTGTTATGTTGATGATTTGGGGTTATGATGCGGGGTTTCAGTTACTGTGTTATGTGAATTCAGATTTTGTTCTTCGACCACTCTTGGTCATTTGCCTATTGATGACTCGTATGATATGAATTCGAGTTATAATGTTCATTGCTTTGTTATTCGGGTATTATGCGAAGAAGAAACATAGAGGTTCATATGCGTACTTCGCTGAATCTGGTAGTTGCTTGTTTTCATCAGCAAATAAATGGGTTATTGATTTTGGTGCTTCAGATCACATGATAGGTAACCCAAATATTTTCTCAGATTTTAGTACACATGCTTCCGCTGCTCATGTCACGATTGCTGATGGGTCTAAAACAAAAGTCCTTGGATCGGGCACTGTCCATCTTAGCCCTTCTATTTCATTATCTTCGGTGTTAAGTCTTCCCAACTTTTCATTTAACCTATTATATGTCAGTAAAATAACGAACAATTTGCAGTGTAGTGTAAAGTTCTAGCCTGATTATTGTATCTTCAAAGATCTCAAGACAAAGCGTGTCATTAGCAGAGGGAGAAAATTTGATGGTTTGTACGTGTTTGAGCCAGAGATTTCAAAATCCCTAGTTGGACTTAGCTCATCATCTCCATTTGACGTACATTGTCGTCTTGGCCATCCATCACTTGAGAGTTTAAAGAAACTATGTCCTGAATTTTCACATTTATCATCTCTAAAGTGTGATTCTTGTGAGTTTGCTAAACACCAGCGTGTTCATTTAAGCCCTCGAGTAAATAAGCAGGTTGCATCCCCATTTGAGTTGGTTCATTCAGATGTGTGGGATCCATGTCCTGTTACATCTAAATCTGGTTTCAAGTATTTTGTTACCTTCGTTGATGACTACTCTCGTGTTATTTGGCTTCATCTAATGAAGAATCGATCTGAAGTATTTACACACTTTTGCTCATTTGTTGCTGAAATAAAGACTCAATTCCATGTTACTGTTCAAACGTTATGGAGTGACAATGCGAAAGAATATTTTTCTGAGTCATTTCAGTCATATATGATTCAGCATGGAATTCATTATGAGTCATCTTGTGTCTACACACCAGCCCAAAACGGAGTTGCAGAACGCAAGAACTACCATCTTCTTGAAGTTGCTCGTGTACTTCGTTTCAAATGACTGTCCCTAAACCATTTTGGGCTGATGCTGTTTCGACTGCTTGTTTTTTGATAAACCGCATGTCGTGTGCTGTTCTTGGTGGAAATTACCATTATTCGGTTCTATTCCCTACAAAATCTCTATTTCCTATCGATCCTAAAATCTTTAGTAGTACGTGTTTTGTTAGGGACACTCAGCCTAGCATCACCAAGTTGGATTCTAAGTCGCTTAAGGGTGTTTTTCTTGGATACTCCCGCATTCAGAAGGGGCATAGATGTTATTCTCCTCAACTTCACCGCTACCTTGTCTCAAGAGATGTCACTTTTCATGAAGATTTACCTTACTTTCCGGTTACTACTTATCATCACCAAGAGGAGAATGATGATTTGCTAGTTTATGTTTCTCCTACCCCTATTGCAACCACTAAATGTCCGCCTATTAAAGTATATAATAGGCGACCTCATGTGACATCAGATTCTGTTCGTGAATAATCCTCCTAGTTAGAAGATGCACCTATTGATGCACCAAATAATGTACCTAATGATGTACCCATTAGTGCACCTAGTGAGGCACATAGTGATTCTGGTGCACCTAGTGATACATCTAGTGGTTCTGATTTGCCATTACCTTCTCTTGCGCCAGATCTACCTATTGCACTTCGGAAAGGTAAACGTACTTGTACGTATCATGTTTCTGCATTTATTTCTTATGATGGGTTATCTACCTCCTCTCGTGCCTTTGTTGCAAACTTAGACTCGATATCAGTTTCGAAAACTGTTGGTGAAGCATTGGCCCATTCTGGATGGCGTACCGCTATGATTGAAGAAATGAATGCTCTTGATCATAATGGTACATGGGCTTTAGTAGATTTACCTCTTCATAAGAAGCCAATCGATTGTAAATGGGTGTTTAGTGTTAAAATGAATCCTGATGGTTCTGTTGCTCGATTGAAGGCCCGTTTGGTAGCTAAGGGTTATGCACAAATATATGGCATTGATTACTCAGAGAATTTCTCATCGGTTGCCAAGATATCTTCTATTTGTTTGTTTATTTCTTTGGCCGCAACTTACAATTGGGTACTTCATCAACTAGATGTGAAGAATGCTTTCTTACATGGTGACTTACAAGAAGAAGTATATATGGAGCAACCTCCGGGGTTTGTTGCTCAGGGGGAATCTGGTAGAGTGTGTAAACTTAAGAAAGCTTTATATGGCTTGAAACAGTCTCCGCGTGCTTGGTTTGGAAAATTCAGTAATGTAGTAATTAAGTTCGGCTTACGAAGGAGTGTTTACGATCATTATGTCTTTTACACATCATCTGACGCAGGTTGCATTTTGCTTGTGGTTTATGTCGATGATATAGTGATTTCAGGCAGTGACAAAGCTGGGATAAAGAACTTAAAATTATTTATTGGTACTTGCTTTCAAATAAAGGATCTTGGATCGCTCAAGTACTTCTTGGGAACTGAAGTGTCTCGTAGTAGGAAGAGCATTTACCTTTCTCAAAGGAAATATTTTCTAGACTTGCTAGATGATGTAGGTCAAATTAAGGCAAAGCCGTGTGACGAGCCTATGGTACCAAAGATGAAGTTAAAGTCCGAAGACGGAAGATTGGTACCGAATCCTGAGAAATATAGGTGAGTAGTTGGGAAGCTAAACTACCTCACCATTACTCGTCCTGATATTGCATTTCTGGTTAGTGTTGTAAGTCAGTTTTTGTCATCTCCTAGAACTTCACATTTGGATGTTGTTACTCAAATTATAGGATATCTGAAGGGTACACCAGGACTTGGTATCTTATATGCAAATCATGGGCACAACATAGCAGAAGGGTTCACAGATGCCGATTATGCTGGATGTCCAAATACTTCGCGCTCTACAACCGGGTATTGTGTTTTTGTTTGAGGCAACCTAGTCTCTTGGAAGAGTAAGAAACAAAATGTTGTGTCCCAATCAAGTTCAGAGGACGAATATAGAGCTATGGCAAAAACGACTTGTGAGCTTGTATGGTTGCGTAATTTAATTGGTGAGATTGGGTTTCCTCAATCTAAACCAATGAAGATGTGGTGTGATAACCAGGCAGCTATCTACATTGCAACCAATCCTGTGTTTCATGAAAGGACCAAGCATATAGAAGTTGACTGTCACTTTACTCGTGAAAAGTTAGAAGATGGGACAATCACAACTCCTCATATTAGGACCGAAAATCAATTAGCAGATGTTCTTACGAAAGCACTGCCTGGAACTCGTATTAATTCTATTTGTAACAAGCTGGGCATGATCAACATATATGCTCAGCTTGAGGGGGAATGTTAGAATATGTAGAGTTAGTAAACCCATTAGTACATTACAGTCCAACCCATTAAGGTTATTACATAGCTTAGGCTCAAAGCTAATATCCTGTATAAATATAGTCACGTATTCCCTGTAATGATAATAAGAAATATAACAGTGATTTACCATTCTTTACACAAACAAAGCTTCAAGATTTGTTATCCTCATTGCCAGTTCATTAGCTTTTGCCTCCATTCTTTCTCTATAAGCTTCGGAAAAATACTGTCTGTAATATGGCTTTTCCCTCATCCACGGGCTAATGTTCTTATAAGAACCATATTCCTCGATAATTTCATCGCCATATGTATTAAGAACTTCATCAAAGAGTGGTAGATTCGATAAAACCTTTGACCACTCCTCTTCCAGCGTGTAACCAGCCATTGTTATGTATGTGTGCGCGTTTTGTTGTATTGAGGATGATTGGTTATTTATAAGTAAAAAATTGGCTGGATAAAGTTCCAATAAGGAGGGAAACAATCCCGACGACACGTCGTCGGTAACAAACTAGCGGGAAAAATTCCCGCCTAATTATTCTCTATTATTTGCATGCGGGGGAAGCCAAATTTGGCATAAATTGATCCCGACGCCCTGTCTTCGGGATGAAAAAACTAATTACAATTATTAACGCTAATCAAACGCTAAACGGGGTAATTTTTTTGTTTGATATAATCCCGACGATGAGGCGTCGCTACCAATAGGCAGGGTTAATTCCCGACCAACTATTCTCAAAGTCAAATTTGACCAATATAATGCCGACGACAAGGTGTCGGCATTATTTTTTTACAGTATAGTATTATTGTTAGATATCGCTTTAAAAGTGTATATAGGTGTGGTTGTTAATTGTTTAATTGCGTAATTGATGACTCTTGCATCGGTAAAAAATGGTAAAGGATGAGGTTTTCCGAGTTCAGGTTACCCGGCGAGTCTTTTTGAATCATATGGCCTAACTGTGAGGTATCCTCGTGACCATTTCCGACCTTGCCCACACCCAAATGTTTGTAATTTACGGTTCAATTTTAATGGTCTTTTTGCTCTAAAAGTAATCTATAGGAGGAAAAATATCATTGGTTATGATGAAAGGTTTGATACGTTGCAGGCGTGGGTGTGTGGCACCATGGCTATTTAACTGTTTTTTGGTGCAACGGTGAAAAATATATTAGCTCAAAAACAAGATACATGATAAGCATCCAAAGCATCCAAATTATAGCTAGTGACATAACACAACATCTGAATTTGGATCTAACACCAAACAAACAACATACTAAAAAAAGAACACCATACAAACATCAATACAAGAAAACAAACATAGTGACCAATTCACCAATTCATTCCACCATTCATTTTGTAATTCCTGTTATTATATCATGTCCACCTTCCTAATATGGGACACTCATTGTTCCACTTTGCTTCCAATTGATTCTTGTAGTCCTCAAACATTCTTTGTGGCCAAAGATCTGTTTATGTAGGTATCCTCTTATTGTTCACAAGCTTTCCAACAAGTTCTAACTCCTTTTGCCAATGTAAAATTATAAAAGGCACTTGTTTCCGAATCCTTTGGTTATGTGAAGTAGGAAGGAATGGTAGGGAATTCAACATTATATTCTTTTTGCAAACTAGCAAATATGTTGCTAGTTCTCACTCCTTCCACAGTTTTCTTTACTGGCTTTCCATTCCCTTTTCCCATCCAGAGACTTACCACCCTCTGTTTCCTTTGAAGTTGAAGCTACCTCATGAGCTATTCCATCAACATTAGACTGACCTTCCCTCTGCATTTCATTATTCCCTATGTTACATTACCTTTTTTCGAGTGTTCTCTTTTTCCAAATTATGTTTATTGCTAACATTTGTTCCAATCTTTGATCTATATGCATATTTAGTTGTCACATCCTTTTGACCACCCTCCATCTGCACATTACTCTGAGTCACATCCCTATTTTGCTATTTTTTTTATTGCATTATTAATCTTTCTACCTTTGACAGTCACAAACAGGTCCTCATTATTATTATCCACCTTTTTCCCCTCATTAATCTTATTCAGTCTACATCTCATAGTACTATGACCAAATACTTTGCACTTGTCACAAATTAGAGGCCTCCAATCATACTCGACCTTGACAATGACAGCAATCTTCTTATTATTTTTGTCACAATACTGAATTTCAATAGACTCCTGTAATCCTTTCTTTGCATCCACTTCAACTAGCACCCTTGCATAGCCTAGTCTACCAACACCTTGGTTACACATCTTGCTAGTCATAGCATCCATAATGATGGGCTTTCCCAATATGCTTGCTAGGGCACTTAAACCTTTAGCACTCTAGGCTTCTAATGGTATGTTTAACATTTTGATCCAAACTGGTAACACATCAGGTCCAGTTTTATTGACATCCATACTAATATCCCATCTCTGCACCACCATTGGTTTATTGTTTACCATCCAAACTCCATTTTCCATAACAGTTTGCAGTCCAATCTCACTATTAAATTTGAATACAAAAGTAACCTTTCCTAGGTTTAGAATACTTTTTAGCCCATGTTTACCCCATTATCTGAACAAGTGATAGTTAAGCTCTTGCGCAAACATATTATACCACACAAAATATCCACAAGCTATTAACTCTCACCTTTTGCTACCTTCCATAACCATTCCCTCATCAAAAATAACCACCTCTGAACCATCTTCATTAATACTAGGTATATGACTTAGTTTGTTACTCAAACATTCCAAGTTACTTTTATTCATATTAGCATAACTAGTATCATTAATACTGCTATCAATACTTCCAACAACACTAGTGTTTGTACTACTAGGCTGTACATTCACTGCTGAAGTTGAATGACTTACAATGCTTTCTGGCAGTTTCTCAAGCTAATCACTACACTCATGTTGTTTCACAGCACTGTCACTAACTGTAGTATTCCCAACTACACCACTATCCTCATCTCTTTCCCCTTCTATAGCATCCAGACTATTCTCTGTAGTTTCCTTCACCTTTTCCTCTCTACCAGTATCCACAGCCATATCCCTTTCATCATCCTTTTTTCCATTGTTACAACAATCAATAGGATTATCCCCAATCACTTCCTTATCCTACTTATTTTTTTTAGAACGACACCACACTTGAAATTCGACCCCTTGGTTAAACCATCCAAACAGGCAGGCCCCAGGACGCGAACCACTAGGAGAGACCTGTGAAGGTTATCCTACTTATTAATCCTATTCTTATTTATGCCTACACCAGATACAGATTCCTCAAACCTAGCTGGTATTCTTATTTGGCGTTTGGATGATTTATGTTTAGACATTGTTCGGGTACTGAATTTAGGCTACTCAAATGAAATAGCAAAAATCAACCAATTATAACTATGCGGAATTGAATTCTAATTCATTTGAATGGATTAGAATTGAAAATTAGGTCAGAAAATGATCGCTTGACATTAAAATCATCAAAACTAGGGATTTTCTCAAAACTTAACGAAAATCTAATCCAAGCACATCATTGTGTGCGCAATGATGAGCTGAATCGATTTGGTTTGTTTCAGAAATAAAATTCGTGAAGAATTTCGAGTAGAAATGAAGCTTTAAGATGAATTTTAATGGTGTGGAAAAAGGAGGGAAAAACGGTTACGGGAGAGAAAGGGTGCTGAAGGGCTTTTAGATAGTTACTCATCTATGGCTATTTAACTTTTAATTCATGCATCTAGCGAAATTGATAATATTTTCTTAGTATCAAGTGCTTAGCTAGAAATACCTTTGAATTCTGAGTTCAGTAATAAAAGATCTCTATCACAATTAAATTAGGACGATAGTTTTCTAGTTTCCGCACAATTCACTGTTCCTTCTGCCCTATAACGTGTCCGTTAGTGGAAAAACAGCAATCACTCTGATGGAAGCTCTGAGAATTTACACAACATAGCTGGGCATTGATTACTTTATGTGTTTAGCTTGAGAACTTGAGTTTTTGATTGCTAACTCTTGCATAATTAGAGAACATTTGCATAATCTAAAAAAGTATTGTTGATGTATCTGATTGCTGAAATTAGTAACCTTCTTTTAGAACAGTTAACATGGACAAAATAGGTATTTACCAAACAATTTCACTGTTTCTTTTGCTGGAGTAACCCCAAAGCAGGGAGAATTGATAATTTTGATGGAATCGTTGATATATTACAATTGCGTCCCGCCAAATATTGCTGCCATTAACATCCACTAAAGCTTCATTTCCTAATCAAATCCTTAACGAATTTCAATTATGTTTAAACCATTTGATTCGTCTTATCATTCCTCATGCAATGATTAGAGTTAATTAGATTGTCGTTGAGATTTGAGAAATCCCCCAAAATGACCTAATTTTCTAACTAACAATTTCCACAATATTAGTTGAAGTAGTAGTATTCATTAGTTAGTGTAGATCGATATTTGAGTTTTATATACAATAATGTTACTGTTTTAGGGCTATTTTAGTTCTACTATGTTGAATAAGAAGAAACAACGATCTGCAAGAAAAATTAGGGTTTCGACGAAGTATAATGACCATGTTATGAGCACTGTGAGTCAAAAACTTAAAGAGAATGATATAGAGCCTAGAATAGAAGAAATTAGGGTTCAAAACCTTGATTTACCAAAGAAAGTTAAGGACAATGAAAGAGAGAAGGAGAAGGACAGGGAAGAGAATAGTATTGGTGATAGTACTTGTAACACCCCAACCCGACAAGGGTAGAAGTGTCACATTCTGGTGTCATATCAGAACATACAAATAAAATCCTTGCAAACAAAAACCTTAAAAATGAAGTATCAAATCATAAAAACAATTGACTGACAAGGAATTACAATATCCAAAATGAAAAGGAAACTCAAAACAAAAGCTCTTCAAAATAAGTCCCAAAGTAATAAGGTGCTAGGGTTGGTCCACTCAGATACTCTAACTCTCAGCCCATCGAAGCCAATCTTCCAATCTAAAACCCTGAAAAGAATGCGTGAGCTTAAAAAGCTCAGTGAACAGATATAACAAAACAAAAGCTAACTAAAAGCAAAAACGAAAATAAACAAAGGAAACAGATAACAAAGTCGCAGCGAACTAAGAACAACGAGTCAATGAGGATCTGCAAGAACACAATTATACGTGTATCCAAAAACGAAATGTGATAACAAGGAGACAAAACAAAGCAAAGCATCGATGACATATAAACAAGCACATACAAATTAGACATACAAGAACTGAAACATAAGCAAGCATAGCAAAGCGTCGGTCCCACACAACATATATGTCATACAATCAATCCAGGAAAATCAGAAGACATACAAGCCAAACAGATATCTGGACAAAAGCGGAAGCAATTAATTAATAAGTGAGCATGGCAATTCACACATGTCAAAACCCTTAGTTGAAAACATAACGATCATAATAAATGGAAGTACTAACAGCATGGCAACACATGGACGTGCAATAAATAGGAATACAATATAAACGATATAATTAAATGAATTAAAGACATAGCAAGTTACAATTAAACAAATTAACAAGCCAGCGTCACAAGATTGATCCATTTACCCAATCAAACTGGCAGCATAGGCGTAAATGTAAACATGGCGGTCAACCATAAACGATAAGAATACAACAGATAGTCATAGTCCAATGATACCGAACAAAGCACACATAATAAACCGACAAAACTATCGACACACATTTGTATAGTCATCGACAAATCGAGAGTCACATAACAATGAAGTCACATATCATCATATGAAGATAGGTAACTCGCATAACCGCATAGTAATCACATCATAGCAGGGATAATCAAGAGTCACATAAAACATGAATAGCATAATCAAATTCAATAAGCATATAATAACCCGTTACGTGAATGGAACGATAGTTCAAGTAACGGAATGAGAGTGTGATAGATCAAAGCAATGGAATATATATATCTTGGTAGTAGAGTGAGTCATATAAAGGTACCGAGTAATGAACAATTAACGAGCATATAGTATTGGGAATACAAAAGATAAAATATAGCATATCAAAGGTGTAAGGGTTGTCAGAAATCTACCACGAGCCCGTAACATATCATATCATATCATAAGTAACCATTGTATTCGGAGGGGTGACCTCGAAATACCATACATAATAGGAGGGGAGACCTCAGTAACAAATGGAGTAGCTAGCTCCCTAAATGTGAAGACGCAGATTGCATACGACATCATTCACCATATATATCTCCAAACAGATCAAATACCTCGAAACATATCATATCTAGGATGCATCCATACGCCCCCCGGAACATAATGGCCAAATCATATACATATAGTGAGCTCATAATCATATCATAATGGGGACGGTGTGGAACATCACTCAACCACACTAAAGTCATGCCATTGGTGCATCAATGACACGGTCAGGTTACCTTCCTGACTAGGAAACATATTTGGCTCGGGTATCAAACTGACGGGTCAAGCATAATCATATCATAAGGGTTCATATCAAAGTTCATATCATAGTTCATATCAAAGGTTCATATCAGAGGTTCATATCAAAGTTCATATCATAAGTTCATAATCAGAGGTTCATATCAAAGTTCATATCAGAGTTCATATCAGCGTTCATATCAGAGGGAGCATAGCAAAGTCATAGGAAAGCCCTAATAAAGAGGCTTAGAGTAAAGCATAACAGTTCAAGCTAGTATCGAAAGATGTATACGAATCATGAGAAACCTTAAGAGGTAAGGTCAGAATATCTGTACCTCAATCGAAGCAAGCAAAATAGAAACGTAAGTCACACGATGAATCAATGCCGCCGTCCGGAACCTAAGAATTAAATAACGTTTATTAAGATCGGATTATTTTAGACGGCTTTCCATTTTTAGCAGGTTTCCACTTTTAGTAATCTTTCCACTTTAAGTACTTTCTATTTTAGGCAACTTTCTATTTTTAGTAACTTTCCATAATTAGCAGGTTTAGTTACTTATCTTAAGTTAAATAGTGAAAAAGAGCGTTATTATGATTTAAGGATCATTTATGACAAGTTATAAAAGTTTAGGGTTTAAAATGTCAATATTGCAAAGTTTAGGGTTAAAAGTGTAAATATAGCAAGTTTACTCATTTTACTCATTTAATCCATTTAGTTAACATATTAACAAGTTAACCCATCAAGTTTCATAATTTACAAATTAACCCCTTATCTTTATTAAATCATCAATTACAAAATCCTAGTTTTAGATTATGATTCACGTAGACGTTTTAAACCATTGGAGTTCGATTATCATAAAATTACCCGACTCCTTGTGTGATATCCCTTTTTGTCGTGACATCCCCTCCCTCATGATTAAGTCCATAAGACATGTACACCATACGAAATCCTTTCTTTCATTTTATGTTCGACACCCTTCATTCAAAAGTACATATTCCTTATATTCTTGTCTTAATTTAATATCACTAATATGGGACCTGTGTATGTGTCGTAATATATAGATCAACAAAATAGATTTGAGTAAACAGCCCAAAAGGTCGATCACATGGCTACTCATTCATTATATACATATGTGTGCATGCCATGATTTTATGTTTAACATAGTTATCATTTTATGTGTTGTATACGCAGGTCATGTACAAAAGAAAGACCATATCACACGATATATTCAAGAAACAAGGAGATAGACGAAACGAGATAGTGATACGTTACCCTAGTAGCGTGAACGAAAGGAGAAACAAGATCAAAGATAACCAAGAATCACGTCAAGCCTTTCTTGGCTTAACAACCTCACGACAGAAATGTATAACCCACCTCCAAGCTCAGTTTTCGAACCACAACGATCACCACACCCACTAAACGATCACAAGCCTCCTAGGAACACCTTTCTTGTTTTATTTTCGGATGGGAAATGGAAAGATAGTGAGGATGCCGCCACTTTTGTTCTCTAGGGTTTTAGTATGATTTTTGAATGAGAATAAATAGTTGATAATGAGAATAAATGGGAGTTAAGGGAGATCAATATGGGGCGTTAGTTTAGGCTAGAATGGGGGAACATATTCGATGAATGAAATGGGAGGATCAAAACAAATTGTTTCCAAATTACAATTGTATATAGCCTTAATTGTGCATAAGTAAGTTAGTTCTGAGGATTTTAATATGGTTTGGTCCCTTAGGAACCCTTTAACGTGTGATATGTAAAATTCATAGGGTATGTCGATTTCATTTTCTTGTACATGTTGTATTCCCGTTTCATTAAGTCTCCAATCTTGTGTTAAGTTCGAGTGTTATCACTTTAATGACATTGTGGATTAAGGTTTGATATTTATTTTTAAGCTAGGTTAAAATTAAAATTAATGAGCTCGACATATTATTCGCATTTTATAAGTTTATATTAGAGGGTAAAATGGTCATTTCAGAAGTTTTAGATTTTAGGGTTTTACAGTACTGTAAATGCTAAGAATGATAAGGTTGACCATAATATAGTGTTGAATGATGATTTTCCTGCACTTAGTGAGGCCAATAAGAGTACTAATAAGAATGTTGGTACTGCTAAACCTATGGATGCTAATACTAGTGGAATGGGCAACCTTAAATCTAAGGAAGCCAGTGAAAGTAGTAAGCAGAGCTTAGAAAAGGATAACACAAATAGTAGTGATAAGAATAAGGCTAGAGTGTGGGAAAATAAGAAGATGTGGTATGATAAAACAGAGAATTTTGAGAGTAAACTTAGGCTTATTCCTACTATTATAGAGGAGGGTAGGGATGTAGTTATATTTGATGATGAAATGGTGAATGAAGGTAGCATTAAGTGGAATCTAACACTGTGTGGACAATTTGTTGGCTCCAAAATGAGCTACAATGAACTCAGGTACAATATAGGGAGAATGTGTTGTACAGGTCTTGCACTTCCAGGATCGTATATTATCAAACACACAATTAACAAGAATTGATGAATTGAACAAGAGAGTTGGGACGAAAATTTGTAATCAATATATATATTGAATCACAACCGATTGAATGTTTACGAAATCCTACCTATTATATACTACATGAATCGGTGCTTTTGATATAGTTATACCGATTCTCATAAACTAAACGTTACAACCTTTCTAACCGTTGTAACCCTAACATATAACCGTTTCTTTTTGGACCCGGCCCAAACTAACTTCGGATTATACCGAAACTTACAGATACATAATACATAATACACTAGACTACCCTTATCTTTGCTTTCTATAACATTAAGGTCCAACATTCACCCCCTAATGTTATAGACTGCATGATGAGTCTTCTTTACTTGGCTTTCTTCTTCCATTTGGTGCATTCATTCGGATAAAGTCACCACATTCATAACATTTGAAAGTGCTCTTGTCTTTAGTTCCTTGACTCGTACTTGTCCCACGTGCATTTGGGCTATTCTTCCATTTCATGCTTTCCGTTCTTGCTTGCTTTCTTACTTGCGTTCTTGCTTGCTTTCTTATTTGCTTACTGCGTACCTTGCTTATATAGAAACTATGAAGCTTCTCTTCCTTGCTTCCTTGGAATCAAAATTGATTCTGATTTCTTGCTCTTGAACCTACAATCAAATTCCTTGCTGTTTGGGCTACTTGCTACCCAATAAACTTGCTTTTTGGGCTACTTGCTACCGTCTGAACGTTGACCAACATGCTAATCAACCTTCGCGCTCCCAACCAAGTTGCTAATTAGGGCTTAACTTCCTTGCTTTGACCAAAGTAATTGATCCTTTCTTGCTGATAATGAACCACGATGATCCTACTTGCTTTGCTGGTTTGAATCAAGGGTTCTACTTGCTATTTGAATCTTAAGGTTCGGAACTTGCTGTGAACCTAAGGATTCGGTTGAATCACTAGGATTCGGTTTATCTTGCTATGAATCACTAGGATTTAGTTTATCTTGCTATGAACCACAAAGGGGTCGGTTTAACTTACTTCTTACTAGTTTTGTATTTTTCTATTCTAAAAAAATGTTTTTTTTGTTTCTAAAAAAATACAAGACTTAATCATACTATCTTACTTTTTTCAATTTGATTTGGGATAAATATCCTTTTATTTTCTAATCAATAAAATAGTATATTGAAAGGAAAAGTAAATATAGACTTAAATTTTTCAAGTCCTAATCGATAATACGACACTTGCTATAACCCTTGCTTTTGAAAAATTACTAACTTAAAACTAAAGGAGTAATATTTCTATATCTATAATATATAATTATTAGTGGAGGGTTTTAATTTTGTGGAACCCTGATGGGTCTTTTTCTCGGTTCCTCGGTGATGCTTTATCTTCTTCTTGAAGATCCGCTCTGCTCTCTTTCCCTTTCTCTTGAGACCGCCATGTCTCTTTCTTTTCTTTCTTCTCCGGTTAACCACCGCTTGGTGGTGTAACCGTCTCTATTCTCTCTTCCTTTCAATTGGTGGTGATTCTTCTTGAACCTTTGGAATCCCATTTGATAAACTTTCTCAATTATGAATTTTGATAACCGTCTCTTCCTTGATGATTCGACAATCATGGTTCCGATTCAATCGTTGTTTCGCCTTTCCCGCGGTCGATTAACCTTTAGCTCATACCAATGTTGTACGTGTCTTGCACTTCGAGATCGTGATATTCTCAAACACACAATTAACAAGAATTGATGAATTGAACAAGAGAGTTGGGACGAAAATTTGTAACGAATATATATATTGAATCACAACCGATTGAATGTTTACGTAATCCTACCTATTATATACTACATGAATCGGTGCTTTTGATATAGTTATACCGATTCTCATAAACTAAACGTTACAACCTTTCTAACCGCTGTAACCTAACATATAACCGCTTTTTGGACCCAAATCCCAAACTAACTTCGGATTATACCGAAACTTACAGATACATAATACATAATACACTAGACTACCCTTATCTTTGCTTTCTATAACATTAAGGTCCAACAGAATGTGGGGCAAATTTGGATTAAAGGATATAGTAGCACATAATGGACTGTATTTCTTTAAGTTCAGAAATGTAGAAGGTATGAAACAAGTATTGGAGAGTGGGATTTGGATGGTAAATAACAGACCTCTAGTTGTGCAGTTGTGGAACCCAAGTATATATCAACACAGAACCAAATGCTTTGCCTATTTGGGTCAAATTGCACAATGCACCTCTAGAAGCCTGGGCAATGAAAGGAATAAGTGCTATATCCAGTAGCCTAGGAAAGCCTCTTATGATGGACAAAACTACTGCTAGAATGTGCCATGAGGGTACTGGAAGCATTGGATATGCTAAGGTGTTAGCAGAAATTAAGGCTGGCAAAGAAATAAAGGATAAAATTGAGATTGTTTACAAGAGTAAGGATTTGATAGCTAGTTGGACAAAATTTGTTAAAGTAGAATATGCCTGGAAGCCACCAAAATGCAGCCACTGCAGTGTTTTTGGTCACAGTGATAACAAATGTGGAATAGTGAAAAGTAGTGGTACTGATGTTGAGGGTAGTGCTGGTGTTATGAAGGGTAGCAATGAGAATAGCAAGGATAAGAATGATAATGATGGTTTTTAAAAGTGTAGATAAGAATTGGAGAAATAAAGCTGGTATGGTCTATGGGTATAATAAGGGACATATGCAAAATAAAGGGAAAGAGACTGTTTGGCATAGGAAAGGTGTAATGAGGTGAACAAATCAGTAGCAAATATGGGTAAAAATAAAAGCTGGAATGTTGGAAAAATTGTGGTGGAAGAATTAAAAAAGAGTGCAAACAAGTATGCTATTCTTGAAGATTTTGAGGATGGTGAATATGAGGAGAAGGATGAGGAAAGATGGAAGGCAGTTGTGGAAAAATGTGTTAAAAACAAGATGCAGCCTCCTACTGAAGTAACTCAGAAATGGCCTAAAGTATGTTGGATTTTACAGTACATAACAATTATATAAAACACATATAAATTATTAAAGCATGCAGCGGAAGTAAAGATCAATACGTGTAAACTAATTAACCGAATATAAAAGAATATGCGTACCGTTAGTGATTCTTAGCGAAACAAGGAACCAAAAGAACAAGAAATAAAAAATCCTAATCGACTAGGGTTTGAACAAGTAGACTTTAACACCAAGTCGAGCCACCAAGAATTCAAACACAAGTGTGTTTGACCTTCGTTCACGTACACATGTATTACAAACGATTCAATGCGAAGAGCTAGGTTCTTGTTCACGAAACAAATCTATCACTTTTGTTGTGTTCTAGAAATCGGAGTGTGTAAATTGGTCGAACACCAGAGAGGGAAAAAAGAAGAGAAGATAGATTAGTTAGGGTTACAAGAGATGGAAAATAAATCACATACAATTTGTATTTATAGCCTTGTAAACTTGGAGGACAAGGTTGAGTGGAATAGGGTTTAGAAACCCTACTCACGACCGGTTATGGACTCCCATGGGGATTCTAGAACCTTCCCTACTTCTATTTTCATCTCTAGTCTCTTAACTTAATATTTAACGACTGTAACTAAAATTCCGTTAAATACTAACTCTCTTAAGTGTTTTATTTATTTCGTGAACTAATTATTAAATATATAACATTTTACATATTAATTATTTAACATTGACTCTCATACGTAATGTGTACAATCCTGAAGCCTCGTATTCGAATCCGGTCATACGTATATTAAAACGTATCCATAAACCTTTCAAAGTAATGTTGAGATTTTTCAAAGATAGATGGGAAGAGGAATTGAACAAGGAAGAAAATGAGATTGAGGAAGTGATGGTAGATAATTCTGGAACTACAAAGGATATGGAAGCAAATGTTATTGTTGAACTCCTTCCAATTCCTACTTCACAAAACCAATATGCTGCATTGATAGATGAGTATGAGAGAAAGCCTATATATTTCTACTTTGGAAGAAGGAGGAAGTTCTTGTTGATAAGCTTGTTAACAGTAAAATGATACCTACTTCACAAAAACAATATGCTGCATTGATAGAAGAGTGTGAGAGAAAGCTTATATATTTCTACTTTGGAAGAAGGAGGAAGTTCTTGTTGATAAGCTTGTTAATAGTAAAATGATACCTACTATTGAGGAAACTAAGACATGGCCACTCATAATGTTTATGAACTACAAGGAAGGATGGGAAGCTAAATGGAAAACTGAGTGCCCTTTTATAGGCAATTTTCAAAAATGAATGTTGAAGTGAATTGGTGAATTGGTCACTGTCGTTTGTTTATGTTTTGCTGCTTGTATGTTGGTCTTTGAATAGCATGTTGTATGTTTGGTTTAGCTCCAATTTCAGTTGTTATGGTATGTCACTAGCAATGATTTGGATGCTTATCATGTATCTTGTTTCTTGAGATAATATATTTTCACAGTTGCACCAAAAAAGTTGATTAATTCCATGTCTCGAAAATGGTTTATATTTGGTAACTATTTCATAGTCGTTCATTACTTGATATGTCACATGCTCCATCCTCAAATTTGTAACGATGTTTTTTATTTCAGTAATTGGAAACTTCCTTATACAATTTGTTTTCCTAAGAATACCACTTGCTAGTCATGAACCTATCTTTACGTATCACTTGAGTGGTGTTGGATAGGTGACTTGAATCCAACTATTTTAAAAGAACGTTATCGTACATTCAGTCTTAGTTATTAGTGCTTAATAGTAAAGTGCTTTTCATTTGGTCAATATTCAGTAACTCATTATTGTTGAATCTACTGCTGGCTTTCTTTATTCACATATTCATCTCGTAGTAATGCCTGCTTTCTTTCTCTGCTCATCACATGTTACCACTTACTAGACAAACCGTTGTTCCGTAAAACACAGGCTCAACTATGTTTATAATTTGTTTTTCAGTTTGGAACAGAAAATACCGTATGGTCAATTTCAGATTCTTTGATCTTGCTATATTGTAAAATAGAATGAATAATAAATCAGAACAGGAAAGTTGCTGAAATGAAAATTCTTAAAATCGTGTCAACTTTCACCCATTCGTAAGTAAATTAACCCATGTAAATATGTAATGGTGGCTAGGTGGACCAATTTACTCATGAATAGGTCGATTTTGGTTGTCTTTATCTCAAATGGGTTGAACGATTAAGAGAGGTGAAGCTTGAAAGGTGGCCTAAATATTTCAAAGGCATACAACTTCCTTAGATCATCTTATTTAAAGGTTAAAATCATATTGTAATAGGAATAATATTGTTCTTGTAATTATAATTTACACTTTAATTATTTATAAAAATGTAAAGAGAAAACATTGCGTCATATTAACCCAATCTGACATTCTGACCTTCGCTGCTTCAGTTCATACTAAATATGAACTCATTAAATTACTACCTGCCCATCTTGTCGCTTCTGCCTGTAGCTAACTTGACAGAAAATTTGGATTCTTGATCTGTTGAAATGGATGGCCTGGTCACTATTTCGATAGCTGAGACATGTAAATACAACTGTATATTCACTACTACAAAAAACGTCATAGAGCCCTGTTGAAAATGGTCATAAAGCCCGGTTTTACATACGGGCACAAAGGGGAGGGGACTCTATTGGGGATGCAAATAGAGCCCGGTCTAAAAAACGGGCTCTATTCCTTGTTATAGAGCCCGGTTTTCTATTAAAAACATGGCTCTATGTGAAGAAAAAAAATTAAAAAATATATATATTTTATGCCATATTCCAGCCATTAAATCTTATCAGAAGAACAAACATTGTATTGATTCAAAGCAAGAAGATTCTCTCAGGTTACAAGACTATAAGTGACTTTCTATTAGTACATTGAGATAAATCTTGCATAGCATGTGACTACTCTTAATAGCTTCCATGAGAGCAACCTCAGCTTGTCCAGTAGCATCATGGTGCTCTCTACCAAGTCTACTTGCCCATTTTACTGCATTAACAACATCCCCATAGGCAGCTAGACACCAGCAACGAATTCCAGGAAGCCTTTCGAATGATTGCACGCTGTTTTCCCGTCTTTGCATCTGAATATTTGAAAAGCAGTCAAATATAGGCATACTTTCAGTGTTTTGGTACTAATTTATCTTATGGAATTAGGTGTACAAGTAAGCAGTAGAAAAGCGTATTCATTTAAAAACTATACTGTTATACCATATAAG
>OU343222.1:294698572-294902285 GCA_910596185.1 Chrysanthemum makinoi
GATCTTGGGGAGTATTTGTTGTGACCAAGGGCACTGACTGTGATGTATCAGTGTCCTTCGTTGTCATGGGGGTGGATGTTGCCTGGTCTCCACTGGGTGTCTTTTTATTCTCTGGCCTTTTGTGCCTTTTAGGCTGTGTTCCTGAAGCCTCAGGGCCCTGGGACTTGGGTTTAGTCTTAGTACCAATCTGAGACTTCCCCTTTCTCTTTTTAAGAGCAGGGTTTGGAGACACTGATCTCTCCTGGTTGTTTACAGCAACCATGTGGGCCGTCAATTCAATAGGAGTGACAAGGGATGGGTCTTTTTGAAAATTTGATTGGCTCAGGATTCCTGGTAAAGCACCAAATTTTTCTTCCTGAGGATAATTTGAACCCAGTAACACTTGCAAAGCGCAAGAGACAAACCTAGGATACGAAACGTATTTCGTCCTAGTTTTGCTCTGTTGCTTGGTTACGAGATCACTGTAAATGATCTCCCCTATGTCGACAGTGACCCCATTCATCAAGCAATATGCCATCATCAACTGAATAGAGTTAACTTGTTCAGTGGATGAGTGGTTCCCGCCGAGGACCTGAATCACAAAAGTGAATAGGATCCTCCAAGCCACGGGAAATGAGCTTTTGGTGACTGGGGTCTTGTCCAAAAATGTTGGATCTAAAACGATTTGTTTTAACCCATCCTTCACTGTGGAGGGTTCAGGATGGGCGACATAAACTCCTTTGTTATAATCCAACCCTGTTGAAGTGCAAAACGTTTTATAATCCAGGGTGAATTGTTGTTGCCCCCCGTGAAGACTGAATCTGATGAGATATTCCCTGAGAGGTCTGAGGTTGTTCTCATCAGTAGAGGGTGTCGGGTCAAAGGCATTGGCTGTTGCCCAAAACTCCCTGAGGAGATTTTGGTAAACAATGGAGGGACACTGAACAAAGGCCGTTTTCAGTGGGCAATTAAACAAAAATTTCATAATGTGTTTGTAGGCTGGGACAGTTTTAGGGTATTCAAAGTTGCCTATGACATTATCAGTTTTAAATTCAACATTTGTAAGATCCCCTACCCACTAAGAAGAAAACTGGAGAGATTGTGTTCTAGCCATTTCCATTAAATATTTTTAGGGTTTTTGAAAATACTTTCTTTTGACTAGAACAATCAAGGTTTTTAGATCTCTCAAGTTTTGTGATGAAAAACTTTTGTAAATGATTGCAAGAAGGGTTTTCAAAAAGAGGTTTGAAGAGTTTTTTTGAGCACACACAAATATTTCTGGCTTTTAGAAATGATTTTGGCAGAGTTTTGTTGCAGAAAATAATTTGTGTGTGTTAATTTTTTTTGGAAGAGAGTATTTATAGAGTGGTGAGAAGGGTGGTTTGTGCACAAATGGGAATATTAAGAGTTGGTTTTTGAAAAACGTTTGAATTTCCACATTTAATGCTAGCACTCTATTACCCGCAGTAAAATCCCGTTTTTCAAGGGAACAGTTGCAGTGCACAGTAAAAGTGCACTTTTGCAGAGATAAAATATCAATTTGATATTTTCTGTGAGAGGAGGCATTAAATGCCAAGCGGGATGACAGTAAGACAAAGAGACATATATTCCTATATTAAATTTGCATATTTACCAACCTAGGACATTTAAGTAACTGATACTTGGATCATTTAGTTACTCATTTATTGCTCTTTGTCAAATGTCAGGTACCCTGAATGAGTCTTACTCATTCAGTGATAGGTTTATTTTGGGTGTTCAGGGAGGATGAACCATTTCAGAGAACTTACTGAGATTGGTTTTCAGATACCTGACTTTCAATGTCAAGCATTCCCAATTCAGCTTTCAGTCTCCTGAAGGTAGGTTCATCCAAGGGTTTGGTGAAGATATCAGCCAGTTGATATTCAGTAGGGATGAAATGAAGTTCTATGTCTCCTTTCATTATGTGATCCCTGATGAAGTGATATCTGATATCAATGTGTTTGGTTCTTTGGTGGAGGACAGGGTTGTTGGAGATTGCAATTGCACTGGTGTTGTCACAGAAGATGGGTACCATTTTGTAATGGATGTCATAGTCACTGAGTTGACTTTTCATCCATAATACATTGGCACAACATCCTGCTGCAGCTACATAGTCAGCTTCAGCTGAGGACATAGCCACTGATTGTTGCTTTTTAGCACTCCAACAAACCAGTTTTCCTCCAAGAAATTTGACAGGACCCTGAGGTACTTTTTCTGTCCATGTTGCAGCCAGCATAATCAGAATCAGAGTAACCCTTGAGATAAAACCCTGAGCATTTTGGATAATAGAGTCCAAGATTTGGGGTTCCCTTCAGGTACCTGAGTATTTTTTTGGCTGCAGTGAGATGGGATTCTTTGGGATTGGACTGATATCTTGCTATTAAACAGACTGAGAATTGGATATCTGGTCTAGAAGCAGTTAGATACATCAGTGAGCCTACAATCTCTCTGAAATGAGTTTGATTTACTAATTTGATAGTGAGATCAGGTCCAAGGTTGTTAGGTGGGACCATTGGAGTCTTCACTGAGGCACAGTCAGATATCTCATATTTCTTTAAGAGATTTCTGGTGTATTTCTCTTGACTAATGGATATTCCTTTATCAGTTTGCCTGATTTGTAGTCCAAGAAAGTATGTGAGTTCCCCCATCATGCTCATTTCAAACTTCTTTGTCATCAGTTTTTCAAACTGTTTGCAAAGTTTGTAGTTTGTTGAGCCAAAGATGATGTCATCAACATACATTTGGACTAGTATCACATCCTGTTGAGTTCTATAGACAAACAGTGTGTTGTCTATCTTTCCTCTGACAAACTTGTTTTGTATCAGGAAGGCTGAGAGAGTTTCATACCATGCCCTTGGAGCTTGTTTAAGTCCATAAAGGGCTTTGTCAAGCTTGCAGACATAGTCAGGGAATTCACTACTCTCAAAGCCAGGGGGTTGCTGAACATACACATCTTCCTTGAGATCACCATTTAAGAATGCACTTTTAACATCCATTTGGTAGACCTTGAAGTTCATGTATGTTGCATATGCAAGGAAGATCCTGATGGCTTCCATTCTTGCAACAGGAGCAAATGTCTCATCATAGTCAATGCCTTCTTGTTGACTGTAACCTTTGGCTACAAGTCTGGCTTTGTTTTTATGACAGTGCCGTTTTTATCAGTTTTGTTTCTGAAAACCCACTTCATTCCTATGACTACTACATCCTGAGGACATTTGATCAAGGTCATGACCTTGTTTTATCAAACTATTGCAGTTCTTCTTGCATAGCCTGAACCCAGCTTGGGTGTTTTAGAGCCTCAATGACACTTTTGGGTTCTATATCTGAGAGGTAATCAGCATATAGACATTCATTGGCTGAAGCTGCAGTTAAATTAGCAGCCATGCTTCTAGTGAGCATGCCCTCAGTGGGTTCACCAATGATGTTTACAAGCTCAATGTCCTGAGATCTTGTCCACTTACTTTGTGGTCTGGGATCTGAGCTTGAAGATGTCACTGGGAGTTTAGATGTGAGTTCAGGTGCAAGAGCCACATAATCATTTAGAACATCTGTAGAGATGTCTTGTTCAGGTTGAGGTTCATGAGTTACAGGTTCCTGATCATTTGGATCAGTGTTTCCTATCCCAGTAGGGACTGATTGATTATCAATGAACTCACTGATAGTTGGTTGGGGTAGGTTGTGAGGTAAGACATAGTATGAGATGTCAGCATCAGCTTGATATGAGGAATTGAATTCAGTGTTGTACTCATCAGGAGGATATCTTGATGAGTCATCAATTCCTATTTCCTCCACTGGGGTGTTGGTGAACCTGATGCTTTCTGAACTTTCATCAAAGGTGACATGAAAGGTTTCCTCAACTTGTTGTCTCTTTGTGTTAAAAACCCTGAAGGCTTTGGAGATCAGTGAGTAGCCTAAGAAGTATCCATCATCAGCTTTTGCATCAAACTTGACTAGATGATCCTTGTGGTTGTGAATGAACACAGGACATCCAAACACATGAAAATAGCTGATGTCAGGAAGTCTACCTTTGAATATCTCATATGGGGTTTTATTATGTCTTTTGACAATGATTGACCTATTTTGAGTGTAGCAGGCAGTTTTGACTGCTTCAGTCCAGAAATGTTTTGAGAGGGCTGAGCCATTTAACATGGTTCTAGCGCCTCAATGAGATTCTGTTTTCCTTTCAGCAAACCCATTTTGTTCAGGGGTATATGGAGATGAGAAATTTTGAGAAATTCCTTTTCCATCACAGAAACTCTCAAGCTCTTGATTTCTACGAACTCAGTATCCATTGTCAGTTCTGAATTGTTTAACAGTAATGTCATTCTGGTTTTCAATCTTCCTGATGAATGACATTATTGTATCAGCTTCACGACTTTTTGGAAAGAAAGTATACCCAAGTGTATCTTGAGAACTCATCAACAATGACAAGTGTATACTTCTCATGCCGGATTGATCTGGGACTGACAGGTCCAAAGAGATCCATGTGCAGGAGGTGAAGGCAGCTTTTGATGGAGAAATTTTGTTTGGTTTGGAATGATGCTCTGTGGTGTTTACCTTTTTCACAGGCAGAGCATGGTTTGTCTTTTGCAAAAACCAGTGATGGTAAGCCAAGGACCTTGTTTTGTTTTGCCAAGTTGTTGAGGTTTTTGAAGTTTAAGTGTGAGAGTCTCTTATGCCACAGCCAATTGATAGTTTCAGTGGCTTTAGCAAAGAGACAAGTTCCATCTTGGGAGAGTGTTGACATGTCTAAAACATAAACATCATCTCTCCTAGGAGCTATTAACACAACTTCCTTGTTGGCATTGAAGATGGTACCTTGTTTGTCACTGAATTGCACAATATACTTAGCATCACATAGTTGACTGACACTGATGAGATTGTATTTAAGACCATTGACATAAGCTATTCTAGAGAAAACTATTCCATTGCAGTTTACTGAACCATAACCTTCAATGGGACATGATGAGTTATCACCAAATACTACTTTGGGTCCTGGTTCCTCTACATACTTGTGCAGATACTCCTTCACACCAGTCATGCTTCTTGAGCATCCACTGTCTAGATGCCAAATAGGCTCCTTGGCGTGTCTCTGCACAAGTAGTAAACTGAATTAGTTTCTCTTAGTGACCCACTTACTAGTGGGCTTGGGTCTCAAGGTCTCTTTGAAATTTGGTAATTGACTCATGGTTAGTGGTTGAGTGCATTGTGCTACCACAGGTTTTGCATTTAGAGACTGAGGATGACTCAGTGATTTTGGGTTGTTTTGTACCTCTCCTTGCATGAATGAACATTGTCATGTTGGGATGTCTCATGAGCTGGATTACCGCATATCTCACAGCATGTGTTCATGAGACAATCATCCTGATGATGATCATTAAACCCACTGTGAGGGCACAGAGGAAAAGGTTTTGCTCTATTCTTTGGAGCAGTTTTGGAGGATGAAGCATACTGATGACCAACTTTGGTATAGTTTGCTTGACTGACATACTATAGGTGGTCAGCAGTTCTGTGATCATCCTTTTTGCAGATCATGCAAAAAAGGATTCTATAGCAGTTGTCAGTGGTTTGGCTGGTGTAATGACACAGCTCACACTTCTGCTTGTTTTTGGAGGTTGACTTTGATGAGCTAGATGAGGTGACTTAGTTTCCTTGATTGAATCAGGGACTTTTCTGGATTCCATCTTTTCAGTCAGCTTCCTCACAAGTCGATTAGTTCTGAATTTGGTCAGCTTCAGTGGGAACAGAGGATGTTGAAGTCTCAGTAGGAGTAGACTCTTGTTGAGTTGGTTTTTTTGGTCTTTTCTGGATGGTTCTACCAAGTCCATACCTTTATTTTGGTGAGTGAGGATTGAATTGTAATGGAGAAGCCATGAAGAGGTTTCAGTGGTGGAAGCGGTGCTTGAGATTGACGCTTCAGACTTAGAGATGTGTTCAGTACTACTGGGCACATCAGGGAGTCCAAGCATGCTCTTTAGAGCTTGGCTTTCAGGCTCTAGAATCCTTCCAGAATCGAAATTTGGAAGCTTACTCTCAGGATTGACCCTTTCAATCCAATCACTCGGTTTGGTAGTAGTCAACATATTGGTAATCATACCACCAGACACAAATGGCTTAGGACCCTGGTCTTTGTTGAGAGAGTCGGGAAGATGATCTTCACCTAAGACTCTCTTCTTGATACTAGGGGCTCCCACAGCATCAAAGACCCAGGATTCTTAGGCAGTCCAACTATTAAGAATATATTTGTACCTTTTTAAGTTCTTCTTGAAGAGACTGATTTCTTTTAACAAGTTCAGTGTCTCGAATTTGCAAAGTGACAGCCTCAAGCTTGGCTTGTTTTAAAATAAGCAGTTCATCTCTACACTTGTGTAATTCCAAACTTAGCTTGTTGTATTTTGAAAAAAGATTCAGTCTTTGCTCTTCAATGAACTTAAGGTCAGCATTAAGATAATTCATGTAAGACTGCCAATCGGAGTCATCATCCATAGAAAGTAGAGTATTTACCTTCTTCATTGTGATGTTGACCCATTCTCCATTTCTGGCATGATTCTTTCCAACAGCTAGCTTGTCTTCTTCTGAGAGGGCCATCAGTGCACTGACATGTACCATTTCATCATCAGATGAGACTGGCTCTTCATCCCAGTCAAAGGTTTCAGCAACAAGGCCCTTGTTTTTACCCTGCACAGTTTGAACACTTTTTGTTGTTTCTGAGGGACTGGCCTCAAGCAGTGCAAGCTTAGCTTTTTCTTTCTTATACTTAGCTTCATAATCAATGGTTTTGTCATTATCAGATTTGTTTTGAAAATTTTGATGAGACTGATACATTTTTGGTTGAAATTTGCTAAAGCTTGAAGACTGATTTGACCCTGATGGTTTATAAGTGGGTTCTAAAATTGTTTTAGAAAAACAGTCTTTTGCAAAATGACCTTTTTTGTGACACTTAAAGCATTCAGTGTCTTCATTTTCTTTAGCATTTGAAAAACCTTCGAGAG
The DNA here is from genome assembly GCA_910596185.1 of Chrysanthemum makinoi. Taxonomy (NCBI): domain Eukaryota; kingdom Viridiplantae; phylum Streptophyta; class Magnoliopsida; order Asterales; family Asteraceae; genus Chrysanthemum; species Chrysanthemum makinoi. The sequence goes on from OU343222.1 coordinate 294,705,562, forward strand.
TTAGCAAGGAGTGCCGTTTCCTGAAATTCAACGTTCAGGTCATTTACGTACTCCTCACTTGATCTTTCATCAAGCTCATCATCTGAATTTTCTTGAAAGTCTTGAACCATACTGTTAGAGAAGAAAGCAGTTGATATGGGTGCTGAAGTGGTGGTCAGGGACTTCTTGACTTCCTGAGACTTTTTTAAGTCAGGGTATCGTCTGTTAATGAGGTTTTCCTCATAGACAAATTCCCATAAATTTCAGGAAGTTCAAGATTCTGGATATGATTAGCATTCCTAAGTCCCTGAGAGAAATTCAACCACTTCTCAGGGAGACTATTGACAAAACCAACATTGATTTCATGTTTGGACAACTTAACACCATCATTTGAATGTTCATTTAAAAGAGTTTTGTACTGGGTGTAAGTTTGAGACAGGGTTTCTGAGTCCTTAGCCCTGAAGGTGTTGTACTCAAGTTTCAGGTCCATTATCCTATTTTCCTTGGTATCAGATGGGCCTTCATGGCTATAAACTAGGTCATCCCAGGTTTGTTTAGTTGTACTACAGCTTATACCTGACTCCATAATATCATCAGGAAGACATGATATGATGATACTGTTGAGTCTTTGGTCCTGGTTGATCACTCTTCTTTCATCCTGAGTCCACTGAGCTTCAGGTTTAGGCAAACCTTCAGCAGTCTTTGGGATAAATGGACCTTCATTTATACACTTGATATAATAAGGTTCCATCCCAATCAAATAGCAAAGCATGCGCTTTTTCCATTTGTTGAATTTACCAACTTCAAGTCTAGGGGCAACAGCTGAATAAGCTCCATCCTTTTTATCGACCAGTTGGGGTACATCAATTTCAGCCATTTAGGATCCTAATTTAAAAACTTTTAGAGCGGCAAAAAAAAAAGAGATTTATAATTAGCCTTGCTCTGATACCACTTGTTGTTCCCCGTTCACTATCGTTTAAAACAGTTTAAGAATCAAAAACAAGTTAATAGTGAACAATGACTGAAATTAACATAAGTAAAACACACAAAGTAATTTTCAACATCATATTCTTATTAGAAATTAATCAAAAAGAATATGTTACCCAAGTACTTGCGGAATAGTACTTGGGATTGAAATAACAAAGTTTGGTGACTCCTCTCTAAGCTCAGGCTAAGTCTGAGCACAACTCTTAGAGCTCACTGAGCTATCTCAGGAACTAAGTTGTATTTGGAGGAGTGAAAAGATGGCTTGCGTGTATGTGTGTTTTTACAATTCACAAGCTTAACCTTTTCACTCCATCTCTTATGCTATTTATACATGTATGATTTTTAACTCTTTCCTAAGTGACAAACTGACATCATACAGAAGACAAAATACTGATGTATTTTGTCTCTGTTTAAAAGCCTATTCTAGGTAAGAGACAAGACTACTTTCCTAAGGTCAGTGATGACACTGAGCCTGATCTTTAGCCATTCAGGGAAAGTTGACTTTGGTTGATAAGGACTTCGTCTTATCTGATTCAAACTTTTCCCGCCTTGTCCCGCTCATTCTTGAGTCTTTGCATCCTTCAGTCTTCTACTTCAGTTTGTCTTCAGTGTAAGTAGTTGGAGAGGAGTCTTTGGGATTCAGTGAGTTATTGTCATCATTCACTGATTCCACGATCTTCTTCTTGACTCAGTCTTTATCCTTTAAGTTCCGCCTTGTGGAGTGGAGAGACTATCTTGTCGCCTCGTACTTAGTATCCTGAAGATGGCTCACTGAGAGACTATGCACTCAGTGACCTGTTAGTGTTTAATGGACTAGACACTTGGGCTATTTTCTATTCAAATCCTAGATTAAGGGGTTTGGGTATTTAGTGAACCCAACATTATGAATTCTTAATGTAGGAGTCTGTGGAACTTCCAGATTATCACCTAAATTTGTGAAATCAACATCTTCATTGGAATCTGAGAAAATACCTTCATCTTCAAACTCATCATCAGTTTCTTCTAAGCCAGGCATGTTAGGATCATCCAAATCATCCAAAGTGCTGTCAACAGGTGCAGCAGTACTTTGATCTAAAGTACTGTCATCCAAAGTACCGTGAGAGAACTCTGCAGTCTTGTTCCTTTTCTTTGCTTCTTCATAAGCTCTTCTTTGATCATCATCATAAGATTGTGCTACTACATCTTGAAAAAGCATCCTATTAAGCTCATCTTGAATAGCTTGATCCTCAGCAGACAATGAGGATTTTGGTTCATCAGTAATTTTCTTTGTTTCAACAGGTATGGGTTCTTCATCAGGAACAACATTAGGTCTAATATGCACTCCATGAAGAATGTACTGTAAATCTTCTTCCTTGTGAACAACTTGATTTTCTTCTCTAACAGGTACATAATTCATAGAAGGAGTCAAAACCTCAAGATAAAACATCCAATCAGGGCTTTTACCCTTTTGATTTTCTTCATCTTCTAAAAATTCAACATGAAGACAATCTTGAACCTTCTTGGTGACTCTATTGTACACTCTGAATCCTTTGCTGTTGGTACAATATCCCAATAGATATCCTTCTTCTGACTTGCCATCAAATTTTCCCAAAGCATCAATAGTGTTTAGAATAGTCAGAGGACATCCAAAAGGTTTCATAAAACGTATGTTAGGTTTGTTTCCCATAAGCAACTCATAAGGTGTCTTCATCTGAGGTTTGGTGACTGATACTCTATTAAGCACATAGCAAGCAGTACTTACAGCTTCAGCCCAAAATTGAATAGGTTATAATGAATCTGCAAGCATTGTTCTAGCTGCTTCAATTAAAGTTCTGTTCTTTCTCTCTGCAACACCATTCTGCTGTGGTGTTCTTGCAATACTAAACTCCCTCTTGATCCCTTTGTTGGCACAAAATTCATCCATAAACTTGTTCTTGAATTCAGTCCCATTGTCACATCTAATACCTCTTACTTTGAGTCTTAATTGGTTTCAAGGGCTATTATAAGATCATGAATAGCATCAAAAGTATCATCTTTAAATCCCAAGAAAAATACCCAACTAAATCTACTGCAATCATCTGTCACAACCAGGCAGTCCTTCTCCGTCTTTAGACTAGCAACAGAAACAGGTCCAAACAAATCCATGTGCAGCAACTCCAAATGTTCTCTAATAGTTCTTTCTTCAATCTTCTTGCATGAAGCTTTGTGTTGTTTACCCTTATTGCATGCCAAACATGAGTGATCATTCTTGTAAGTTTTGGAAGGTAAACCTCTAACTAAATTTCCTTTGACCAACTTGTTGATGTTTTTGAAATTCACATGACCTAATCTTCTATGCCACAGATGTGCTTCTTCAATTGATGCCTTTGCTACTAAACATGTAGCTCTTTCAGAAGAGTGAAGACTCTTCATATCCAAACTGTACATGTTAGGATTTAGAAAATCCAGGTATTAAAGTGTCGGTCACCTCAAGTATATGTAATCGTTAGAAAGCTCGTAGTCATAGTTATTTTATGTTAAGTAGTATTTAGTTTAGTAACACCGTGGAGGACGGACGGGTCTTTACCCACTGTATGCCTGATCCACAGCCCGTTGTGTGGCGTTTTATTGTAAGACTATAAATACTCTCTACCTTCCAAGGTAGAGAGTTGGAGCTCATAATAAGATTTTTCTTTCTCTCACTAAAGTTCCCAAACCTCTAACTTTCTCTCTCTAAAACCTCTTGTACGCCTACTTTGTGTTATGGTTTGATGTGTATGTGAAATCCAATATGTTACAATTGGTATCAAGAGCCATGGTTAGATCATCTCTTACATATCTTTGGATTTCTAGTGGTTTTTAGGTGGTTTTTTGAGTTTGAAAAAGTTTAGTGGTTTTTGCATCATTTGGTTGATTTCTAGTGTTAAAGTTTGGATTTTGATAGTACTTTTGTGTTTAGAATCATCACAAGTGTTTAGGTTTTGATTTTGAAGGCTTGAATCATCGTGGTTGGGTTGTTTTTGGATTGAAAAGTTGTGTTTATGTGATTTTCTAGCTAGCGACTTGAGCCACGGATAGTTTATCTTGGTAGCGATTTGCTTTGTTATTTGGTAGCGAGTTGTTGTTGTAGGTCTTAGCGAGTTGATCTAGCGACTTGTCTATTGAGACAAGCCGAAAAAAAGTACACTTAGTGGATTCTCCACTACGGGTAGCGACTTGTTGAAAGTTAACGACTTGTACTTTATATTGTTAGCGACTTGGTGTTAGCGAGTTAGTACCTAGCGAGTTGCTATTTAGCGACTTGACAAATTAGCGACTTGGTTCTTAGCGACTTGCTGTCAAAATTTTGCTAGCGACTTGGATCGTAGCGAGTTGTTATATAGCGACTTGGGATTATAGCGACTTGGTTCAAGGTTTCCTAGAGACTTGGGTGATATCCTTTTAATACGGTTTTCTCTTGATTCAGTAAAATCCCGTGAAAGAATCTATTTCCCGGTTTAACCATAGAGTTATAAAATCCCGTTTAATTTGTCAACATGTCTACCAACGTTCCTACAATCATCTCCACTGTTGCCGAGGATGTTCAAGCAGCTGGTTCAGATACTCGTCCACCCATGCTTGACAGAACTGACTACGACTCTTGGGCTCAAAGAATCAGATTGTACTGTCTTGGAAAGGAAAATGGGGTCAACATTCTCAAATCCATTGATGAAGGACCTTATCGAGTTGAGACTACTAGAGACATAATTGATACTGCTGAAGATGGAACGATGATCTATGGAATAGACAGACCAAAGACGTATGATGAGCTCAATGATAAGGAGAAGAAGAGATTCGATGCAGATATCAGGGCTTCTAACATCATACTGCAAGGTCTTCCAAAAGACATCTATAAGCTTATCAATCACAACACTGAAGCAAAGGCTGTATGGGATAATGTCAAGATGCTTCTCTGAGGTTCTGAATTAACTATAGAAGACAGAGAATCACAACTGTATGATGAATTTGAACATTTCAAGATGAAACCAGATGAGAGTGTCTATGAGTACTATGTGAGATTCCATAAGCTTGTGAATGACATGAGGAACATCAGAATGACTATGCCTAACATTCAGTTGAACTCAAAGTTTGTAAACAACATGAATCCCGAATGGCACAAGTTTGTCACATCTGTGAAGCTCACCAAAGGATTGAAGAACACAAACTATGAGCAACTATATGCCTTCCTTCTTCAGAATGAGAGACATGCTATGTTTGAAAAAGGATTCTTGAACAGTTCAAAACAATCGGGAGAAACAAGCTCATCCAATGACTCAACTGCTTTCTACACAAATGTTGGGATCACCACCAAAGCTTCTCAAGTTATACCCATGGGAAATGGTAATCACAAACTCATTCCTGATCCAATGTTCAAACAAGCTGATGCCGATGCGTCCGTGGAAACTTCATTAATCAACTAGCTCTCCTGATCAGTCAAAACATGAACACTCTCCCACACACCAACAACAATATCAGAACAACATCCAATCCACACAATCAAGCCACTGTCAGAGATGGGAAGGTTATGGTGCAACCAGTTCAAGAGAGGCAGTACGATCAGAGAAGGGGTGGAGCAGGTGGAGGCTATGGAGGAAATCAGAACCGAGGAAGGACTGGAAATCAAGGACAAGCAAAGCCATTCAAATGTTACAACTGTGGTGGTGAGGGACACATTGCTAGGAACTGCACATCTCCAAAACGTCCACAGAATGCAGAATACTTCAGGGATAAGATGTTGTTGGTGCAAGCTCAGGACAATGGTGTTGTTTTAGACGAAGAGGAGTTGTTGTTTCTCGCTGAGGGAAATGCCAAGACATATGATGCAGATGTGGATGAGCAGCCTATTCAGGAGATAGGTCACAATCATCAGAATGCCTTTCAAGTTGCTGACTATGATGCATACGACTCTGATGTTGATGATGGACCTACTTCACAAACAATTTTCATGGCTAGCATTTCTCCAATGGTCTCTCCTAAGGTCTCATCTTCACCACAATATGGACCATCCAAAGACAAAATCATCTCAGAGGTATTAAAACTATACGATGAAGTTGAGGTGCAAAAGATACATAATGAAATACAATCAACTGAAATCATTGAGTCAAATATTGAAAATATGGGTAATATCAATGTTGTCCCATATGATCAATATGTGAAACAAAGTGAAAGTGAGATTGTATCAAGTGATGCATCTTCTGCGTCAATGATGATTATGTTTTGATGAATACACTCCATGTGCCCCTGATGATTCTGTTAGCTCTGAACTTAATGCCTATAAAGAAAGAGTTGCTATTTATGAACAACGTGCTAAGTTTGAGTTAACCACTCGTGAGCGGGAAATGGATGACCAAATGCGTACAATCATTAGAAAAGTAATTTTAGAGAAGAAGTATTAAAACAAGAGTTAAACTCCTTACAAGAAAAGCTTTCTAAAGCTGCTAAGCAAAAACAAGAACTTCAAGAAAATGTTAAAATGCTTAAGCAAGAATTTAGTGCTAAGGAATCAAAACTTTTGAATGATTTTTCCAATCTAAAAACTTTGAAAACAAACTTGAAAATAAGTTGTACGTACAAAGGAACACCATTCAGACTGCTCACATGATCACTAAGCATAGAGTTTTAAGTGATAAGCATAGTATTCCCCATTATTAGGAACCAAATCCGAGTATGTTAAGAAAGCTAAAGAAGCTCAAAAGGTAATCTATGATGGCAATGAGATCCTTAAACCTAGACAAAAACCTAGTTGCGCTGAGAGCACTGAAGAAGATAAGAAATTAGAAGATGTCACTAAAAGGAAATTGGATGAAAAACTTAAGAGCCCTTCTTGCATAAGAAAAGAATCATTTTAAAGCACCCAAACTACAAGGGAAAATTGGATTGCTTTTAACAAGTTTAAGCCTCAAACGTTGTTAACACCTGAACAAGTGTTCCGAAAATGGACTTAGATAAGCAAAAGCGAAAAATATTGTTGAAACAAACCCTTCCCTTAGGAAAATGCCTAAAGCAACTGTGTATCCTCCCAATACACCAATGCATCTAGTTCCTAGAACTATTGCCACTAAAAGCAAGACCTTAATCAGTCAATATGTTATCTTTCAACTATTTGTTGATTTTGAGAAAACTTGTAAGAAAAGGATCACACCCACTGGTATAACTGAAGGGGAAAGGGGTTTTGAGCAAACTAAAGAATGTTATCTAACTGAAGTCATGCCTTTCTTTAAACAATTAAAAGATCAATTTGAGAGTCTTAAAAAGGGAATGAATTCTGACATTAAAGAAATGGAAAAAGAATTTGATGCAATGATAGTTGAGGTTAATGACTATGAGCGAGCATTAAAATATAATGAGATTGAGAGGAAGAACTTGCATACCTTAAATGAGAATCTTATTTCTGAATGTATTGCTCAAGATGTGTTTTACACTGCTACAAATTGTTCCATTAATGCTTCTCAATTTCATGAATTATCTATTGCTCTGAAAGTCTCCCATGATCGTGTCATTGAGCTTGAAAAGATTAATTCGAAACTTAATGAGAAAATTGATCAGGATGATCACGATAATTTGGTAAAGCATCTTTCTAAACTAGAAGTTGAACATTTTGATTTACAACTAAAATATCAACATCTAAAAGAAAATGTTAAAACCTCAAATATCAAGACATCCTTGGATGCTCCTGAATTTGATGCAGTTTTTAAATTAGCAAACGTGATGAACAGATTCGAGCTCATTGTAACACGATCAAAAAGTTGAAAGCCCAAATCTCTCAATTAAAGGGTGAAAAGAACAATGTGACTGGATCCCAAATGCCTCCTCCTTTAGATTCTCAGGACTCTCAAACTTTTCATCTTCAAAACTTAGTTAATGCCTTACAAAAGGAAAACGAGAGTTTTCTAGAAGAAAATGAAAAAGTTAAACGACACTTTAAAGAGTTATATGATTCAATGAAAGTCACTCGTGACCAAAACAACGAAAAAATAACGTCTTTACAAAAGGAAATTGAGAATCTGAGAAGTCAGGGAAATGGGAAACTGCCACTTGTTTTCAATAAGAATGTTGTCTCAAAGTCACCCTTAGACTGCAAATACACTGTGACGGTTAAATATATTCCTCCTCATCTTAGGAATAATGAACATGCTTTTCATGAATATTGTGCTCACCTTAAGGATAGTCTAGAATGTCTCCGTGAGATTGTTGAAGAGGATTTCATTAATAAACCTCTTGATAGAGAAATTAGGTTTGCTTGCCTCAGGCCAAACGATCTCAAGAGCTGCTAGAATGTGTAATTGCAACATGTCCTAAATCCTTAGGTGCAAAAGGCAAAGCGTTGATGCCTTGTTCTATGCCTAGTGCCAAGCATGAAATCCATTCTATGCCCAATGGTATGAATGTGAATCTTAGTGTGCCTTCAAGTAGTTCAGATTCCAGATCTGTTAGTGCTAAGAAAGTGAACTCTAGTGTGCCTCTAGTACAAATCCCAGCACTTCTAGTGTTAAGAAAGTGAACATCAATGTGCCTTCTAGTAATACAGATCCTTGCACATCAAGTTCAGGAATGCAAAAATTAGATCAACCAACTAATGTTCCCATTCCCTCTACAGAGTAATCATGACATTAAAGCGAGAGGTCAAAGTCTCAAGACAATACAAGGAATGATAGGACCTTGCAAGCTAAGAATGTGCATTGGAAGAGAGTAGAAGACCAACCTAGGAACTTTAAGTTTGAGTTGAATAAAATAAATCGTGTTGATTCTAGTATTAGCCATAGGCGCATCAGTAATTAATTCAATTCTGATACTATTTGCAAACCTTGTAATGATGTCCGCTTGAATTCTGTTGCTAATCATGAATGTGGTGTGAATGCTTTGTCTAATGCTGTCAAATGCCCAGTTAAAATTGTTAATGCTAATAATCGTGCAAAGAAGGCTAAAAGGCAAAGACGAAAGATTGTTAGAAAACAGTGGAAACCCACAGGAAGAACATTTATAAAGATAGGTTATTATTGGATACCTTTTGGCCATAAGAATAATCAGTTTTTTCCTCAAACTGCTAAGACTATGCCCACTAGAAAATGGATGCCTACTGGTAGAACTATTCCCTTAAGAAGTGAACATACTTTGAATAGGTCAAATACAGACACCAGCATTGCATCTGTTCCCAATGACTCCATTGCTTCTACTTCAGATATAGATGTGTCTATTTTTGATGTGGGTGTTCCAATTACTGTTACTAACCAAGTGGAACCCATTCTTGCATGGGGATCCCAATTTTCCAGTTATCCATTCTTGTCTATGTTCAACTGCAGATCGTTCAAATCGTTCGTGGTACCGGACTCAGCCGCTTTCCAAGCATATGATAGGAGACCGGTCGCGGCTCATGAACTTCGTGAGCAAATTCATCGGGACAGTTAGATTCGGGAATGATCATTTCGATGCAATTATGGGTTATGGAGATTATGTTGTTGGTAAAAGTGTTATCTCCATGGTATATTATGTGGAAGGTCTTGGTCATAACCTGTTCTCTGTTGGTCAATTCTGCGATTCTGATCTAGAAGTAGCCTTTAGAAAACATACTTGTTTCGTTAGAGAACTTGATGGTAAGGAACTCTTAAGAGGTTCACGTGGTTCAAATCTATACACCATCTCTATCGAAGATATGATGAAGTCTTCTCCAATTTGCTTGCTGTCAAAGGCTTCTAAAACAAAGTCATGGTTATGGCATCATCGTCTCAATCACTTGAACTTCGGCACCATCAATGATCTCTCCAGAAAGGACTTAGTTGTAGGTCTACCTAGACTTAAGTATGAAAAGGATCATCTTTGTTCAGCATGTCAATTGGGAAAAAGCAAGAAGTATGCCCATAAACCCAAACCTACAAACTCAGTCACAGAAGTTCTTCATACAATCCACATGGACTTATGTGGACCCATGAGAGTGCAGAACATGTTTGGGAAGAAATATGTGTTAGTTGTGGTTGACGATTTCTCTAGATTCACCTGGGTAAAGTTCTTAAAGACAAAGGATGAAACTCCGAATATCATCATCAAACTCATCAAACAGCTGCAGGTTCGACTTAACAAAACGGTCATAATCATCCTAACAGCACAATGGAACTGAGTTTGTTAACAAACAACTTGGTGAGTTTTATGAAAGTATTGGAATCAGCCATCAAAGAAGTGTTCCTCGAACTCCTCAACATAACGGTGTAGTTGAAAGACAAAATCGAACTCTTGTGGAAGCCGCAAGGACTATGCCGATTTACTCAAAAGTTCCAATGTTTCTCTGGGGTGAAGCCATTGCCACTGCATGCTACACCCAAAATCGATCCCTGATTCACACTGCTCATGGAAAAACTCCATATGAACTTGTCCACAACAGAAAACCTAATCTCTCATTCCTTCGTGTGTTTGGTGCATTGTGTTATCCAACTAATGAGGGCAAGATTTAGGCAAACTAAAGCTAAAGCGACATTGGAGTATTTGAAGGATATGCAACAAACAGAAAAGGATACCGAATCTACAACAAGAGAACCCGAAACATCATGGAAACAATTCACGTTACGTTTGATGAGTTGACCGGTCAAATGGCTCCTGACAATCCAGTTCAGGACCAGCACTTCAAAACAGTCCCATTGGTTCATCCCTTGTACCAAACTCTTCTCAAGCAACTCCATATGTACCTCCATCTAAAGATGATTTAAAGAAATTGTTTGATCCTATGTTTGATGAACATTATGAGCCAAGTGCTAATGAATTGTCGATTCCTACAACAGAGGCTGCTCATATTCCTGTGAATGAAGTCAATCCTTCAGTCTCAATATCATTAAGTCAAGAAGCGCCTGTTGCTGATCACTCGTCCTCATCAACAAATCATCTATCTTCGAATGTACATCATGGAACTGTTTCTAGCATCAATGATGAAGTTAATCCCTTTGCTACTCCTGAAGATGCTCCATTTGAAAACATATTTGCTCCTGAATCATCATCAGAACCATCTTCTTCAGGAGACATCGATTCTGCTACTTCAGTCCCTCAACAACTACCACATGAACACCTCAGAAAATGGACTCACCATCATCCATTAGACAACATCATTGGAAATCCCTCTCGTTCAGTATCCACACGGAAACGACTTGCAACCGATGCCTTATGGTGCTTCTTCAACTCCGTACCCTCTAAGATCGAACCAAAAGATGTTAAAACCGCCATGAATGAAGATAACTGGTTCAATGCCATGCAAGAAGAAATTCATGAGTTTGATCGACTTGATGTATGGGAATTAGTACCTGCTCCAGATTGTGCTATGATCATTGCTCTAAAATGGATCTTCAAAGTGAAACTTGATGAGCATGGTGATGTGTTAAAGAACAAGGCTCGATTGGTTGCTAAAGGATACCGTCAAGAGGAGGGTATTGACTTTGAAGAATCTTTTGCTCCAGTTGCTCGAATCGAGGCAATCAGAAGATTCTTGGCTAATGCTGCAAGTAAGAACATGGTAGTCTATCAAATGGATGTAAAGACGGCATTTCTGAATGGAGATCTTAAAGAAGTCGTTTACGTCAGCCAACCTGAAGGCTTTGTGAATCCAGAGCATCCTACTCACGTTTATCGTTTGAAGAAGGCTCTTTATGGTTTAAAGCAAGCTCCAAGGGCATGGTATGATACGCGATCAAAGTTTCTTCTCTACCGGCTTCACAAAGGAGCAGTTGATCCAACATTGCTCACCAGGAAGTCAGGCAAATATTTAATTCACGTTAAAATTTATGTTGATGATATCATCTTTACCTCGACTGAACCCAATGAGTGTGACAGTTTTTCAAATGAAATGGGTTCAAAATTTCAAATGTCAATGATGGGACAAATGTCATTTTTCTTGGGATTACAAATTTCACAAAGTCCCGGAGGCATTTTTATAAATCAATCTAAATATGCAAATGAGATTTTAAAGAAATTTGGATTTGATTCAAGTGACCCCGTTGACACTCCCATGATTGAATGAACCAAGCTTGATGAGGACCACTCAGGGATCATGGTAGACCAAACGAAATATCGTAGTATGATTGGATCCCTGATGTACCTCACAGCCAGTAGACATGATATTCTGTTCGCTGTATGCATGTGTGCTAGATACCAAGCTAAGCCTACCAAAAAGCACCTTGAAGCGGTTAAACGGGTCTTTCGGTATCTCCAAGGAACCATCAACATGGGACTTTGGTACCCGAAGGACACCGGTATGTCACTAACAGCATATGCAGATGCAGATCATGCAGGGTGTCAAGATACTCGTCGAAGTATGAACGTCGGAGGTGCTCGCTTTTGGGTGATAAGCGTGTGAGCTGGTCGTCAAAGAAGCAAATGAGTACTTCTATTTCCTCTACAGAGGTGAATACATAGCCATGTCATCTTGTTGTGCTCAAATCCTATGGATGAGATCCCAATTATCTGACTATGGCTTTGAATTCAACAAAATCCCTCTCAGACTCGTGATAATAAAAGTGATATTACTCTCTCATGCAACAACGTTCAACACTCAAGAGCAAAGCATATCGACATTCGACATCATTTCATCAAGGAACAAGTGGAAAAAGGTGTGGTGGAACTCTATTTTGTGAGGACCGAATACCGTTAGCGTACATCTTCACCAAAGCTCTTCCAAGAGAACGTTTTGAGTTTATTCTTCCACGACTTGGCTTGAAAAGCCTTCAACCAGAAACACTCAAACGTCTTCAGGAGGAAGACGAGGAGTAAAGGTCTTTCTTCATCTATCTCTTGTATATATTTATTCAAAAATCAAATATAAAACTTTCAAAATACATAATATATATATATATATATATATATATATATATATATATATATATATATATATTTATATTTATATTGTCTTTTTGTCATGTTTTTCTCGGTTCGATTATATCTACGGTCTTTGTGCTATCATTTAAAGAATGACAACGGACTTTAGATATTGCTCGAATTTAAAAAAAAATGGAGAAAGAGAAACAATGGTTTATTGTCATTTCAGTCAATAACCCGCTTTTCATAGAAAGAACAGAGCCATGCTTTATCTTGTTTTTCAAATTTCATGCTCTGATTCTATAAACATTTATCTGCTGAAAACTAATTGTTTTGTACAATAACTCGGACTCAAGTTTTGAAAATCATCCGGACTTATTTGTCAAAATATCTATTTCTCAATCAACAACCTATGTCATTGATTGAGGGGGAGAATGATTTCAATTAATTCAAAAAGTTAGTTGTCATACAATTGTTTTCAAAAGATAATCATGCATGTTTAACCAATGGAGTTTAAAGTCTCAAAATCATATCCTTATCAGTTAAAACGCTTTCATAATCAAGTCACAATTCTCCTTAAAAGCTTTCAAAATCAATTTAAATCTACAGAGATCACAAATCTCAAATGATTTGATAATTGTGATCGGGGAGAATTTGTGATTTAAATTGGATTTAAACTGATAATTCGATAAATGGTTTCATAAGTGATTAGTATGTTTGCCTCCCCACAAGTGACAAACGATTTCAAATTTTCCATGCACATGTTGAGGGGAGCAACTATTTTAAACCTCAAATTATTGAAACGTGATCAATTGTCTCTAAGTGTAGGTTCCCTCTAATATGTGCAAAATTCTTTCAAAATTCGAGGCACATATTGAGGGGGAGCAAACTTTTGAAAACCTCATCCTTCCTCAAAATGTTTTATCTACTCAAATTGATTGGAAAGTGATGATGATCATTTTAGAAAATGTTAATCAAAAGATTGGACCTTTCACTCTTAATCTAACGATTTCAAAGATCTCTTGCCTCCATGTGCTAAACAATTTCTAAATTTTATGCATATGTTGAGGGGGAGCATTTCTAAAATATCAAAACAATTAAGATACAAAATGCTTTGATTCTATATCACAAGTATCTTGATTGATTTTCAAATGGTTTTCAATTGGTTCCTATGGCGGATGAACGATACCAAAAAGACCGACCAACTTTACTTTATGTATGGTGATATAAGGATGATAAGGTTAGGTTGAGGTCCCATGATCCGCCAGAGCCGGAGGGATCTACCTAAGGACAATCCACTAGATAGTGTAGAAGTCCTTAGGTATGATGAAAAAAGGAGAAAAGTGAGATATGGGAAGAGTGCGGACCGAGATTGAGCTAGTAATCTGGAATAAACCCAACAAGGTTCTAGTTATGAAGTCTCGTAAGCAATCAAGGGGTTGAAGAATGAAAAAGAATTGAATGAGAAAAGGGTGAAAAGAAATAGCCCTCCATTTATTCAACCTTAGGGCGGAAACCGGGTTCAATACATATGCTACTGGTGGTTACTAAGGTAACACTGGTATTGAAGACAAGACGTCATGGACCCAGTGACGATCAAGCACTAACTTCCCAAACTAATCAAGTTCCTCTTAAAAGGGCTTGTTTCATTCTCACGGGGAACCTACATAATCTATCGACTTTCTCTTAGAGATTGTTGATATTGAAGAAGGAGACCCTCTCCCTAGTCTCCGATATAGGAACCAAAATGTGCATAAATTGAGTCTAGAGCCATGAGATCATCAATTATCTCTTTAGGACACTTATTTCTTGAAGACTCACTATTTTACACAATGTGGAATGTGAGATTATATCTTATGAGTCCTACGCACTATCCTTGTGGTATTGCCAAGACTTGATTGTGTCATATTGACCTCATCAGTGGAGAGATTCAAATTTGAATCAATCCAGGTCCAAGAAAATGGATTGACGAATGCCTTTGAAAAACCGGTTGTTGTGTTTAAAAACTCTTTTCTCTAAGCACATCGACTGTGTACAATTATTTCAAATCAAAAGGTGTTTATGATTGATAAATGATTTTTCACTAAAACTTAGTTGTATTGCAAAAACAATTTCTATTGAGCGATACACGATTGTTTTTCAAATCTCTTTTCATCAATCAGTGAATCTCTATTCGCTGGTTCACTCACTCCATGTTGTCTTCTTTGAGACGCTCCGGTTTGAGAACGGCTAGAGCATGCGAAACCCTCAAGGAAATTCTTCGAATTATACCTGATCACAGGCAGTAACTTGTATCGATCAACGGGGAACCGTGGGCCATGTACCTCAATTCAACGAAAGTGATCAAAGACACTTTCGTACTTTTATTGCTAAATGTCTTATGCAGGTACACCGACGTTTGCGTGATCGTAATAGAGCGGTCAATCCATAGTCGCATGCTCACACAACACATTCATATCTAAAGAAATCATGATTGGTGCATCAATGACTCGGATATTTTCACTCCATGCTTCTCGCTACGCCGCCAATATCATGAGTCAACGAAAGCTTCCGCTACTCTGATAAGAAGAAATCATGATCCAGAATGTGAGCATGTCGGTCCAAATGTCACAACATCATATGATATCAACACCACAAAGGATGAGTCAGAGATTTAATGTGGCTGATGATCTCAAAGCTGACTCAAAACTCGGTATCACGTGGATCACTTAAAGACCTCCACTCAGATTATCCAAACATGAAATTATGAATAATCAAAGACTACGAGCTACAGAACAAAGAACATGGACAAGAATCCAAGAACAATCTCTATGTAATATCTGTTTGTATTCAATGTAATTTTAATATGTGTTTGACGTGACCTCCCTTAGGGGGAGATTGTTAGGATTTAGAAAATCCAGGTATTAAAGTGTCGGTCACCTCAAGTATATGTAATCGTTAGAAAGCTCGTAGTCATAGTTATTTTATGTTACGTAGTATTTAGTTTAGTAACACCGTGGAGGACGGACGGGTCTTTACCCATGTATGCCCCGATCCACAGCCCGATGTGTGGCGTTTTATTGTAAGACTATAAATACTCTCTACCTTCCAAGGTAGAGAGTTGGAGCTCATAATAAGATTTTTCTTTCTCTCACTAAAGTTCCCAAACCTCTAACTTTCTCTCTCTAACAACCTCATGTACGCCTACTTTGTGTTATGGTTTGATGTGTATGTGAAATCCAATATGTTACAGTACACATCATTGGTTCTTGGTACTTTCAATATCACCAAGTTATCATCAACAAGTTTGAATTCAGGGGAAGGAATGAGACATTCTATGTCAGTGAATAACACAGGGTGCTTCTTGTCACAGATCTGAGATACTGACAACATGTTGAACTTGAGCTCCTTCACATACATAACATTCTCAAAATCTATACGCTCTGCTTTGATGGTTCCTTTTCCAGTGATTCTTCCTCCATTAGGGTCATTCCCAAATGCAACTCTTCCTCCACAATAAGATCTAAAGTCTGACAGAATCTCCTTGTCTCCTTTCATGCTTCCAGAGCAACCACTATCCACAATTAAATGATCTTTAAGCTCCTCTTCTGGGTTGCCCTGCACAAAGATAAAAGAGTTAGTTAGGAACCCAAGCCATTACTGACTTGTGTTCCCCTTGTGGAGTTACATACTTAAATTCTTTAAGTATGTAATTCCCACTGTCTTTAAGAACATGATCAATTATCTTTGGTTGTTCCAAAACTTGTGTTGGTTTTTCAACAAAAATCTCTTTTTCATCCAAGTTTTCTTTATTATTTTCAACAAAAATCTCTGTTTCACTCACACTTGTTGAAAGTACTGTTTGTTCCCCATCAGTACTTTCCTTCTTAACCCAACTTGTTTTAACTTTTGGTGTTGAGTCCTTTGATCTAGCTACTCTTTTTGAGGTGTAACGCCTTCTAGTTTGATAGTAATTAGATCTACTAGGCTTTCCATTCCAAAAAGTGTTTGGTGAAAACTGAGCAGTACTTTGAGAAGGTACTGTTTGTGATATTTTTGGCTTAACAGTACCTTGAAAAGTGTTTGAGGGTACTGGAGGTTTTGAAAAAGATCTTCTCTGGTGAGAGTACCTATAGTCTTGTGAGAAGTTGCTATGGTTAACCCTATGTGAGTGATTCCAGACTGGTTTATTCTCCCTAGGCTTATGGTTGGTAGATCTGGTCTTTGGGAACTTGCTTAGATATTCTGAGTGAAAGTCACAGTTCTTAATCAAATAATCAGGACTATAACAAACAAAACACAATTTTTGACCTGTAATCCCAAAATTGCTTCCTCTATGTGTATGACCAAACCTATCCTGTCTTTTTGGTGAATGATGAAAACTATTTTGACCAAAATTATCCCAAAAAGGTTTAGCAGTATTTTGAAAAGAATTTCTTGAAGGTACTGCTGAATGTCTAGCAGTACTTTGAGTAGAAGGTACTGCTTGACTCTTAACATCATCACTCTTAGGTTTCTCTGCTTCTTTTGGGGTTTCGAACTAGATTGACCAAGAAGCTTTTTCCTAAACTCTAAGTTGTCAATTCCAAAACGAGAAACATCTGTCCTAAGTGGTTGAAAACTACCAGTGGGATGAGGGATTGCATGATAACCTTTGTCTTTCTTAAACTCAGGAGGTGTTTGACTAATTGACTCCTCGTTACTAGATGTGTTGTCTACATAGTTAATGAGTTCATCATCACTAGTTGTTATATCCTCAAGATCAAGGTCATCCTTATCACTAGGTGGGTTTTCTTCTGTGCTACTAAATTCCATACCAAAACCTAATCCAGTTTTAATGTAAGCTCTTCTCTGTTTTTCAACATAAATAACATGAGAAAGGCCAGATTGTCCCCAAGCAGCAAACTTTTCTAGCAATTCATCTCTTTCCTTAGTTAGCTTCTCAATTTTAGAAATCTTACATCCTAGCTTCCATTCACTTAATTTTAACTGATAATCCTGTTGTTCATACTTTTCTGCCCAAGCCATTTCATTATTTTCATGTGTTATTCTTTTGGCTTCCATTGACTCTAAAGTAATTTGATAACCAGCTACCTCAGACCTAGCTCTTCTACAATTATCTCTTTCAGTTACATAATCAGTAAGCACCTTTTGATAAAAATCATGACACTTAGAGCATACCTCAGAGATAGGGGTGAACTTGGTGAAGTAGCTACCATAGCAAGCAGAACAGATTCATCTTCACTCTCCATGCTCCAATCAAAGCTTCCTAGACCATCTCTGGACTCCAAAGCAGCAAATCCAGGTTCCTCATCAAAAGCTGTGCTCCAATCAAACTCTTCCACTGATTCCTCCACGGCTACCATACAATAGGTTACTGGTTCATCATCAAATTCAGCACTCTAGTCAACCTCTGATAGATTTTCTTGAGCAACCAAAGCTTTTGTTTCAGTAATAGGGATTTCCTTTAGTTCAAGCTTGGGTTTCTCAGTCATTCTATTTGCCTGGTATTTAGCAAACTTGCATTCCCATGCAAAGTGTCTAGTCTTTTGACAGTTAAAACATTCAATCTTGGACTTGTCAAAAGTGATACCCTGTTTGGGTTTGAAGTCGATGCCTCTTCCTGTTTTCTTCATGAACTTCTTGATTCTAGCAGTGATCATAGCAACTTGCCACCTTATATCAATTTCTTCAAGAGCATCCTCTTCAATTTGTGACAGATCCTCTTCATAGGTAACAGGTAAAGTAGCTTGTTGAGCGAAGAATGAGCATACAACTTCATCAGAATGGATGGTGTTTGTTGGTGATGATGTGGGGTTGGTCATGGTTGTAATAGAATGAGCAGGATAACCAGTACTTTGAGAAACAGTACTTTGAGTAGGATAAGCAGTACTTTTAGTGGAAGTACGCCTCTTTTTCGTAAGACACAAAAGCTATACTGTGAGACTTTGAAGTTGTTTGGCCATTCATCTCATGCTCATACACCTTCAGATGGTTGTAGAGATCATCAAAGTCCATAGTGTCCAAACCAGGTTGTCCTCTTATCATAGTTGCAATCACATGCCATGTCGATGGCAAACTCCTTAAGAACTTCAGATTTGCATCTTCAACAGATACTTCTACCTTGTATAACTCCAGCATACTAAGAAGATTTTGGAATTTGTCATAGCCAGCATCAAGTCCTTCTCTTTCACCAACAGTGAATGTTTCAAACTGTTGCTTCAACAGATTTCTGTGCATCTTCTTGGAAGCATCATTACCTCCAAACCTTGTCTTGAGAGCAGCCCGTAGTTGTTTAGCATCCTTGGCATCTTGAAACTTGAGTAGGTGACCATCAGGTATAGCAGACAATAGAATGTTGAGAGCCTTTTCTTGATTTCTTATTGTTGCTGCTGGTAAGACTGCCTTAGGTGGTTTTGGTTATCCAGGAATTTCAATAGGGTCTGCAACAACTTCATTACCATTGACAATTACATTCCACAGTGCATGGTCTGTAATATCAATGTACTCTCTCATCTTTATGCTCCATAGGTCATACTCTTCCTTCTTGATAATAGGTATTCTAAGTGAGGTGATGGATGGTGGTGATGCAGCTTCAGTCGACATCTTTAGGGTTTTGTTAAATCGGTTTTTAAGGTTTCTTCTTAATCAGAGTTTCCACACAAGCTCTGATACCACTTGTTGGATCGATGTACTCTAACCAAACTAACTTATGTAGCTTGTAAGGGCTTAATAACCTCGGATAAATCCTAAGTTACTAACAATGAAACACTAAACTAACTCTATTAAGTATGCGGAATTTACTTAACAAAGCTAATAAGAATTAACTTTAACTTCAACGATTTTATTAATACTTAGAACCTGCTTGTTATACAAATTCTTTAACAACTCTAATACTCTAATATCGTACTCTCTAAAAACGTACATCTCTAATGCCAACCTAGGGGTCCTTTTATAGGCTTAAGGATAACCCTAATCGGTTTACAATTACAAACCTTGTACGACAAGTAATACTAAACTAATCTAAGAACATTCTAGAATTACATAATGATCCTTAACGATTTTGCATAACAGTCCTTTATTCATGCAGTACTTTGATAAACAAGCAATACTTTGACTTCCTTCTTTAGCAGTATTTTGACTTTAGTACTTTAAATCTTCAGCACTTTGACTTTCTATATCCTAACAACTAACTTTTATATTATTGATTGATGATGTTAACTGTCTTATAGATGAACTATTTATACATTTCCAAGGGGTGCCATTGTGTTGGTTCATGAGAATCAATAGACACAACTCTTGGAAAATAACTGTCAACAATATTAACCGTTTTTCCATTATGGGTCGTTTGGGACAAAAGGCCCAACCTATATGAAATTTGCAGACACAACATATATACATAGGACTACAATTGTCTTGTAAGAACTATACTATAAAATCAGTAACTAATTTAACTATGGGATGATCTTGTTTCTGATGGATGATTGATCTTAAAGAGGATTCCAACAGTCACCCTCCTAAGATCAATGTGTAACCACCGATAAATTTTGCCTCGTATAATATTCTAACGAAAGAATACTCATCTATTTTTTACGTATAATTTTTTTTAAACGTTATCAGTTTATCTAACCATAACAACTAACTAATATGACGTAACTCTCATTCTTAATAAATGTACACACCAACACCAGAATGTCTTAAGTTCATTCCTTATACGTCAAGTATAAAAGTTTTCAACTTTTATTTACCACTTTATGTTATTTCGTAAATGTACGATTATTAAACATTCAAACTAAACGTTTTCTATCAATTGGAGTTTTCATGAAACCATAATTTATTATAACTATGATTTCACGTAACTAACCCATCAACACTAAAGTACAACACTTCGAAGCTAATGTACAAGTTCTTAAAGCACGAAAACCCTAACTTTATGGTATTTCCCATAACAAGCTCTAATCTACAACTTTATGATTTGATGTGAGTAAAAGCACAAACCTTACTTAAAATGTACATGATACTTTTATAAAATACCGAGGTACAAGTCTTTCAAGCTTATGTACAAGTCTTTAATGCATAAGAGGTAATTATTTATATAAAGCTCATTATAAACCTCAGTGTACTCACCATAGAGCATATACTACAAGTATTGTATGCACAAGCTTTAAAGATATATTTTCTTATACTTAATAACCCTAAGTACAAGACTCTAAACCTAATGTACAAGCATATGATGCACAAAACCTAAAAACTATATTTATGTTAATCTAAATGTATCTAAACTAACTTATGTTTATTTTAAACTTACCAAATATTTAAAATGTATTTTCTATGATCCTAAAACTCTAGTTCAATCCTAAATAGCTTATGGTGCCACCCTTTAATGCACAATTCAATTTCCTTTTTGTTTTATTAGACCCTAAACTTAAATAAATAAACCCTAGATTATTATAAATCAATACTTGTGCAAACTAAAACTAAGTTACTACCTCATCTAGACCACATGTACAACTTAAAATAGCCAATGTACAAACACATTAAGCCAAATCGACCCCTACTTATTTTCTAGTTCAATCCCAACTAAATCCCTAACTAAACTAGTCCTAGATTGATACTTGTATTTTCCCTAACCACAAGGATGTTACTAGGCTAAGATTTACTACACCTCACCATGTTTCTTCAAACAATTACCATAGTCAAATGTTGTGAGAAGTACTCTTGGCTAACCATGTACCACCTCATGCCACCTATATCACCACCACATGACACCATACAAACCTTAAGACTACACATCACCATATTCCTAGAAATTCTACCATGGTAAAAAACGGTGGGTAAAACCCTTGGCTATTTTTTAGCCACCATTCGACACCTTCACCCTCACCACATACAAAATAACATGCTACACATCACCTTGTTTTCCACCATACTCCTTATTATGTTTACAACCTAGTATAACTGGCCAAATTACCTTCCACAAACCCAAATCCTCCTTGCCTATATAAATCGACACAAACACTCTTTTCATCTCATTCTTTGTTCTAACAACAAACCCCTCAATCACACACTTGTAATCTGATCTTAAGTCCCAAGGTGAAGTAAAGGAAGGGTACATTAGAGCCTGGGAGGAGGGAAAGAGTCTTGTTCCATTTGAAAGCCAATCTAGCTCTAGTCGAATCTCAAGTTTGTAAGTCTATTAAACTTATTCCATTTCATTTTAACTTTTAATATCAAGTACATAATGTTAAAAAGGACTTTACAAGGACAACGTAGCAATTTGAATCACCTAAAACAGGTACACGAGTCAAAAGATACGGTCTAACGAAGTTTACTAAAATCGGTCCAAAACCTTATGTGGACAGATAGGTCGGGCACGCAATTCGAGGCATTTCTGGTCCGTTTCATCAAAAAGTTAAAACACGAAAGTTGTCCGGAACGACGTTTTCTTCAAAAACTCGGGTGAACGGGTCCGGAAAACGTCAAACGAAGGCTAAATTTTGTCAAAACTTGATCAGCTGTCATATATTTATATAAAACCAAACATTCCTTTGTCAAACACCCCTTTTTAATAATTGTTTTCTCCTAAACCGAGCATCCATAAAATAAACGGCTTATGCCATTTCAAAGATGGTACAACTAAGATTCTAAAACACCAAGAACGTTGTAAAAATCTCTCATTGTCTCGTTTTTATTTGAGCCTCTTTTGGGCTTGTCGAGTTTAAAAACAAACACCCTCCTTATTGAAAAATGACCCAACCCCCTCACTTTGAAAAATTATTACGACCAAACCATAAAAGCTTAGAACTTAGGATCTAAACCATTAGAAAGAACACCTAGCAAATATTTGAAAGGATCAAGAGCGTTGTAAAAATATCGCAAAGCCTTGTCTTTATTAAATTTTCTTTTAGGCCTTTCGTAACAAAAACCAAACATACCTTTTTAAAGCCGTAAGCCAAAATATAAGCTAATGAGCTGTTTTCAAATTATTTTCAAACTTATAATAACTTATTTTAATAAGATGTAACAAGCCATGCCTTTTTCTAGATCGAAAACGCAACGAAAATGAATAAAGGACTATGTATGTAAAGTCGAATAGGGCTTAAGGGTAATTATTGTCAAAACTCTATATTTCTTTTATAACAAGGACTAAATTGTAATCAACATGAGACATAGGGGTATAATTGTCATTTTCAAAACTAAATGGTATAAACTGTCATTTTACCAAAGTTGAGGGGTGAAAGTTGTCATTTTACCAAAGTTGAAGGATAAGACTTGTAAATTCATAAAAGTTGAAGGGTATGAGTTGTCAATTCATAAAATTTGGAGGATATATATTGTATTATTATGAAATTAAAGGGGTATAAATTGTCATTTCCTAAAAGTTAAGGGTATAAACCGTCAATACTTGAAATTATAAGGGTATAATGTGTAACCTTTTATATATTATATAATATAATACCTAATAATCCGGGAAATGATAAACTTATATATGATATGATCTATACTCACTAATGATAAGTTCGAGTTATAACTAAGTTTCTTAAATAAATCATTCGACGCGTAACCGTTAACAAAATACTTGTAATTAACATGACATGTGCATGAAAACAAATACTGAAACTTGACATGCCAACTCAGGTCACAAGCTGGAGCTGTTTATTCACAATACTTAATTTGTTATCCATCCAGACTACAGTATCATCAAGGTGAGTTCATTGTCCCACTCTTACATATTTTTTTCAAACTCGTGGGGAGATACATGCTACAAACTCAAACTCAAGTATTTTTCTGTATGCTATCCTGACTGATATTGCCTAAGTACCTACTGTTGCCACTAAAAGTCCCTCATATCATGAACCATTAATCACTTGCGAGTGAACGCGAATATAGTGAATAGATCTATTGGCAGTTGACGCCCCATTTGTGTTAGCCGGATAGGTAACCAAATGCACTTTGTTTGAGAATACTAAGAGAATGGCAAACTCCTACCAGAGGGCATTGTTGCTCACATCATTACTATGATGTCTGTAACTTACGTCATTATTATGACGCGTTCGTGTTAAGGTTTGCGTGTCGTGAGACTTAGGGCAATATATTGTACTGCAATATTACTGATTTTACAACTGTTTACCTTGTGTTCAACTGATTATTATACAAACACTATGAATTCACTCAACCTTTGCGTTGACATTTTTAGCATGTTTATCTCAGGTCCATAATGAACGAGGATGGCACGGAGGGGCACGGATACTCAAGAAGGCTATAATATATTTTATCATTCGAAAACTTATTTTATAAACTACGAAACTACTGGGACCTCATTTTGTAAACTCTGATATTTATATAAATCGAATGATAAATCTTTTAAAACGACTCAATTAGGGTTCGTTTTCTATTGTTATAACTGTTGTGCCATGAAGTAACGTCCAGCTTGAATTCCGCTGCGTATCACAAAATTGGGGGTGTTACACAATGTCCATCAGATTATGCTTCTTCTATCTTCAGAAATTGCTTCAGTTTATGATGACAATGTCATCACTTGAAGTGCTCTTTGTTTCTTCCTTGATTCCTTGATTGTTTGGTATGCTGCTTTGGCCATATTGATGGTGATTGTAGGCTTTGCCATCTTTAGTTTCATCTTCTAGTTTTATGCCAAAGTGTTCAAGTTTGGAGATGTTCTTCATTCCTGTAGGTGCATGCAAATGATCTTTCTGATCTTGACTTTGTAGGCAGTATGTAGCTTTGCCTTTATCCACATTGATTGTGGCCTTGGTTGGGACAGATGTTTGTCCCAACTTATGCACTCTAGCAGTGTTATGATAACTTTTGAGAGCATCAAGGTACTTGTTGTAGCATAACTTGAGATCTTCACCATCATGATAGGATAGGCATATTTTTGCATACATTCCTGTAGGTGCTTTAATTATTTAGTTGTAGATATACATTAAAGTTAACTACAATACCTTTGATACAGTACTATTAAAGTCTTTCGATGACACTAATTTACCATTTGTCAAATCAAACTGAAACTTCTTAAGCAATTTCGCACCTATAATGTTAGATGCTTTCTTGTTTTCTTTTAGATAAGCCAAGTGAGTCATTGCATGGGGGATAAGTCCATTGTTCTGAACATCATAATCATAACTCCACAAAATACTCTCAGTCACAAAATAAACAGACATAAATATGGATATATTATCCAGTATATAAATTAAGTGTTTGAGATTGCTAATGTTTTATGAAACAAACACGAGCCTATAGAATAGATATGTTAAGGTAAGGTGTTAGATAGCTACTACAGCATTAGATAATAGTTAGTTTCCACTTACATAATTATATTCTTAAGAACCTGTACCATAGTTGTTATCCTATTATCTTACGATTTTACGATACTACAAAGCAAAAACGATATGATCCTACGTTGGGTGTTAATAGAATCTCAATCTTGAACTTTGCTCGAACCACAAGCTAAAAAATTACAAAGTTTTGGAGTAAGTTTTATTAAATTAAAAAAAAAAAGTAGGTTAATCCTCTTAAAGATTACATACCATAAGTTAGGCCGACATATCATTTTGTGTTTGACGTATAATAGTTTGTGGATGTTGTATAATATTGCCACATCTATTAAGAAAATGACATTATAGTACGATCTTAAAATGTTGATTCGATACACCAATATCATCGGCGTCGGGACTGACGGGGCTCGAACCCGCCCGCCCTATGACCCACAACTCAAAATGAGCCTTGCGACGAGACGCGGACATTCCCCATGTTGCGGTTCCCTCCGGTCCGTTCCCGGGTTATCGTAGAAATGCTGCACGGACCCATATATATAGGAACAGAAAAAGAATCACCTTGATACTAAACCAGATCGAGCCCGGGATCTTATTTGAAATGGGAAGATCTAGGATAGGCGGCCAACCTCCTGGAGAGAGCGATGTGCATGGACCAGGTTCTCGACGAACCTGGTTCCGATCGAATAGAGCGCGGAGCCAACGAGTTCAGTCGAACAACGTTCACCGGTTCCACCGAAAACTCTCATTTGTTGAAGCAGAGCATAGTGCGCTTTAGGCGCCGAGCGAGAAAGGTCTCTTCTTTCATTTCGGTTTATTCACTGATCTGAGACTTAGCACTTGTTTTCTTACTGATTCCAGGGGCTGCGGCGTTCTTGAATGAAGTCTATCCGAACCGAATTAGCACTTCTCACATCAGGCGAGGCCTCTCCAGCGAAGCTGGGCGCCGAGGCCCTGGCTGCACTAGCGATTGGCACATAGGGGAGTGGTAGAAGCTGTTCCTAGGAAAGATTATGGTTCTCGGGTATCCAATCAATTAATCCCCCAAACCGGAGAAGCTTAAGCGGAAATGAAAGGGTAGGGTAGAACCTCGTGAACTGGGCGTACTACTTCTCAACCTTCTGTGAACTTTTCTTCTCTTATGATTTTTGCTACTTTGTTTAGTTTAGTGATTGATATCTTGACTAAAGACATTCAATTTCGATCATTACTCCAGATTTCGTAATCCGACGTGAACTTGCATGGCATGAGATAGGCGGCGGAAGAATTTCCGATAGCGAATTACTTGACATCTTTGAAACTATTACCATTAGCTAAAAGACAAAGATGAAATGAAAGGTAAGGTCTAACTAAACCGGCTCAGTACTATGACCCCGACTCTGTTTATCTATCCCTTTCCCAATGAAAGTTAAAATGACATGTGTTCAAATATTCCTTGTCTCACATTGCTCATGATGAAAAGAGAATAACCTGGATATTTAAACTATGAATTTGACCTTGACCTTTGATACGCGTTTTGATATACTATATGGGCTTGTACCAAGAACAAAACATGAGACATAGGTGTCAAAGTGGAGAATATTCTATTTGAATGGGTAGGTTCATATCATAAAAGTGAGCACACAATTAAAGAGAATTGAAAATAGTGATTCGGTTTCAGGTAACTTACTCGACATCTAGCGTATATGGTGAAGATTGTGATCGAGCTGAAACCTAATAACGATAAATTTTATAAAAGTTAGGGCTTTATTTTTATTAGTTGTGAATACACAATAATACAAAGTGTTGAAATAATGTACCGGTGGTAAATAATAGAAAACGATGTAGATGATGATGAAGAATACGAGAAGGCTTGATAGGAGTTGCATGTTGCCCGTGATCAAATTACCAGTTTTTGGAGCGGTCAAAAGTTAGAATTATAACTTTTTTAACCTGAAGATTTTAAAAGATGTTTAGGTTGTGTTGGAGTGTATTTAATATGGAAAAATGTTACATAATAGCACCAAACTTTTTACTATTTTGCAATAAAGCTACTTGCATTTTTATTTTAGAGTAAAATACACGCTTTGTCCCTAATCTTGTATTTTTGCATCACGCTGGGACAAAATTTGCCTTTTTCATCATAGGGAGTCCGAAACAAGGTTTTTATAGTCCAAATCGGTCCCTTGACCCATTTTCCGTTAGTCAACGTCTGTTATCTTCTCCCATGTGCCTTGCACATGAGGGCAAAATGGTCATTTTATCGTTTTGGTTGATTATTTTGGTGGTACAACCTTAGGGACGAACGGTGCACTTAATAAAAAAGTTATACCATCACTACCACCACCCTCATATTATCTCTTTTCCTGTTTTTCTCTCTAAATTTCTGCTTCTCTCTCTAAAATTAACACCAAAACCATTCTCAAATCTCATCCATCCACTTCAAAAAAAAAAAAAAAAAAAGGTTATTGTTAACAACTTACTGATCCTAATAATTATAATTTTTTTTTAACAAGGCTTATTCACATCTTAAAAAAAACAGAGGTAAGATAGTTAAGGATAAAGGGAATTAGACTTATTTGGAGATCTATTAAGTGATAAAAAAAATACAGTAGATAGATAGAAACGGTTAATTTTAGTACAAAACGCAACTGTTGATCATATCACAAATCTTAGCTAACACCAAGATACACATCAGTTTTACAAATTAAAATTAGCATCGTCTTAACAAACATTACAAAAAAGGCTACTTTGTTGACACCTATGGAACAATAAAAAACGCTACTCGGTTGACATCTATTGATCATTCGGTAGTCGGTACTTCTTTTAACGCATCCTCCGCTTTCACTTTCTCAGGAACAAAATCTGAAAAAATATACAAGAAAAAGGCTTTAATACAAGCTCGGGGATAAAAAAAGATAGCAACTCCAGCTAGCTCAGGTGCGATAAACATAATTGCAAGAAAGTCGAATCTCTTCCGCTTACTAACGACAGATGTGTAATCTTCTTCGTCTAAGGGATTGTGGATTCTGTTGGGTAATGCATCGTCGTTAGAGAGTGGAAGAAGGAACGGGCCAGAATCATCGAAAAGATACTGGATGAAGGATTCGGGAAGCTCATGAATTATGGTTTTTATGGTTGAGGGTTTGAATCTCTCGGGTACCATTCTTGTATCTGACATCTGTTTACTTCGTCTTCCTTCATTGCTTCAATGAAATAATATCGGCTCCTTGAGGACCCTAAAGATTTTGGTTGTAGAATTGTTTGATCAAATCGGCCAATCAAAATAAATTCGACGTTATCAAAGACAGCTAATGGGAATGACTTTAAGCCTAATGATGCATTAGCCATCAGTATATTCAAATAACATATTTTGAAACTTTCAGGGCTTGATTGTCTTATCTCTCGAAAATAAGTGAACCTATCTCCACCATTTAGTGGAGGAGACGATTGAGATTGAATGAACTATTGATACACGAACTTACTGAAACAACGTACACACAAGCAAATAACACCTACAAGATACATTGATCCAATTTAAGTTGTTTTTACCCAACATAATTAAAAGGTAGCACAGGTTTAGCGAAAGATGGTATAGGCAAGGTATAAGGTATCAAAGTGACACGATGGGACCCATGAATAAATATGATTGGTCTGATCAATGATTAAATATATTTATTGGTCTGATCAATGATTAAATATGAGTGTAATTAAATATAAATGATGGAGCGTCCCATGAATACCTAAAAGCCTTATGGCAGCAGAGAGGGTTCCTCCTGTGGCCACTAGATCATCGACAATCTATACACTCTCCCC
Organism: Chrysanthemum makinoi; assembly: GCA_910596185.1. Classification (NCBI taxonomy): domain Eukaryota; kingdom Viridiplantae; phylum Streptophyta; class Magnoliopsida; order Asterales; family Asteraceae; genus Chrysanthemum; species Chrysanthemum makinoi. Next base: position 294,734,379 of record OU343222.1, read on the forward strand.
AGGTTGCACAGCCCCAACATGCATCTCTAGACAATCTGTTCCATACTCCGGCGTGTATGCTTCAGATATAACTTCACCTAAACATTCAAATTCCAGGAATACAAGTTCAAAGATAAGAGCAGGTGACTGTGATCTTCAATGAACAACATAAGTTAGCAGCAGGAAGCAACATTAAGATATCAAAATTTGATGTGTACCTAGTAACTTTCTTGGTTTGCGCAGTGGAACAAATTTGGCACCAATAGCCAATGCGATAGGAGCGCCAAATATGAAGCCCCTAGCTTCAACTCCTATATATTATAATTTCCAGTGAGAAAACAACGATTATCAACACAACTAGCTTAAAATAAACTTCACATGAAAGCGATGTTAACATTGATTAGACGCTAATAGAATCCGATGAAAAAACCTTGACACCATAAGTTCCAATAAGCACAAAACCAACTCTAATTAGTCAAGAAGTCATAAACGATAAGAACATCACCAACATTTACAGGGACTTCTACACATAAATTTTGAACTCGGGACGACACTCTGAAGCCCTAGGGACTAATATAACTATCCTAAAATGAAACAAACTTCCATTATTCTACTAACTGACACGATACGCACCTTTTCTATTAACAGTTTAGTTACGCAATGATTGTTTAACTATACACATATTTAGCATCCAAAATCAAAATTCACTCTTTAAGTACACGAATGAATGAATTATCACATAAAAAACGACATTATCGTTACGCATCTACATGTAAACTATACAGAAATGAATCAAATATATATAATTACAATTCTAGAAGAGAATTAATTACGACTCTGTGCTGACTAATCAAATTAAATAATTTATAAATGCTGATTAATTACGGTTTGAAAGGCTATACCTGATAGTCAGAGATTCGCCGGAATATGCAGCCGGAAATGATCTGTACTCACGATCTGATGAACGGAGGAGTGTGGAATAAGATCGACTTATAACCAAATGAGTGAAGGGGCCGAGGTAGTTTTTCACATGTCAAGACATATTTTTCAGCACTTGTTGGCTGGTGATGGATTGTTGGAGAGAGGTGGGTGAGTGAAAGTGTGTGTTTCTGGCGTAAAATGAATGAAAAATGTAGATGAATGACTTTACATATGGGTAAAATAGTCGGGATTTGGCAAAAGATAACGACGTTCACTAACGAAAAATGGGTTAAGAGGCTGATTTAGACTATAAAAACCTTGTGTTGGACTCCCACGATAAAAAATGCAAGTTTTGTCCCAGCATGATGCAAAGGTACAAGATTAGGGACCAACCGTATATTTTACTATTTATTTTATTTTAACTATATAGACGCTTGGCTCAATAGCATATCACTCACCAATCATAAACGTTTAGTTAACTAGTTAAAAAAGACTTTTAGAAAATAAATCATGACTTCGATCCTAAGTTGTGACTACACCAACATGTAGTAAGACGCCAAACACCCAGCTACTTAATTCAAACTCTTATTCGGTTTGATTATCCGAAACATTTTTAGATAAAAAGGCGAGATTAATGCAACCAAAAAATCCGACCGATCAAACACCCGTATATAATAATATAGGAAACTGTAAGATGATACAATGGACAAATGTAATATGACAGTAATATGATTGCTTTGTTGATTCCTTCTCGATTACAATACAGGGAGCTATATATAAGCCCATAATACAAAAGTATTTAGGGGAACTACTAAAGTCATCCTAATCTCCAGCTAGAATATAATAGGAATATCAATTACAATAAATCACTTGATAAGATCAAATCAATATTAATAAATGTACAGCTAACAGAAACATGATTTAAAAGCATCAAACAATTCCAAATCAACAAACCATTTTATATAGAAGGTTCAAGTAAACCACATTAAGGATTTAGAGGTCGATCTTTAATGTTTTCGAGATATAAGCTAATAGTCAAGGCAAACACCAAATTTATCTATACACGAGGCTACAAAAACCCGTGCGTTGCACCGATTGGTTAAGGGTTGAATATATACGTGTTTTTTACGTAATATTATATGCAGTAGTACATGTAAGCGATTTTGAGAATTATATATTTTATTGCCTCGCTAATTTCTTCAGAGGTCATTATGCTACACAATCATGTATATTCTTAATTCTATAACCTTGTATAAGACACTAAAAGGGTATATCGATAAGCACGTATAAGTGTCCTTATTAGTGGTGACTTAAATACCTATTCAGAAAACGATTGCACCAGGTTGGACACTTTGATGTGTGCTTAAATACACATCATTTTATATCTAAAAACATGCTAAATCGGACTAATAATAACCATTAAACATGTCAAATTATATTGCAAATATACACCGATTATGTCTAATATTTCACAGCTAAATTGTTGGTACTCCTATTTCTTCCTAACAAATACTAAACTATTTATTTATTTATTTATTTACATTATCATTTAACTTAATAACAAAATCTAAAGAACTATATGCCAAAGTGAACAACCAACTTCATGCAACCAACCAGGTACCATTTTATTCTACAATATTCATCATTTTACTACTACAATATATGGTAATTAAAAGATATTCCACTTTTCAAAAATAGCAAAAGAAATTTTAGGTAAAAATCTATGTTTTGTAAGATTTAATCAAGCGAAGGAAACGAAGAAGCTTCTCTCATTAGTTCTTCAAAGTACCATTCTTCAACCAATAGTTCATCTCTTCCTTTCCAACAATTTTCGAACCCTGTGGCTATGGCTTGTACCTTCTGCTTGCTATTGTTTTATAGCATTGATTCATGATAATGTTGTTCATGTTAGTCATGATCATGGTGTTTGTATCATCAAGATTTTCCATTTTCATATCTAGATTCCTGTGACGCATGTTATCTAATGGTGGGATATTAAACATCTCAGCTTCTAACCTTAAACTTCCCTCAAAGATCTCATAACATCCATGATAACTAATCCCATTACCATCCATGCCAACTTGTGAGTACCATTAACATGATGCATGCAAATAGACAACTATACCTAAAACGAAAAACAACATATTTTTTTGCAACATGATTGTATGTACGTACAATAACCACATATTTATATTTCATATGAAAGCGAATTATACGCCATAAGCACCGCACATTCCAACCCAAAAACTAAAACCAATATTCATGTTCATATATAAAATCTCACATGTTCATCATCCTCATTGGTTGGCTTGTATTTCCCATGAAACTACAATTATATTAATAATAATAGTACAACCCCAAAACTTCATTTGAAGCAATAATCGTCGTTATCGTCGTTATTGTAAGATGCGTATTTTGCGATAGTAATTTTGATTATTCTATAATCGTCGTTATTCATTCAGCCTTGTACCGCAAAGATATAATTTTTTGGTAATTTGGATCAAGTTTATCTTATTCTGTCTTAGATGACAAACTCTATTATATCATAATTGTTTACAAATTCGAAAAATTAAGAATGTTTGAAGAGAATAAAGGCCATCATAATCAAGCCAATTAGGTTTATTAATAAATTGATGGGTGTCACCATTAATTTGTACAATGTTTAAAATAATAAGGACATAACATTATGCATCGATAAAAGTTCATCCTCAATCTTGAAAAACCAATTGACTAATTGTAATGTAAAAGTTGTAACTTATTTTGAAGAAAAAAAAGAACCAAACATCTAAAAAAACATATTAACTAATTCAGTAATCAAATTAGTACAAAATGAAAGCACTCATTCGTGAACTATATGGTATACATCTTTTTAGTTTCATAACAAATGCCACTATACGCAAATATATTGCGCTAACGCTCTGTTATATAAGAAACTATACTCTGGGCCAAAACAACACCCCAAATGGCTATCTCCAAGCATTGTAAAAAAGTCCAAATAAATCCCATATACTGAGGTTCATAGACCATTCCGATGACAATGAAAACATCTTGAAAGTCATTAAACTTTTCCAAATCCAAAATTCAATGTACCAACAATATGAGTATTAGCACTCTTGCTTTACTTCTTTGCATCATCATTTGTGAACATTAAAAAATCATTCAAAGGAATCGATCTTTGCATCTTTTATACATTAAATGATATATTACAAAACTAAAAAAAAGATAAAACATAACTAAGCCTAAATCATTCTTGGAAGATTTTAAGACCATCAGAGTAGCATTAGTTTGGAGCAGTCAAAAATTTAAGGAGTGTCAGCTCATTAATATTTTTAGAACTACCATAATATTAAAAACCTCAACAAACAAAAAGACCCAACGTCCTAACTCCACTGATACCCGGTGCCTTCCCTGCCATCGTCACATCCACCTTTAGCTGAGCCACACTACTTTTTCCACCACCACAACCACCACCACCACCTCTTTTGCTTCCACCTCCACCACCACCTTTGCCGCCACCTTTTTAATCATTTTCCACTTTCTATTTCGATGATTAACAAAACTACGAAGTAACAATATTGACGAATCATCATCACATATGTATTAAATATAATTCAGCACATGTAATTGATGAGTGCTTATTCACTCATCATTTTAGGTCAAATCTGAACTGCAAAACATTTAAAAACACTCCGAAATGCATCAAAATACTGAAAATATCTCAAAATTGTGTTTTATATGTTTCAGATGCAAAATTATCAAAAACAAATAAAAAACGAGCAAAGTTTGCATAATTGGCGCTTCCCCCCGACTTGCAAAAATTGACGAAATAGTCCCCGAAAGCACGTATTTTAAAAAGAAAAGTCACCATAGGTCCTTTTGAAATCATAAGTTGTCATAATTAGTCCTTTGGTGAAAAATTTCAAAAGTTTGAGAAATTACAGGCTTTGATCCCTGGATTTTAAAAATTGTCAAGTTTAGTCCTTGGAATTTCACAATTTGCAAAAATGGTCCTCAACTTATTTGAGATTCACAAGTTTGACCCTTGGATCACTTTTCAGAAGTTACTTGATTGGTCTCTCAATTTTCAGCTTTGGCAATGATTTGGTCCCTATGTTTGCCTTGGATTCAAAACTAATCCTAGTCCAAGTAGTATCATAAACCCAAACCAAGGGCCCAATTCTTAACCAAACCAACCCGTTACCCAACCCAACCCAATTAATATACCCCTTCCTCTCCCCTCTTCTTTCCCGCCTAAAACAAACCTCGCCCTCTTTCCCTTTTTCGTTCCCCACAAACCCTAACATCTTTCTCTTCAACCCAAACACTCAACCCCAACTATACTCTTTTACCCAGAATCATCAAAACCCAAAACCACCTTAACAACCCTTTACCCAGTTAAACCCTAATCCCAAACCCACTATCCTTTTTCTCCCACTGCCACCTCACCAATCCCAGCTTCAAGAAACCAACCAATGGCTCAGATTTACTCTCTCATATACCTAATTCTTGGATGGTTGAGATTGTCACAAAAGAAGCACAATGAAAGAGTGAAGACTGGAAGGAATGGAAGACCTCTTATCTTAGTTTTTAGTATAAATAATTGATGTAAGCCAAAGTATAAGGCACCCCTAGTTTTAATTTAAAATTCAGTTTTCTTTGTTTTTAAGCTCTATTGTACTTTATTTTTAATCAATGAGAAGCATTTTTCTACTTCAAGTTCATGTTTTATATAGCACTGTTAGATGATTGTCTAATATTGTTTGAAAGTTGTAAAAAGTTTTAAGTTTAAGTAACAAAATAATCTCAAGGAGAAATGGGGTCAAAATCTTTGTAAAAGGGTGTTTGTTTTAAGCAAGTCCTTGGTCAAAAACTTGTTTTTACCCGTTTGACTTCTGAAGTCAAAGTCCCTTTTCAAGCTTTAAATCAGTTACTAGAAGTAGAACACATGGGATAAGTATTTTGAGAAAATTGGCAACAAAAAAAAAAGTGCTTATTGATCTTTTCTCAAGAATCAGATGGAACAACAAGGTCATGCTGCTTATGGGCTTATCTCTTAGCTTTTTGGATAATCAATTCTTGAAAAAAATGGTTTTCCTAAATCTTTACCAAACTAACTAGCCATTTATCAAAGTTATTTGCATTTCAAGTCTCCTTAGCCTAGTTCAAATTATCTTCCAAAAACTGTCCCTCTTTTTTTTAAAACCTGCATCAGTTGGGAGTGTGGCCAAAATGAGCTGATAACAGCTTATTTCCAAGCTGTTAAAACCCTCTTTCTTGGCATCAATCAGTGTTTCTATAATCTTGGTCATGCTAACTCTAATTTGTGTAGCTTATATTGGCTGTGGAAGATCTTTTCGTGGCTCAAATTCAGCTCTAAACAGGTCTCTTAAGGTCAAGTTTCAACAAGCAAGATTCTCAAGAAACAGGTCACTCACCTTTTTTACTCATTAGCTTATTGGTAGTTTAGCCTAGCTTATTTAAGTTGTTAGATGCTCAGTTAGTACATTTAGATTAGTTTAGATAATTGTTAGCTTATTAGTGCCTCTAGGTAGTGTTACATTACTTAATCCCATACCTTTCTTAGTTTAGGATTTCTGAGATCTGATGTATTGCCAGCTGATTTCCACCTTTTCATTAGATTAGATATTGTCAATTGTTTCAATTCACAAGTTAGCTTCATAGTGTATTACCCTCCTTTATGAAATCTGCATAGTCCTTATATTGGTTAAGGAGTGTTTGGTTGTTTGTTTTCAAAGTTGTTTGTTTGCTCACTGTTAAAATCAGTAACATATAAGCTGTTTATACAGCTTATTGTGAGTTTTCAAAACTTAAGTGTTTGCAAAAGTTCCTTATTTTGTTAAAATCTTCAAGTCCCCAAAAGCTGAAAAAGAAAAAAATAAAGTTTTCAAAAATAAGCAAGAGGTGGGATTCGAACCCCTGACCTCTTGCCTATTAAAGCCTCAACACACAACACCTCAACCAACGCGCCCTTGGGTCTTGTCTCGTTAATATTTACACAAACAAATCATTTAACCCATAAAACAGTTTTACTTATAAGCTCTTTTGAGCTTATTCACAGCTTATTTTCCCAAACAAGAACTTGTTTTCTTAATTTTCTTAGATCAAGCATTAATCAAAGTAGTTTTTGTGAAATTTTCAGATTTTTCTTAATTAGTTTAGTATTTTTAATTAATTAATTAGATTAAAATAGTTTTTAATTCGTAGTAATTAATTTAAAAATAAAAAAAATACCCGGTCTTTTTCTAAAATTATTTTTAGTCAATTAGAACGTAGGAAAATTGATTTCACACCCATAGCCCTTAAATTGCAAAACTTTTACGTTTATGGCTCGGGTTGTTTCTCGTTTTTTAAGTTTTTGCGTTTTTGCACCCTAGGACTTAGTGTAGCTTCGTTTTATCATTTCTTAGGCTTAGTAGTAGTTAGTTTGTAGTTTATTAGGGTTCCCTTGCCTTAATTACCTTCCCGTTCATTAAATTGTAGAAATCGTAATTCAAATCAAACAAATCATTAAAAACCAATTCAAGTTCAAATCACGAAACTCAACGAATCCTTCCATTCACACCTCGTTGGGACACGACCCGGGAAATCACTTTTCCAGTGTCACTTTTATCACACCCGTAAGGTTTGGCACGTTGACCTTTTTCCTAAAGGGTTCATTTGTCAAATTTTACGGTTAATTTGATATATTGATATTGTGTTTGTTTTTCACCACTCACTTCACAACTAATTAAATTTTGTGCCGGGAGGTGTGTTACAATATCGTGATTTTCGACGATTAGTGACTTGAAGAACCTTCCTCGTGAAGTTATTGTTTTTATAAAATACAAAAATACAAAAATATTTTTCCTTTCTTTGTATATATATGTAAAAGATTAAAAATACAAAAAGATTTTTGCTTGTTGTTTTAAATAATATAGAAGACACAATCAATATAACATTCTCAACTGAGGTGTTATCATTATAAGTTCCGAACAAAAGATTTAAAACTTGCCTTTGTGTCGCTCGTGTTTTGGTTTATTTCTATCGGTTTAACAAACTGTGTGAGGGTATAAGGACGGCCTGACATTAAATTGCGGTCAAAAGAGACGGGTTTTTAATAAGCTTCATACGACCTACAAAGTCTCTCCGCTCCTTTGTGCGTTTTACTTATATAAGTGATCATTTCACGTGGGATTATTGGTTTAAGTTCACTGTTGTTTTGCCTCGGTCTTGTTTTAATTGAAAGTGTTGTTTTGGAAGTGCATGCGACTCGCCGCAAGCTCGTAGACGGAACCGTAACCAAGCAAACGTACCCGAGATACGTACCATCGAACAAATCACAATGACACATAACCAAGGGAACGGACCTCAAGTCCCAGTACCTGGTCCACAAGATCCAGCTCCCGATCTCCGAACGATGGAGGAGCTTTGCCAACCCACGATGGATGGACGGGGCGGTCCTATTGCCCCGTTCAACATCGAGGCCACGGATTTTGGACTTAAGCATCACATGATTCAACAAGTCCAAAGTTTTTGCCAATTTCACGGATCACCGGGTGACGATGCCAACAAGCATCTCGACAAATTTCTCACCGTCACCCAAAGTATGAAGCAAAATGGGGTCACCGATGACGCCCTTCGCTATATCTCTTTCCATATTCCTTGACGCTTCATGCCACCGTATGGTTTGATCGTCTTCCCAAGAACTCAATCCATAGTTTCGACGAAATGATCTCCAAATTCTTGGCGAAATACTTTCCACCGTCGATGGTGACGAAACTACGGAATGAAATCAGAATTTTCGGCAGCATCCCGATGAGTCCTTATTTGAGGCATGGGAACGTTATAAGCTTTCGATTGATCGATGTCCAAACCACAACATGTTGCTTGTCACCCAAATAGATACATTCTATAACGGGTTAACATTGAGACATCGTGACACAATCAATGCTGCTGCCGGTGGTACCTTTATGAAAAGGCGACCAGAAGAGTGCTACGATCTCATTGAAAACATGACTTCCCACCACAATTATTGGGATTCCTCAGCCGAGAGGAGTGAGTCAAGGAGATCTACCACCCTTCCATCTTCGAATACACGACTCTCACCAAAAATATTGAAGAAATATCCACCCATGCACTTAAAATGAGTCAAAATAACAATCAACAAGTGAATGTCGTAAACAAGAGTTGTGAAACTTGTGGTGGTCCACATCCTTACTTTGAGTGTCCAGCCTCTGGTGGCTTCACTCAAGAGAGCGTTTATGCCTTCGGTTCCTACAATACGAGAGGTAATTCCTACCAACCGCAAGGGGACCGAAACCTTCTCAGCTATCGCTCTAACAATTTCCTTGGACCACCCGGTTTAATCAAAATCGAACAATCAAAATGTGCAAAATAGAAATAATCGTCAATCAAAATCGAGTCGAATCGAATTTTCAAAATCAACATCAAGGTTTTCAAAATCAAGGAAATTTCAATCAAAACCGATTCCAAGCTCCTCAACAAAACATGCATGCCCAGCCTCCTCAAGCTTCCATTGACATTGCAAATTACATCAAAAGCAATGAAGCTAAAATGGCATCCATGCAAAGTCAAATTACCACTTTGAAGAATGATTTCACTTCCGAGCTTAGAGCTACTAGCAACAAAATTGATCAATCTCATAGCAAGATTGAAAGCATGATTGCTAGTCTCATGAGTCAAAAGAATCAAGCTTCAACCTCGGGTGCTCTTCCGAGTAATACAATTGCCAACCCAAAAGGTGAATTGAATGCTATTGCCACCCGAAGTGGTAAGTCTTATGAGGGACCCTCGTTGCCTAATCCTTCTCCGGTGAGGGATGTGGAACGAGAAACCGAGGTATCAAAGGACAAGGTGCATAAATCAAGCCCAACGGTACCGCACAAGTCCAACCTTCGGTGGTCTTACCCCCAATTCCGGAACCCGTTGTTCCGATGACCACTCCTAAGCCTTCACTTCCTTATCCTTCAAGGCTTAATGACCAAAAGCTCCGTGATAAAACTAGTCAACAAATGGAGAAGCTTATCCAAATCTTTCAAGATTTGCACTTCGAGATTAGTTTCATGGACGCTTCTTCTTCTAATGCCAACGTTCGGTCCAACAATCAAAAATTTGTTGAATAACAAAGAAAAGATTTCCGAAATGGCTAAAACTTCTTTGAACGAAAATTGTTCGGCGGTTATCCTAAAAAGCTTCCCTAAAAGTTAGGAGACCCGGAAAATTTCTCATCCCATGTGATTTTCAAGGCATAGTTCAATAGCTCATTGGCCGATCTTGGTTCTAGCATTAACTTGATGCCACACTCCATGTGGAAAAAGCTTTCATTACCTCCGCTTACACCTACATGTATGATCCTCGAGCTTGCGGACCGTACAGGTTCTCGTCCGCTAGGTATAGCCGAGGATGTATTTGTGAAAGTAGGCAAGTTTCATTTCCGCACGACTTTGTTGTTGTCGAATTTGATGCCGATCCCCTAGTACCCCTCATCCTTGGGAGGTGCTTCTTAAAACGGTCGCATTGATCGACGTTGATGAAGGGGAAATTACTTTGAGGGTAAACAAGGAAGCCGTTACTTTCAATCTCAATCAAGTTACGAAATACTCCCCAATTATGAAGACAATTCCGTCAACAAAATTGATGTCCTTGACATTGTGTCGGAGGAGTATTCTCAAGAAATTTTGGATTCTCGTGGCAATCCCACTTCGTTGATCCTATCGTTGCTCTCTTCCCTCCCTCCCCTTACTCCGTTTGAGGGAAGTGACTTTATTTTGGAAGAGATTGAAGCATACTTGGCTAGTGATTCTGCTCCATGGGAAATTGATCACGCTCCCATCGACATTGAGGGAGATATTCTTCTCATCAAGAAGTTGCTCAATGAAGATCCTTCATCACTCCCTCCTCAAGAACTTCATAAAGAGGAAATCAAAACGATTGAAAAACCTAATGATCCTCTCGAGGTCGAGCTTAAGGACTTACCACCTCATCTCGAGTATGCATTTTTGGAGGGTGACAATAAATCACCCGTCATCATTGCTAAAGACTTGAGTGAGGATGAAAAATCCGCTCTCATAAAGGTTTTGAAGTCACACAAGTTTGCGGACATCAAGGGTATTGACCCGAGATTTTGTACGCACAAGATTCTCATGGAAGATGACTTCAAACCGGCGGTTCAACACCAAAGAAGGGTGAATCCTAAAATTCATGAGGTTATCAAAGCGGAAGTCATAAAACTTCTCGATGCCGGATTGATTTACCCCATCTCGATAGTCCTGGGTTAGCCCCGCTCATTGTGTGCCCAAAACAGGTGGCATTACCGTTGTTGAAAATGATGAAAACGAGTTGATTCCTACTCGATTGGTTACGGGTGGCGTGGTTTGCATTGACTATAGAAAGTTAAATGAAGCCACCCGTAAAGACCACTTTCCATTACCTTTCATGGACCAAATGCTTGAGAGATTAGCAGGAAACGAATACTATTGTTTTCTCGATGGTTTCTCGGGTTACTTCCAAATACCCAGACCACAAGATCAAGAAAAGACAACATTCACGTGTCCTTATGGAACATTTGCTTACCGACGCATGCCTTTTGGCTTGTGTAATGCTCCCGGTACGTTCCAAAGGTGTATGATGGCCATTTTTCATGACATGATCGAAAAGACTATGGAAGTCTTTATGGATGATTTTTTGGTCTTTGGGGATTCTTTTCAACATGTTCTCCCATTTGGACAAAATGCTTGAACGTTGTGAAAACACGAATCTTAGTCTAAATTGGGAGAAATGTCACTTTATGGTTAAGGAAGGAATTGTCCTTGGCCATAAGATTTCTAAAAGCGGGATTGAGGTTGACAAAGCTAAAGTCGATGTCATTTCAAAATTACCTCCTCCCACAACCGTCAAAGGAGTTAGAAGTTTCCTTGGTCATGCCGGTTTCTATCGTCGTTTCATTCAAGACTTTTCAAAATATCCCGCCTATGACCCGACTTCTTGAAAAGACACTCCTTTCATCTTCTAATGAGTGCTGAAGCTTTTCAAACTCTTAAGAAGAAGCTCACTGAAGCACCAATTCTAGTTGCCCCTGATTGGGAATTTCCATTTGAGCTTATGTGCGACGCAAGTTTATTTCGCCATAGGTGTAGTATTGGGGCAACGAAAATCAAAACATTTCCAGCCTATACATTATGCTAGCAAAACTTTGACCGGCTAGCCGACCTAGTGTACGCATCTCACTCTTGCTATGCAAGATGCAAAGCCGAGATTGTCTCGATGGGTTCTCCTCCTACAAGAATTTGATATCATTATCCGTGATAAAAAGGAGCCGAGAACCTAGCGGCCGATCATCTCTCTCGTCTTGAAAATCCACATCAAGATGTGCTTGAGAAAAAGGAAATAAATGAAACGCTTTCTCTCGAGACACTTAATGGTATCTCATCATGAAAATTAGAGTACTCCATGGTTTGCCGAATTTTGCAAACTATCATGCGGGTAACTTTGTTAAAGGGATGTCGCCCCAACAAAAGAACAAATTTTTCAAAGATGTTAAGCATTATTTCGGGACCCACCCCTATTTGTTTAAGGTTTGTGTGGATCAAGTCATCCGACGGTGTGTTCACGGCCAAGAAGCCAATGAAATTCTCAAGGCTTGTCATAATGGACCCACGGGGGGACATCATGGCCCTAACTACACCGCCAAGAAGGTGTTTGATTCCGCTCTATTGGCCCACGATCTACAAAGATGCCCATGACCTCGTCAAATCTTGCGACTCTTGCCAACGTCATAGCAACATCTCTAAAAGAGATGAAATGCCTCAAAATGCCATTCAAGTGTGCGAGATTTGACGTGGGGCATTGACTTTATGGGTCCGTCTCCCTTCGAGGGAACAAGTATATACTCGTGGCGGTCGATTACTTGTCCAAATGGGTGGAAGCGAAAGCGCTACCCACCAACGACGCCCGAGTAGTTGTGAAGTTTCTAAAGTCTCTTTTACCCGCTCGTTTTAACTCCCCGCGGCCATCATTAGTGATCGCGGCACGCACTTTGCAACCACCAATTCGCAAAAGTCATGCTTAAGTATGGTGTCACTCACCGCCTTTCTCTGCGTATCACCCACAAACTAGTGGGCAAGTGGAAGTTTCAATCGTGGTTTAAAAGAATTTTGAGAGGACCGTAGGTGAAAATCGTGCCTCTTGGTCTGACAAACTTGAAGATGCACTTTGGGCCTTCCTCCGCATCGCTTTCAAAACACCCATCGGTGTACTCTTACAAGCTTGTGTATGGAAAGGCGCGTCATCTCCCGATCGAGCTCGAGCACAAAGCCTATTGGGCCTTGAAGCATGCCAATTTTGACCTAAGTCCGGGTGATCATCGGAAAGTTCAACTCAATGAATTAAATGAACTCCGTGATCAAGCCTACGAGAACTCGTTGATTTACAAGGAAAAGACAAAGAAGATTCATGACTCAAAGATTAAGAACCGCGTTTTCAACGTTGGTGACCGAGTCCTTCTTTTCAATTCTAGATTGAAAATCTTCTCGGGGAAACTTAAGACCCGTTGGACCGGGTCCATTCACCATCGCCAAAGTTTTTCCATATGGCACCGCCGAAAGTTATCTCAAACCGACAGACCAAACTTCAAGGTGAATGGACATAGATTGAAACATTATTTTGGAGGGTACATACCATCCATGGTTGTCCCGGATCTACAAACTTTCCCCATGAACCAATGAATGCGGGGTCGAGTCAAGCTAGCTAACTTCTGGTTAACAAAAACAAGAGCACGCTATATGGGTTTTCACCAGATTCGACTTCTTTCTACTTTCTACCACCCTAGTGTGGGGGAGTTGCTCCCCGCTGTTGTATATAAAGTCTTCTAAAAAAAATAATAAAAAAAAATTTCAAATAATGGCCGTAGTATTTCCCTTTTACGTTCTTTGTTTCGGCATAACCGCCGGTACTTTGAATATTGAGGGCAATATTCATTTCTAGTGGGGGGAATTCTCACGAATTTTATCTTATGTTTTACCACCCTATCCCCCCATTTTTGGCCAAAATTTTTTTGGAGTAAGTGTTTCGCACTTACTCAGATCACGGTTATCAGTCCGCCATGTCTAATAAACAAAAGGATTGGCTAATCCAGGAGCAAACGGCTCTTGGTAAAGATTTATCAAATCCGTTGGCGGCTTGCAATTTGCCCAAAATTGTATGATGTTCATTTCACCATATCTTTAATTAAGTGAAGAGTTGGCTAGCCCGCAAGTTTATGGCTTGTGGTAAAGGCGGTTGGAAAACCATAATTGGTAATCGACTCACCAAAGATAATATTGATAATTTATCTAAGAGTTGGCTAGTCCAGAGCAAACGGCTTCGGTAAAGACAAATCAAAACCGTTGAAAGTCGGTGGTTTGCTCAAAATCATATGGTTATCGTAAAACCATAGTTCTTACTTGAACTAAAACATTTGGCTACCTTAAGTAATGGCTTTTGGTAAAGAGATTCAAATCCATTAAATTTTCTCAAAAAATTGCTAGGGACTAGCAATGTTTTAGTGTGGGGGATTTGATGAGTGCTTATTCACTCATCATTTTAGGTCAAATGAATCAAGAAAACATTTAAAAACACCAAATGCATCAAAATATTCAAAATATCTCAAAATTGTGTTTTATATGTTTCAGATGCAAAATTATCAAAACAAATAAAACGAGCAAAGTTTGCATAATTGGCGAGTTTGAGTCCCCGACTTGCAAAATTGACAAATAGTCCTTGAGCACGTATTTTAAAAAGAAAAGTCACCAAAGGTCCTTTTGAAATCATAAGTTGTCATAATTAGTCCTTTGGTGAAAATTTCAAAAGTTTGAGAAATTACAGTTTTGATCCCCGGATTTTAAAATTGTCAAGTTTAGTCCTTGGAATTTCACAATTTGCAAAAATGGTCCTCAACTTATTTGAGATTCAAAGTTTGACCTTGATCAACTTTTCGAAGTTACTTGATTGGTCTCTAATTTTCGCAACCTGGCAAGATTGTCCCTATGTTTGCCTTGATTCAAAACTAATCCTAGTCCAAGTAGTATCATAAACCCAAACCAAGGCCCAACTTAACCAAACCAACCGCTACTCCAACCCAACCACTATAATATACCCCTTCTCCCCTCGCCTCTTCTTTTCCCGCCCAAACAAACCCCGCCTCTCTTCCCTTTTTCAGCCTTCCCCCACAAACCCTAACATCTTCAACCAAAACACTCAACCCCAACTATACTCTTTACCGTAATCATCAAAACCCAAAACCACCTTAACAACCCTTTACCCAGTTAAACCCTAATCCCAAACCCACTATCCTTTTTTTCTCCCATCACACCTCACCAATCCCAGCTTCAAGAAACCAACCAATGGCTCAGATTTACTCTCTCATATACCTAATTCTTGGATGGTTGAGATTGTCACAAAAGAAGCACAATGAAAGAGTGAAGACTGGAAGGAATGGAAGACCTCTTATCTTAGTTTTTAGTATAAATAATTGATGTAAGCCAAAGTATAAGGCACCCCTAGTTTTAATTTAAAATTCAGCTTTTCTTTGTTTTAAGCTCTATTGTACTTTATTTTTAATCAATGAGAAGCATTTTTCTACTTCAAGTTCATGTTTTATATAGCACTGTTAGATGATTGTCTAATATTGTTTGAAAGTTGTAAAAAGTTTTAAGTTTAAGTAACAAAATAATCTCAAGGAGAAATGGGGTCAAAATCTTTGTAAAAGGGTGTTTGTTTTAAGCAAGTCCTTGGTCAAAAACTTGTTTTTACCCGTTTGACTTCTGAAGTCAAAGTCCCTTTCAAGCTTTAAATCGCTTACTAGAAGTAGAACACATGGGATAAGTATTTTGAGAAAATTGGCAACAAAAAAAAAAGTGCTTATTGATCTTTTCAAGAATCAGATGAATACAAAGTGCAGGGTCATGCTTTATGGGCTTATCTCTTAGCTTTTTGGATAATCAATTCTTGAAAAAAATGGTTTTCCTAAATCTTTACCAAACTAACTAGCCATTTATCAAAGTTATTTGCATTTCAAGTCTCCTTAGCCTAGTTCAAATTATCTTCCAAAACTGTTCCTTTTTTTTAAAACTCCGTGATCATTGGGAGGTGGCCAAAATGAGTCGATAATGCCTTTTATTTCCAAGTCGTTAAAACCCTCTTCGCATCAATCGCTTTCTATAATCTTGGTCATGCTAACTCTAATTTGTGTAGCTTATATTGGCTGTGGAAGATCTTTTCGTGGCTCAAATTCAAATTTAAACAGTCCCTTAAGGTCGCTTTCTAACCAGATTCTCAAAGAAACAGTCACTCACCTTTTTTACTCATTAGCTTATTGGTAGTTTAGCCTAGCTTATTTAAGTTGTTAGATGCTCAGTTAGTACATTTAGATTATTTTAGATAATTGTTAGCTTATTAGTGCCTCTAGGTAGTGTTACATTACTTAATCCCATACCTTTCTTAGTTTAGGATTTCTGAGATCCATGTATTGCCACCGATTTCACCCTTTCATTAGATTAGATATTGTCAATTGTTTCAATTCACAAGTTAGCTTCATAGTGTATTACCCTCCTTTATGAAATCCCATAGTCCTTATATTGTTAAGGAGTGTTTGGTTGTTTGTTTTCAAAGTTGTTTGTTTGCTCACCGTTAAAATCAGTAATATATAAGCCGCTTATAAAATTTTATTGTGAGTTTTCAAAACTTAAGTGTTTGCAAAAGTTCCTTATTTTGTTAAAATCTTCAAGTCCCCAAAAAGCTTCAAAGAAAAATGTTTTGAAAATACAAGAGCGGATTCGAACTCTAATTCTTGCCTATTAAAGCCTCACACAACACCTCAACCAACTGGGTCTTGTTCTCCTCTTATTATTTACACAAACAAATCATTTAACCCATAAAACAGCTTTTACTATAAGCTCTTTTGAGCTTATTCAAAATTTTATTTTCCCAAACAAGAACTTGTTTTCTTAATTTTCTTAGATCAAGCATTAATCAAAGTAGTTTTTGTGAAATTTTCAGATTTTTCTTAATTAGTTTAGTATTTTTAATTAATTAATTAGATTAAAATAGTTTTAATTGTAGTAATTAATTTAAAAATAAAAAATGTCTCGTCTTTTCTAAAATTATTTTAGTCAATTAGAACTTAGGAAAATTGATTTCACACCCATACCCAAATTGCAAACTTTACGCTTATGGCTCCTGGGTTGTTCTCGCTTTTTAAGTTTTTTTATGCTTTTGCACCCTAGGACTTAGTGTACTGCTTTTATCATTCTTAGGCTTAGTAGTAGTTAGTTTGTAGTTTATTAGGGTTCCCTGCCTTAATTACCTTCCGTTCATTAAATTGTAGAAATCGTAATTAAATCAAACAAATCATTAAAACCAATTCAAATCACGAAACTCAACTTAATCCTTCCATTCACATCTCGTTGGGACACGACCCGGGGAAATCACTTTCCCGGTATCACTTTTATCACACCCGTGAGGTTTGGCACGTTGACCTTTTTCCTAAAGGGTTCATTTGTCAAATTTTACGGTTAATTTGATATATTGATATTGTGTTTGTTTTTCACCACTCACTTCACAACGAATCAGTAATTCACATAAACAAATGTTTGTCATCCTTCACAGTTTGGCTATAAACTTATTACAATTAACAACCATTGGCAAAAGCAAATCCAGATTAGTAGATTACTATATGTTTTCTTAAAGACCATATACATGCATGTTCTTAAATTAGCAATTAACCAATTCTCATGCAATCATGGTATATTATGATACATGATTCAAAGTAATTCACGACGCATAATTTAGTTTGAACACTCTTAGTAAATCCAAAATTTTATACAAAGATTTTTAAACCATCATCCATTTTTTCTTTCATGTTTTAAGAAACCAAGAAATAGGATTAATAATTCAC
This sequence comes from Chrysanthemum makinoi, assembly GCA_910596185.1. Lineage (NCBI taxonomy): Eukaryota > Viridiplantae > Streptophyta > Magnoliopsida > Asterales > Asteraceae > Chrysanthemum > Chrysanthemum makinoi. Next base: position 294,752,230 of record OU343222.1, read on the forward strand.
ATAAGATAATATGTGTAGTACTTATTTAATCAAGTAGATATCGGTTTGCATAAAAATCCATATCAAATACATTAAATTTCCTTTCAATTCTACCATCCACAACAAATTAAATATTTTAATCAAATGACGCTAGATAAGCATTTTATAACATTCGAAACCAAACAAAGAAGGTATTAAAGAGAGCTGCACTGAATCCGATGTTTATACAATTCCACCGTCAGATATCTTCCAAAGTGACTCGAATCAAGATTCCAATATCACTTTCAAATTGATCGAATGAACTTATTATGTTGGTCCCATCATTTGAATATTAAGTAATTCTCATATTGTTTCCATTTTAAAGATGTGATGATACAAACTAACAATACTACAATTATAATTGGTGGTATTTATTTCATGCGACATAATAAGATGGCAACATACGACATGTGATCAAATCTTTAGACATCAGATTAACATTATTTTCACGCTTAATATCTTCACATCACATAAGCTGGGTCACACTCCGACTTAATCTCTAACAAAACATGACCAACGTATCTAGGGAAATCCCAAAACAACAACACTTTTTTGTACATTAATCCCTATGATAAGTTACATGATACCACGCTACAACTTTTTGGTAATCTTCCTCCCACACCCGCCTTCAAACCACCCTTTTGTTTCCTATGCAAACTCTTAACCACCACCAATATCCGTATTTTCATTGCCATGACAATTGTTTATCACCAAGTGCATGTTTATAAACTGAGATAGTATATACCAAATAAATGTCTTCTTGCTTTCCTTTAGTTTGTAAGAAACACATATAGTAATATGTAAGAATTAACCAAAATAAAAAACCTTTCTTCTTAACGACATTGTATTCGGCTGCCTAACCTTTAAACCTCCCTACCACCTCAAAGTAACATTCTGCAATAAAAAACAAACCATATTAGAAACTATGCCATGGCTATAGGGAAAGTCACACTCTCTTGATGATAAGTCAATTGTATTTATACTTATAAGTAGACCTTTGAACATCTTCATTCAATGCTAATGGTTCGTATTCCTAAACCTGTAGGGACGTTCATTTCTGCCTTCCTCAATGCATTCATTCCGTAAATAAATGATGCTATGAATCAATAGAGACGACTTCATTGAATCTTATATATTTCAATACTTATATTCAATCATATGGCATTACACGGATTGTACCGTACAAATTATTATGCACAAACACTCTTGCACATTAAATTAAGGGGTTCAACTTTATAGTATAACAGATTACTTTATACTCATGGTTTGTATAAGATATTTATGCCCCACAATTCCGGAGGGAATAACTTATTTTCTCGCAATCCTTGTCTTGTGAGAGTGTTGTTTTACTGAAAATAGTGGGTTTTCAATGATATTTGACTCTAGATATCCTTCGAAACCTTCACCTAAAGTGAATGAATTCAAAAAAAATTCAAAGGCCATGTTTTGTAATATTTGAAGGGAAAAGCAAATAAAAACGCAATGTAATAGGAGTATAGCTTTTTAGTTTTAACAATATTCTCAACACCTGGGTAGCGCTAATTGAACCCGATAGGCGCTTTAACACGCCTATTGTGGTCAAAAGAACTTCCTTTTCGCCGAAAGCAAGTTTTATAACAACTTAGGCAAAGGAACCTAATCGCTAGTGGTATTAGGTAAGCCACGGGTATTGATATCGTTCTCTAGAGGAATAGGAATGCTAGTGAGAAGTTACTACTAAGGTCATTTGAGGAAGATTATTATCTTTTTATGTTTTTTAGGAAATGGAAAGGTACTAATCTCGGGTTTGAATTGGGGGGTTGGTATTTTCACCGACACTCTACTTATCTAATTATCTAATCTAAGGTGATGGTAGTCTATGTCTAATTAGTGTGTGCTCGTATGATAGTTTAAAAATGTGTTTACTTAGGTTTTATTACTCCATAATTATCTCCTATTGATGGTTGAATTGTCACGCCCTTATTCTTAATCTGCAATGTGGTCTAAAGTCGAGGGTATGCCTTTATCCCTAATCCTTGAACTTACCAAAGGGTCTCGCCTACAAAATCTCTAGGATTTATACACTCTAATCTAAGGCACTCTTTTGTATGATTTAGCCTACAACTACTAGGTGTCATAGTCTAAGGTTCACAAAGATTAATCAAGCATTAACTACATAAACTAAATGACCCATCGCATTACTAGATCATTAACAACTAAGATAAGAGACAACCAATCAATATTCAATAATTAAGTTTCATAATCACTAAGCAAACACACAAGTAAATTAGCCGGACATGGAGAACATGCAAGCATACAAACAAATAATCAAAGACATAATTGTATTAATGAAGTAAAACCCTTATCTTGATGTAAGATAGGGTTTGAACCCAAAATACTGTACAAGACGCCTTTGGTTCGGTTTTAGGTTTTTACCCAAAGACTACCCTCTAATACCGAAAAATTCGATTCTATATAAGATTACATACAGCGACGGCGCCACCTTTATGATTTGTGACGCAGTCGGGTCGCCGCTATTGGGGTTTCGCCTTTACCACGTTATTCGGCGACGGCTGCCACCTTGTGCTGTGACGGCCCTCTTCAGCCTATGACGCTTATCTCGATCAAATCTAGGTCAGTTCGAAGTGCGATGGCCTACTCTTTTAAAGTTTGACATCACACTTGAAAATAAGAAATTTGACTTCTCAGTCTCCACACAAAATGTCTGACGGCTATGGCAAAGGACGCCATCACCTTGTGTTTCAGAGTTTGAGTGTCTCGATTTCTTGACTTTGGCCATTTTCAGATATCCTTTCACCTTTTCTTCCAAATAAGTGCTATTACAGCAATTTGCCTTCAAGACCTAAAAGTAAAAAGGAACCATATTAAGTAATAACGGATACAAAAGTGATCAAATAAGGGCTTAAATGACCCCTAAAAAAGGTACATTTTAAAACCTTATCAAATATCCCTACACTTGGTATTTGCTTGTCCTCAAGCAAATGTGCTTTTAGCCAATTAATTTATAAGTTAGGGGTCATGAAGCATGGGTTTAAAACAGTCCACAACCCATATAAGCCCCGCAAAAGTCATAACAAGCACGGAAATTACATACTAGCACCTCACAAGGGGTGTTTGAATACTCACATCTCTCTGGTGTATATGAAATATAACAAGTTGGAAATGGAAGATAAACACTCATTAATCGGTCCTAGTACATAGATTACCATATGTTTGAGACTAGATCAAACCTCCATCGCTTTGGCGTAAGCACCTAGGAAAGACTATCAAAGAGGTCTTTAAAGGGTTGTAATGTTAGGCTTTGTAGGAAACAAAGGGTTTGGTGGGATAGGCTATTTAGTGGTGGTATGTCAAAAATCTTTATATTACAAGCATACGAAGAATGGCGTTGCTAAGCCAAGACTCGACACTCTAAACTCTAGATAACTGAAACAAACAAACATAAATTTAAAGATAGATGTAGGATGGTAGCCCGCATGTTTTTGTTTTGTTTTGTTTTTTTTTTAACACTCTATTTTTTTTTTCTCTTTTTCTATTTTTTTTTTCATACACTTTTACTCTACCATCCTCTACTGTAATATCAAAATGATACGGATTTATAGGCACATCCCTACACTTGAGTTTTTATTACTCTAACACTAATTTGACCCGAATTGAAAAGATCAAAACACTTGGGGTATGTTATTACGCAAATAAGGGAATTTAACGTTCCCTTCTAATCATTTAAACTTTAACTTTTTCCCATGAGTCCCAATCGTCCCAAAACTGTATACAAAGGATATGACTCGACTTAGCAACTCATGCAAGCAACTAGATAATTGAACTAAGGGTTTGGGGTGATAACAATAATGCACTAAAAGTGAGTGCATACATGGTAGGCTAAGGCTGATTGTGTATATTTGGGGGTGGGGTAAACAATGCTCTTCATTGATATTCCGAAAACCGGAAACATCACGAGAAACGCAAAAAGGATAGGCTCTGAGGGGTTAACTAGGGGTATCGTGTACTAAAAGTGAGTACAAGCAATGGTGTGGGAGAATTACTCAACCGAGGTGGAAGAAGTAATTATATTACGGGTATCAAACAAGGGTTATCCTAATGCCTCTTATCATTTAGTTATTCCTAACTACACAAGTGTAGTCTTACTAGCGATCTCGGGATGCATCACAAAACAAGTTCTAGAATCTAATATACTACCGGTTCACACTCTAAGCATTAAAGATGAATGTTTTAATTCCTACTAATCTAAGGGTGATCCTCACATTTTTGGTGGAATTTAGGTGGTAAAGGGTTTTTTGTGCTAGTCATATAACTTCCTATCCATGAGACGCTTTTGTTAAGACTAATGGCCCACTCCTATATGTCATGAAAAATTAAAATTTGTGTGCCAAAATTACCCTAACCGACATTTTCTCATTGTTTATTACTTAATTCAATTGGACAAAGCAAATAATCAAGGATAAGCATAGTTTCAAAGTTCCCGCTTTTATTTTCCCTCCCTACTTAAAACTGAACATTGTCTCCAATGTTTCCCGAAAGTATCAAAGTTATGATAATGGAAGGTAATTAAAACGAAAGAAACTAGTACTCCCCGATTAGCTGGGTAGGATCCGTAAAGTGGTGGTTAAATCCTTTCCAAAAAAATGTATGCGTGATAAGTCCTTCCAATCTTTTGTTTCTTCTTCTTGATAAATAAAACTGCACCGCATGATTCAAGAAAACAAACCAAACCTTCGCAAAATCGGCTACGTAATAATATATATATATATGACTCTACTAAACTAGGATATAATGCTTGTGGAATGGATGTTTACTGAGAATTTTTGGAAAATTAAGACACCTGAAAATTCCAAAAATTTATAAGTAGCTCTAAAAATGAGAAAAAGTAATCTGTTGTTTTTACTTCCTCCTGACGCCGGCCAGTTATGACGACCTGACGCCGGCCGTTATCCTGACAAAAACGGTCTCAGCGATTTTTCAAAAAATTCTCGGAAAATTTGCATCTTTAGAATCGGAAAAATTTCGCAAAACATCCATTTTGACTCGATACAAGCATTTGACTCGAACAAACACACATATATATCTTTTAATGAATTGTTATTCTCATGTTTTCGTTTCTTTTGAAAACGTGTGTAATCCTCCCTACACTTATCCTTTATGTAAAATACTTTTATATGCAATTAAGACGGGGTTAAAAACAAAATAGAGCATTTTTACAAATTTAAACATGAGAATAAACAATCAATAAAAGATATATGAGACTAACAAGCAAACAATTAAGCATGGGTTGCCTCCCACGAAGCGCTTTTCTTTATTTAAGAGTCTTGTAGCTAGACTCGTAGTCGTGCCCCTACATACCGATATAAGTAAGTCTATCCTTAACAATGTCATAAGGATCAAACTTATTATTTAAGTTCCTAGTAGTACGTTTGGTTCGAATATGCCTTTTCAAACTTCTCTCCATCGGGATCATAGATCGTAATTCTAATATGCCACTCTCCATTACCATCACTAGGTGGTCTATTCTAATCCCATTTATGTTTAGGCTTATCGCTCTCAACTTTCCACTTATTCATGACAAGGTTGATGGGCAAGCTTCCTAGAAACTCGGTCATCTTCCTAAATACTAAGGTGTCCTCGAACGGGTTTACTTCCATGTCCCTAGCCATCTCTTTCTCATTGAAAGTTGCTTTACTAGCAAAGGCTTCATCTAAGTAGAAAAGTCGTTGGGGACCTATGAGGTTCTTATCTATCCAAGATCCATATCTAGAGGGCGTTCTATCCAACCTAATCTCATGGGATTTCTCTCTTTGTAGTATGTATGCTTTTTGACATCGTAGATTGACCTAGCACTTCCTTCTCCTACCACTATCTTGGACATTTTACAATCGATGATAGCACTAGCGGTAGCTAAGAATCCTCTTCCTACTAGTAATGGGAATGTCGGGTCCTTATTCATGTCTAGCACATGAAAGTCGGCCAAAAGAGTCAACTCTCCTACGTGTACTACCATGTCTTTAATTATCCCCACCGGATATGCAACACTACCGTCCGCTAGACCTAAGATGGTTTCCGTTGGTTCTATCTTACCTAAGTTAAGGCTTCTATGGAGGGACAACGGAACAAGATTGATGCATGATCCTAAGTCGGCTAGAGCATCGAGAGGTTTGAAAGTTCCAAGCCTACATGGAAGAGTAACTATCCCGGGATCGTCTAACTTTTTAGGTAGATTATTTCGCACAAAAGCACACCTATGTTTTCCAAGTTTAAGTTCTAACTCATATTTTTCTTTTAAAGCATTATAATAAGGTGCATGAGCTAAGACTTCAAGAACCGGTTTTTCTTGATGGAGTTCCTTGTACTCCTCCTCTAGACTAGGTTTGGGTTCTTGGTTGACGGGTTTCTCAAGAGTAGGTTCTACCAATGGTGCAGGGCCTTGGTACCTCATTTTGGATGGCTTGAAACCCTTTTTGATAGCATTTACCGAGTGAACCGTTGGGTGTGAGGGACATGGATGTGCACTCTCCCATGGTGAACAAGAACATGAAGTCGACGAATCAATTCACTTTTGGGTTTTTTATAGTATCACTTGGGAGTGCTCCAATTTCCCGGTCATTAAAGGCTTTTAAGAGGGCATCAAGCTTGTTTGTCATCTCGCCTTGTCTTAGCTTAAAATCGTCTTCAAGCTTAGTCAATCGAGCCTCTTGAGATGACATGAATCTAGATGCAATTGCCTCAAGATTAGTGGGGTTCCCGGTTGTTAATACAGAAAAGCCGTAAAAACGTTTATTTATATTTTACGATCTTCTAATGTTTTGTCGATAACAAAAGTAAAATCATTTTAACGAAACAAATAGAGTACGTAAATAGTTTGAGTTAATAGTTTTCTAACACACTTACGCTTTCACATAAAACACTAAAACAAGTATAAGTGATTTTATGATTTAGATACATATGTACAACAACTAGTGTTTACATATTGGGTTATACATATACTTAAACTAAGTATACTAAAATGGGTAAAAACTAAGTGTATACTAAAATGGGTAAAATACTAGCAAATGGTTTTGACCCACAACCCATGGTTTTATATATACCACTTAACCAAGTTCATTGTATCTAGAAAGAAAACCATGGATCAACCCATAACCCATGACCCATGACCCATAACCAAAAATACCCATGGGCAAAGAGGAGCGGACCACGGATCCCTAGCTTTGTGCTAGCCGGATCCCTTATGGTAAGGATCCGTGGGATCCGGGGAACAGTAGGATTTTTCCTCTATAAATAGTGAGCCATTTCTTCATTGTTTCTCACCCCCTTTCAATATACTTTCTCCCTTGAGTTAAATCTCACTAACCTTAGATCCAAGAGATCTATGTTTGTAGTTTTGTTTTTGTGATCTTTTAGGTTCCTCTTAAAGGCAAGATCACCACCTTTGAAGTCGAGCAAGCTCAAGTCCATGAGTTGCCATGCTTCTCATCATCAAAGCTACGAAGTCTTCTTGTTGATGATTCCCTTCTTCTTCAAAGAAGTGTAGTGTTGAAGACATTAGTGAAAGATGTCTTAAGAGTCAAGACAAAGATATTAGTGAAGGGTATCTATCGTCTATAGTATAAAGAACTTGTGGTAGGTGCTTGGAAGTCAAGACTAAGAAGCATTAGTGAAAGGTGCTTAGAAGTCAAGACAAATAAGCATTAGTGAAAGGTGCTAGAGTGAAGACACACATTAGTGAAAGGTGGCTGGTAGATCTAGTCAAAGGCATTAGTGAAAGGTGCCTTAGATGTACATTCGATATGGTGTGTTTCGTGTACAAGATAGACTAACACTAGATCCAAGGATATTGATATCCTTGATGATGTTGTAAAGGAGTAGATCTCCTTTGGGATTAGTCGTTGGTGTAGTGTGGTAGTAGTTCCTCCATTGCAATGGAACTAGGTGCTTAGCCTAGTACATATAAAAGGGTAGCGACGTTGTGAAAGGTGTAGTTCACCTAAGGTGTGAAAGAACTAGGTACTTAGCCTAGTACCTAATAAAGGGTAGGCGACGTTGTGAAGGTGTAGTTCACCTAAGGTGTGAAAGAACTCGGTGGTTAGCCTAGCACCGTATAAAGGGTAGGCGATGTTGTGTTAGGTGTGGTTCGCCTTGGTGTGAAAGAACCCGGTATTTAGCTTTGTACCAGAAAAAGATTAAGCGACGTTGTGAAGGCTTCTCCGCCATAAGGAGATTGGTGTAGTGATTACGAACTCTCGAGTAGGTGACCTCGGAGTGAGTAGGGCAAGGAAGGTGACCTTGTAGCCGAACCACTATAAATATTTGCGTTGTGGTTTTGTGCTTCTTACTCTAATCTTTTCGTTACTTATCTTTACATGCTTGTTTATCAACATCCAACACACACATCCAAATAGATTGACATAAGTCGATCTAAATAATTAAAAGGAAGTTTTAATTGGTAAAACTATTCAACCCCCCTTCTAGTTTTCCACAATTGCATCAGAGCTTCGTTACCAAGTTTCTTGAAGTATATTGTACTTTAAAAAAAACTTGATACGATCCATGGTTAATAGAAAATTACAAAGAAGGTCTTTCATAAAAACAAACACCATGTCTTTTAAAACTATATGTTTGGATGTTGATTTGATAACAACATTTGTTTCTTATTTATTTTTAATTGCACTAATCTTCTTTGTCATGTTGATTAGTCAAAGCTCTTACCCACCAAGCTTTAGGAGTCGCTTGGTAACAAGAATACCTTCCTTAAGAGGGTATCTTAAAGGAGCAGGAATCGTCTAAGTGACATTTGTTGTGTCATTTGTAAAGACATTCCTAAGTACGCTAGAGGTATGATTTTCCTTTTACTTTGCTTGATAATTAAGTATACCTATTTAGGTATTTATGTGATTATCTTTTGTGCTTATACATGTTTTTCATGAAGCTTCATTAGGAAGCCTTTTTCTCACATAATTGTTTTATTTCTCGTCTAAAATAGTGGTATATTAAACTTTGTTTTGTTTCTTTTAAATCCAATAATAAAACAAAACACGAATTTCAAAAATTCCTCCTTCCTATAAAACCCCACCGTCGGCCATTCTACCAAATCCCCACTTTTTCAAAATCTTCCAATTTCAAAAATCTTCTCTCATTCAAAAATTTCATCTTTCTCCTCACTCCATCTCAACCGAAACCAAGAAAGATCCGTCTTCAACATGGTTTACATCGCACTCGTGCTCATCGCCATAACACTCACCGCACTTGTGTTCCTTATGTTGAAGTTCACATACGGAGACATTTACTTTGTGTTGTTAATCTATATTGGGATCATATACCCAATCCTTTGTATCATCCTTAGTATTGAAATGCAATATTATTAATAATCTAGTTTATCTAGGTTGTTGTTATCATAATGTGTTTGTCACTTATTTTTGATCTTATGTTTTTTATTCTTTTGTGATACATTAGAAGTCAAGTATGCATGCTAAAAGAAAATGTAGTTTAAAACATATATCTTGGTATAAAATTATGAGATTCAAAAATCTATGTGTTTTCATATAATCTGTTCTTAATTATAGATCTACGGATCCCAGAAGTTATACTAGCCGGATCCCTTTTGAAAAGGAACCTTGGGATCCGTCCTACTGGAAAACAGTTTTTCATGCAAATCAAAAACCTCTCTTCGTCTAAAAATAATACTCCACTTGTATGTCAAAACCATAAGTGAGTTAAGAGTATTTCCTGTTAAAAACCATTGTTAATAAAAATCTAGTAAAAACATTAGATTAACATACGTTGACCACAAACATTTCCTTTTATTAACTTGTCATTTCTATAGGATCAACTATGACGCATGAATATGAGTTTGATTTTTCACTCACTAGCGTCTACACTCCGAACATCTCTCTCAACCCAACACGCTGCAATCATGTCCGGGTTCAATAATCTCGAAAACCGTCACTTCACGAAGGACGTATTGTAGACACCTCTCTACAATTCGAAGAAGGTATCAATACCTCCTTCCGCGCCATAGGACTAGAATGTCTTCTTGAAATCAACGAGAAGATATGTCCAAGGTTCATAATGGAATTCTTCCGCAAGTCGAAACTCGTTCGTACGAGGATCGCACTCTATCTCTTTGGTTTTATATCAAAACCAAAAGTCCACTCTAACCCTTGGGCATTTTGCTCACATCCTCCGGATTCCAAATCATGGACAAAGTGCCTTCACCGAAGATTGTTCTCTTGATTCTCTCTTCAACTTTCGTGAAGAGAATAGTCCATATTGTTCACACATACCCTCTCCGGAAGATTTAAATCGCATATTATGCAAACCTCGACCATATTACTCCGATCCAAACATTATCTTTACAGGGATATCCAGAAGAGTACAAGCCTCTTGCACTCATCCTACGTGAAAACGTTTGGAGTCTTAGGGGAAATCGAGAAATCCTTCCCGCTTGTTGTGCTCACATGTTGTACTGTTTGCTAACACAACAACCATAAAATCTCGCCTACTTCTTCGCAAGGCGCATTGCAAATCTTCAAGGCTCCAAGAATAAACTCATCCCTTATGGAATGTTCTTGACACATCTCTATCATAATGTTATGCACTTCCATCCTCAATTTCAAAGTCCGTTGTACGTACTTGTGAACAAAATGATGGAACCGCTAAACATATCCCTCATGAAGACTTTCTTCATTCTTGACTCCACCAACACTCATCAATCACTTAATGATCCTCCTAGCGAGAACACTCAAGGAAACTAATAATATTTCAAAATAGGATCAAATCTATCGTACTCGTGCTTTATCAATGTAATCCAATTTCCTTCCTGAAATAAAACATTCGATATCTTAGTATTTAGAACTCTCTTTAGACTATCCTTGAGATATAATGCATTGTCAAGATCATTGCATACCTTTAGTAAAGGTCCTGCTTGACAGATGGGCGATCCCAAAAGTTACGCTAGACGGATCCCTACTCTTAAGGAACCGTGGGATCCGTCGAACAGAAAATGCAATTACAAGCATTGTATTTCAAAGACATTCTTAGAACACCTACACTAGCTAAACATAGTGTTTTAAGGCAAATTAAGTCCTTATCAAGATAGGTTAATCTTTCCCATTCATACATAACTCACCGAGGTTACACTCTAAAAACGCTTGTAGATCTACCGTTTCGTTTTTATCCATTACTCTTCCGCTCTTAAACTCACACTTTATTCTCTACTTGATCCCTTACATCTAGTCTTAGAAATCTTTCAATTATGGCAAAATTGATCATAAATCATCCTCACCTCCAAATTGATCAAATTTGATCAAAATCTAGTTTTCTCATCTAAAAGCTTTTAGGATATTTTCCAAAACACTATCCTAAGACACAACCTGATCTCTAGGATCATCTAGCTTCAATTGACATTCTAAATCTTTAGTGTCATCATTATTCATCCATTGGTACTCTTGAAAGTTCCAAATCCTTCCACAAAGGACAATCATTAGCTACATCATTCATTACCTTCAAGTACTCAAGCATCCCTTCATTTAAAACACTTAGAAGAACTGAAACACTCAAGATGATATAGGTCTTAGATCTTAGAAACATCATTTCCAATCTTTCATAGCTGCTGAGGACGGATCCCTAGATTAGCCTACGGATCCCTCTGAGGAGGGAACCGTGGGATCCGTATGTCAGTATAGGTCAAATCTTGCTAAAGCAATCATTTTAACTCATCTTCCTAACTCAAACACTCCATCTCATCTTAAATGAGTTCCTAGATCATTACAACCTCTGAAGTTGACTCTTGTGCATGTCAATCATCACATTCCAATGAATCCTAGTGGCTTGAAGCTTAAATGCACTTGCCAAATCTCTTAGTTTATAAACCACCTTATTAGGACCTCCATAGTCATCACTTTCATCCCAACTTTCAGCTCTTTCAAACTCTTGAAATCATCTCATCATGAGGAAAACCCCAAGTAGTAACTTATCCACCAAAAAACCACCCATGAAAAGAGCTCGTGTTATACACGAAATTTCCTCAACCGAATCATCTCCGGTCAAGTCGACAAATGATAGAATCATTCATCATCCAATCAAACCAATTTCTAAAAGGTTAGTACCCACAAAACTACCTTTGCCAAACACCACCATACCTCCTAGGCCAAACAATATCATCTCCACAAACCATCACCATTGGTTCCTAGAGCTATTTCATTTACATCCCCACTATCATCACCACACCTCTACAATTTAGAGGACTTGCCTCCTAGGCCTCCCATCCGCTTCCGCCAACAACATACTCCTCATTAGGAGGAATAATGGTTCAAAATCAAGGTGTTGAGTCAACACTTGCTCCGGCTTCCTCTCGCGTTTTCATCATATACTCCCATTTGGATTATGACAAATCATCAAAATCAACCACCCGACCATATGGAAGTTGACACCTCTCTACCACCACCATCATTCTTGGTTGATTCATTCTTAAATGCACCTCCACCAATCCCTCCATCGTTTGAAGCTCCACAAGACGCATCACTTGATCCTTCGAATCAAGCCATTTCATTTCATCCACCACCACTACCTAGCCTGGCAAAGATTTCTATCATAGTCAACATGTTGAAAGTTTGATACATGAAGTACGAGAAGACCAACGTTACATGTTCTATCATCTCCTCAAACGTTTCGACGAGATTAAACCTAAACAAAACTTGAGCTAGAAGATTATAGTGGTGTCTTAGCTTCAAGCGTTAGGGGATCTAGAAATTCCTAGTCATGTATTGTCTATTGTCTTGTTTCGAGTCGTATATCATAACTCTTGTTTATTAAATAGAATTACATGCTACTTGCTATATTTCTGAGTATGTGAGTATACTATATAATCCATATCTCTTTTTTGTATTAACATTTCTTGTTATACCAATCTTTACTGACTTTATTCATCAGCCAGACGGATGCCTAAGATTTGCCTAGACGGATCCCTACTAGGAAACCGCGGGATCCTGAGACAGAAGCGCCTCTTCTACTAACTTGAATAACATTTGCAGGAAATTGTGAATTATACTTGATTTCTAACCTTTGTTTTGTAGTTATTCAATTTACATATGAAGACTTTGACATCATAAAGCAGGGGGAGCTTTATGTCATAGCAATACATTGCAAATTACTTGCAATACTAGGTTTACATTTCGTGACATCCCTTTGCAACAATTGCAATCATCAAGGGGAGCACATTCGTCTCGTAGACGATATCTTTTGCAAACTTATTTGCAAACAAACTAGATTAGTATCATTTACTTGACGCCTTTACATAGGGATGGACTCGTCAAGGGGGAGTAAAAGACGAGTTCCTTTCCCGTTATTTGCTCTCTATCTCTTTTTACTTTTAATTCTTTCACATGTTTTCTTAAAACACGTGTTGCCTTCCTTCAAACACTTTTTTTTTGACAAAAAGGGGGAGAAGAAAGTAAAAACTACAAATTCAAATTTTTACGAATTTTAGCTTTTTCCTTAAAATAATTTTATGTTTTGTCATCAACAAAAATGGGGAGATTGTTAATACAAATAAGCCGTAAAAACGTTTATTTATATTTTACGATCTTCTAATGTTTTGTCGATAACAAAAGTAAAATCATTTTAAAAACAAACATAGAGTATGTAAATAGTTTGAGTTAATAGTTTTCTAACACACTCGCTTTCACATAAAACATTAAAACAAGTATAAGTGATTTTATGATTTAGATACATATGTACAACAACTAGTGTTTACATATTGGGTTAAACATATACTTAAACTAAGTATAATAAAATGGGTAAATACAAGTATATACTAAATGGGTAAATACTAGCAAATGGTTTTGACCCATAACCCATGGTTTTATATATACCACTTAACCAAGTTCATTGTATCTAGAAAGAAAACCATGGATCAACCCATAACCCATGACCCATGACCCATAACCAAAAATACCCATGGGCAAAAAGGAGCGGACCACGGATCCCTAGCTTTGTGCTAGCCGGATCCCTTGTGGTAGGGATCCGTGGGATCCGGGAACAGTAGGATTTTTCCTCTATAAATAGTGAGCCATTTTTCATTGTTTCTCACCCCCTTTCAATATACTTTCTCCCCTGAGTTAAATCTCACTAACCTTAGATCCAAGAGATCTATGTTTGTAGTTTTGTTTTTGTGATCTTTTAGGTTCCTCTTAAAAGGCAAGATCACCACCTTTGAAGTCGAGCAAGCTCAAGTCCATGAGTTGCCATGCTTCCTCATCATCAAGCCTACTGAAGTCTTCTTGTTGATGATTCCCTTCTTTCTTCAAAGAAGTGTAGTGTTGAAGACATTAGTGAAAGATGTCTTAAGAGTCAAGACGAAGATATTAGTGAAGGGTATCTATCGTCTATAGTATAAAGCACTTGTGGTAGGTGCTTGGAAGTCAAGACTAAGAAGCATTAGTGAAAGGTGCTTAGAAGTCAAGACAAATAAGCATTAGTGAAAGGTGTTTAGAAGTGAAGACACAAGACATTAGTGAAAGGTGTCTTGTAGATCTAGTCAAAGGCATTAGTGAAAGGTGCCTTAGATGTACATTCGATATGGTGTGTTTCGATGTACAAGATAGACTAGTTTTAGATCCAAGGATATTGATATCCTGATGATGTTGTAAAGGAGTAGATCTCCTTTGGGATTAGTCGTTGGTGTAGTGTGTAGTAGTTCCTCCATTGCAATGGAACTAGGTGCTTAGCCTAGTACTAATAAAGGGTAGCGCGGTGAAGGTGTAGTTCTCCTAAGGTGTGAAAGAACTAGGTACTTAGCCTAGTACCTAATAAAGGGTAGGCGACGTTTGAAGTGTAGTTCACCTAAGGTGTGAAGAACTCGTTGTTAGCCTAGCACCGTATAAAGGTAGGCCACGCTTGTGTTAGGTGTGGTTCGCCTCGGTGTGAAAGAACTCGGTATTTAGCTTTGTACCCAAAAAGATTAGCGACGTTGTGAAGTCTTCTCCGCCATAAGGAGATTGGTGTAGTGATTACGAACTCTCGAGTAGGTGACTCGGGGAGTGGAGTAGGGCAAGGAAGGTGACCTTGTAGCCGAACCACTATAAATACTTTAGTTGTGGTTTTGTGCTTCTTACTCTAATCTTTTCATTACTTATCTTTACATGCTTGTTTATCAACATCCAACACACACATCCAAATAGATTGACATAAGTCGATCTAAATAATTAAAAGGAAGTTTTAATTGGTAAAACTATTCAACCCCCCCTTCTAGTTTTCCACACCGGTGTTTAGAGAATTGAACCTATTAGGTGGACTAGATGAGCTTTGGGGTGTGCTTGAGTTTTGGTTCCACTTAAGGTTAGGATGATTTCTCCACGAGGGATTGTAAGAGTTTCCTAAGTTGTTTTGTTTGGGCTTGAAAGTGTACCACTTCTCTCCATTCGCTCCGTCGATGCAGCGTGGAGTAGTCCAAAAAAAGCTTGTTCGGGGAGTCTTGTGCAATCATGAGTGTCATGGGGACCACTACATAACTCACAAGGTAGAGTGATTTTATTCACTTGATGAGAAGACTTAGGATTTTCGTAGGAACTCATTAAGAATTTAACTTGATCTTCAAGTTCGATCATCCTATGGTCGGAAGATTGTGAGTTAATGGGAGGCAAGGAGATTGCCTTAACGGTTTTGGGCAACTCACGGGGATCATTCCAACTTTCGTTTTCATAGAGGGCAAGGTCCTCTATTATGCCCCATGATTCTTTCGCGGTGAGATCACTAAGTTTTCCACCGGCCGCTTGGTCAATGGATCGTTTTGTGGGGAAGTTGACATGATCATAAAAGATTTGGACTTGGAGCCAAAGATCAATGCCGTGATGAGGGACTTTATGCAGTAAGACTTTGAATCGAGTCCATGCTTCGTAAAGAGATTCACCTTGATGTTGTTGGAACATCAAGATGTCATTCCTAAGTTTAGTGGTTCTCCCCGGTGGGAAAAATTGAGCAAGGAAGCGAGAGGTGAGATCATCCCAACTTGAGATGGATCCGGCGGGAAGTCGCTCAAGCCAATTACTAGCTTGGTCCCGTAGAGAAAATTGGAAGAGACGCAGGCGTGGTCTCCCGGTAGTAGCATCAAGGTCGATGGAATAGACAATTTTAAGGAAATCCCTTAGATGTTGATTTGGATCTTCGGAGCGAAGTCCATGGAATGCACATCCGTTTTGCACCAACCGGATGGTGTCGGATCGCAGGGCGCGTAGTTTGGGCTTGGTCGGGAAGCTCAATGGTGTTCCTATAGCCTAGGTGGCTTGGTCTCGAGTATTCACCAAGAGTACGGGCTCTTGGCGGGTCAATTGGTGGTGGGTTGATGAATGGTGGGTGGTTATCACCTTCCATGATGAAAAGTGATGGGTTACGAACAAAGGTCACGAAGAAGGGGATAGACTACGAGAAGGCTAAAATGAGAAAAAATTTACTTGATAGGAATCAAGCAAAGAAACCTAAGCGAGGTGGACTACTAACTAGCTATTCTATTCCCCTGCAGTGGCGCCAAAAACTTGATAACGCTACACGCGTCGTTCGGGGTCAAAGGAACTTCCTTTTCGTAGAGCAAGTTTTATAACACCCTAGGCAGTGAACCTAATCATTGTAGTGTAGTATTAGGGTAAGCCACGGGTATTGATATCGTTCTCTAGGGGAATAGGAATGCTAGTGAGAAGTTACTACGCTAAGGTTGGGGTTGAGGAAGATTATTTTTTATCTTTTTTATGTTTTTTTAGGAAATGGAAAGGTACGAATCTTGGGGTTTGAATTTGGTGAGGTTGGTATTTCTACCGATTACTCTACTTATCTAATTATCTAATCTAAGGTGATGGTAGTCTATGTCTAATGAGTGTGTGCTCGTATGATAGTTTAAAAATGTGTTTACTTAGGTTTTATTACTCCTTAATTATCTCCTATTGATGGTTGAATTGTCACGTCCTTATTCTTAATCGCGTTGTGTGTCTAAAGTCGTAGGTTATGCGTTTATCCCTAACTCTTTGAACTTACCAAAGGGTCTCGTCTACAAAATCTCTAGGATTTATACACTCTAACTCTAAGGCACTCTTTGTATGATATAACCTACAACTACTCTAGGTGTCATAGTCTAAGGTTCACAAAGATTAATCAAGCATTAACTACACAACGAATGACCTATCGCATTACTAGATCATTAACAATTAAGATAAGAGACAACCAATCAATATTCAATAATTAAGTTTCATAATCACTAAGCAAACACACAAGTAAATTAGCCGGACATGGAGAACATGCAAGCATACACACAAATAATCAAAGACATAATTGTATTAATGAAGTAAAACACTTATCTTGATGTAAGATAGGGTTTGGAACCCTAAAATATTTTACAAGACAGCTTGGTTGGTTTAGGTTTTACTCCAAAAGACTACCCTCTAATACTGAAAAATTCGGATTCTATATATAAGATTACATGTGCGACGGCGTCACCTTATGATTTGTGACGCCGTCGGTTCGCCGTCATTAGGGTTTCGTCTTGGCCACGTTAGTCTTGCGACGGCGTCACCTTGTGCTTGTGATGCCGTCTCTTCAGCTTATGACGCCGTCTGGATCAAATCTAGGCCGTCTGAGTTGCGACGGCCTACTCTTTTAAAGCTTGACACCGTCACTTGAAAATAAGAAATTTGACTTATGTCCCGTCACAAAATGCTCCGACGGCGTCACAGTTAAGCAGTGACGCCGTCACCTTGTGTTTCAGCAGCTTGAGTGTCTCGATTTCTTAACTTTGGCCATTTTCTTCGTATATCCGCGCCTTTTCGTCCAAATAAGTGTTATTACAGCAATTTGCCTTCAAGAGACCTAAAAAGTAAAAAGGAACGATATTAAGTAATAACGGATACAAAAGTGATCAACTAAGGGCTTAAATGACCCCTCAAAAAGGTACATTTTAAAACCTTATCAGAACCTTACGTTTTTATGGTGTTAATTATTGTTAAGTTATTATTGCACAAAAGTGTAGATAGTTGGAGTTTTATTTTAGAAGTAAAAAGCCAATATATAGCTCCATAAAAGCTTCAAAAGCACCTTAACAAACTGGCCCAAAGATAAAATGTGACACGCTACTTACTAGGGATGGCAAAAAAACCCGAACTCGACGGGGAAACCCGAAACCCGAACTTATTGGGGCGGGGCGGGGCATGCTTATCGGGTTTCGGGGCGGGTTTTGGGGCCTTAACGGGGATTCTTATCGGGTTTGGGGCGTGGACGGGGCACACTATCCCCGCCCCGCCCCGAAACAAATACATATACATATATCTATATACCTTAAATATTGTGCTAGTATTTATGTACTAAATATAATTCTCTAACTTTTGTTAATTTTTATCTTTGTAATATTTCAAAGTGTGATCATAAAATCTTGTTTTGTGTCATAATATTCTAAAAAAGTTGTGATTTATTCTAATGCCTAATATATTATTAATGGGTTCTCGATTCTTTAAATTATTCCGTAAAATCATATTGTTAATAGCGTAAAAATAAGAATAAACGGGGAAAGTCATGACTATGATGGAGGATCGAACTAAAAAAAGAAAACCCGATAAGACTCCAATGGGGAATGGGGCGGGTTTGGGGGAGCATCTCGCCCCAATGGAGCGCCCTGATAAGATCCCTAATGGGGATTGGGGCGGGTTTGGGGATGATTTTTGTAATCGGGTTTGGGGATGGGGATGGCCGCCCCGCCCCAAACCCGCCCCATTGCCATTCCTACTACTTACACATTTTGTATATCCAATTTTACATGTAAAAGCTAGGGGTAAACAAATGTAAGAAAAAGTTTTTTATACACCAATAGTTTTTGTTCTACAGGATCAAATTTATTAGAGTAAATTACATGGATGGTCCTTGTGGTTTGTCAAAAGTAACAATCTTCGTCCTTAAAAGTTTGAAGTTCCATTGGTAGTCCCTAAATTGGTATACAAATAACACATGAGGTCCTTCTGATCCAATTTAGGGACTACCAGTGAAACTTCAAACTTCCAATTTAGGGACCTGGTGTGTTATTTGTTTACCAATTTAGGGACTATCAGTGAACTTCAAACTTTCAGGAACGAAGGTTGTTATTTTTGACAAAGTGTAATTTACTCAATTTATTACCATAAAACCTGATAAGAGAGAGTAAGATTGACCACCAAAATGTTGACCTAGTACTAGTAATATACTTGAAACGATTACCAATGTATGAAACGATGTATGTTGCTAATTGTGTCTATTCAACCTATAAAAATGCTTTGAATGATCTGTTCCGTATATAATAGAAGGAATACTAGAGACGCAGTACAAATCTCCCATTTGAAAATAGGTGTTTGGTTATATTGGGAATGACTATGGGTATGATAATCGGAATAGGGTTGTAAACCCATCACCATTGGCGGGTTTAGAAAATGCCTAAAGTTTAAGGTTTGATTCCCATTATCAATTACTAAACCCTCTAACCAAACAACTACAATCGAAATGGAAGTCCTTCCTTCATGTCCACTCCCTCAAATCGAGTCCAATGTCCAATGGGGCATAAGGTTTAGGTTGATTCCTGCTACTTGAAGGCCACATTCAATGGTCACGAGACCTTTTCTTAGCATTTGTATGGCTAGTGTTCATGAGGCTTTATTGCTTTCCGTCAACTATACTAGCTGGACAAATAATGAATACAGAATATAAGTACTACTTCTGCACTAAGAACTGGGAAATCGGTAAGATTGTTAATGAGCTGAAAAACCATCAAGTAGCTAAATGTGATCGTCTCAGATTTTATGCCATCAACCCATAAAGTATACAATAAGACTACATTCAAAGGCTTATAAAAGAGCTGCAAACCCTCCAAGCATATTACATTCCCATTCAAATAAGTCTGACACACAACGCACGCCAGGAACAGATAATGATAGGGCCGGATCGTGCTCTTGATCACCAAATCATAGTCTAAGATCATCAGAGACCATAATGCAATTATTCTTTCACATAAACATCACTAGTATAAACTTTTACACCAATAAAAAGTATGAGGTCATGTTTTGCTAGAAAAACCTGATACTACAAATTTCCCTACATTTAACTTGTTTATAGCCTTAAATTTGACGAGGGATAGTTACCTTCTCTAAATCCTTTGTCTTGTGAGTCGAAAGGCCCTAAGGAGTGGTTTGGAATGATCTTTGATGCTTACTGTCCTCCAAAAACTTTTACCCCTAAGAGAGGTTGTATTCCGAAGTATATACAACTTTTGAAGACAAATATATAATATTCAAAGGCAAACTTTAAGAAAATGCAAAGTAATACTCATTTTCTACTAACATAAGCAATTTGTAACCATCAACAATCTTGTGATATTTAACCATATGATGCAACATACTTCCTTATTTAACCCTTGAATCGCTTGATGCAACAAATTGCATAATCGGGTAAGGAACGTTGAATTGCAGTGAATGGTTAATTGGTTAAGGAACGTTGAGTATGTTCACTGAATGATTAAAAATTCACTCCAGATATGAATTAGAAGTGAATCGTAATAATCAAAGATGTACATAATCCACGAGGATGATAAACCACGCTAGAAACATATATATCACATGAAGCTTAAACGTGTTGGGACACAAGTGTATCAAACTACAGGTAATAGTACTTCCGAGTAATCATCAAACAGCAATTTACACAACAAAGAACATCAACTAAGATTAGTTCTTACATTGGAACCGCTTTACCAGCATCACCATGAACCGCCCAGAACACCTTGCCAGCATCATCAGACTTCCCAGTATCAAGGGCTACAGCCCCAAAAATCGCCCTAAATGCACCACAAACAACTGATGAGGTCGATGAATCAGTATTCGATGAAACTCTAACCACATTTTGTAACCCCAAACGCATTCCATCAACAGCACACGATGTATCCACCTTTGATACCTCTGATATCTTATCATTCAAATCTTTTGATGATATATCTAGATCTTTAGTTAATGCTTTTAAGGCCACAGTTGTCTGGATAATACTCTCGCCTAAAATGCTGAAAGCTTTGTTGTTTTCTTCGGAATAGGATGAGTGAGTCATGGCACGGCTAAGGAGTCCTATGTTTTTAAATTCATATCTGCACAAAATAATCTTGTAAGAAATGAGCAGATTTATATAGATTCTGGTAATGTATACAGAAGAGACTGTTTCGGATTGCTTATTATAAGCTAAAACAGCTATGCTTTTGAAATAAGAACAAACAGCTTTAAAATAAGTTAAGGCACAGGACAATTAGTTAAGTGTTTGACAATTGATTTGTTATGTCAAAACCCAATTAGCATAAAAGCACTAAAGCAGTTTTAGTAAGCAGCGAATTAAAATAAATTACTAGCAAAGAACTGAATGATAGTGTAGGGGTGTTTGGGTAAACTTGTTTGACAGTTTAGGCCTATTTACAAAATGAATTATGAAAGCAATAGATGTTTGTAAAACTGATTATATGAAAAGGATGGGTGTTTCATGTTTGGGATTGCTTATTAAGAGTTGTTATGCTATTTTGAATAAGCGGATGCAGTCTTGATGAAAAGCACAAGTAGACAAACAAGAGGCAACAATACATAGTGCGATATAACGCACGAGATAATGTTTGGATTTGCTCTTGCTGTAACAAACACAGCAATTAGATATGCGGTTGTTTTCTTCTGATTCAAATGCTTGTATGCTCTGCCTTGTTTTTAGTATAATAACTTACATACAAAAGTAGTTTAAATAAGCAATCCCAAGCACCCCTAGGAGGTAAGATCATCAAAATCAAATAAACATTTTTATAAGCAAGTCTCATCAAAATAACTTATTTCAACTTCAAAGACATACAAAATCATAAACCATATGTTTTATCTGAACACTCATAACGCCGTTAACAGATATTTGTTATGAAAGTAATAAAAATCTATGATTTTAGGCAAACTCGAAAAATGCAAGTACAAATCAAGAGAACTTTTGCCAATAACTTACTTGAGATACGTCTGAAGGGTTTCAAGAGCAATAGAAAACGATGACGACGACTGCGATCGAGCTAGAATGCCGAAATCTTTGCCGTTTTCTTCTGAGTAAGACGAGTCGGTCGTTGCACGACGGAGGAGTTCGATGTTCTTTAACTCATAGCTGCACAAACTCACAAAGTATCTCGTAATGAAATTTAAAAATAGTGATTAAACAAATATAATTTAAAAAATGTAAGTGTGCTAATGATAGCTGTTTATGCTTTTGAATAAGAAGAAGCAGTTTTGAGATAAGCACTAAACAAAAGCAGATAAGAATTGTAAAAAAACTTGAGGCATACGATAGTGTTTGGATTTGTTTATGTTGTAACTAAATGCATAATGAGATACACACAGTTGCTTGGACATTCTGTTTTTTAATTGGATTAAGAGGTAAGATAATTAACATCAGATAAGCCATTCAAATAAGCAATTCCCAAAATGCTTATTCAGCATATGCTTATTTCACCCTCATTGTATTAAGATGCAATAATCAGTTTTAGGGGTTTTGGGTAGGATTGCTCAAACAGCTTAGAGTTTTTTTAAGAGAATACGTCTTAGCTTCTTAAGCTGATAACAAATTTAAGTGTGAAGGAGCTCCATCCAAACAGCAAACGCAATAAGCTGATATGATGCATTAATTGGCTCAGCTAAACACCCAATTACCCCATAGATATGAAAATATTAATTAACATGGAATATGGAATTAGAAGATATTCATTTTCAGGAAAGCTTATCTGAACAACTTATGCTTATTTAACACACACCTTATGAGCTCATGATAGAGTGCTTATTAAAGTGATCTTTTAGTTATTTTAGTGTAAAACAAGCAAATAAGCCCTTTTTCAAACCTAAATTGCTTGTCTGCTGAAGCACTTATTATAAGCAATCTCAAACATCGGATAGTGTTTGTATATGCTTATCGGCTTATTCTTATATTGGTGTAAACAAAAAAATAAGCACTATTTTGCCAAACAATTGAAAGTGCTTATCTGCTTAAAAAAAGCAGTTAAGCACTTATAAGCTATAACAATCACTGGAAATAGTGTTCGTAATTTCGTATATGCTTATCAGCTTATTTTAAGTATGCAACAGCTCTGTCCTAAACAGCGTATTATAATAGCTTAAATAATAAGCTTAAAAATAAGCTGTTTTGCTATATCCAAACACTTTAAGTAAGCAGAAAATAAGCAAGTAAGCACTTATAATAAGCAATCACCACACTTATAAGCAATCACCACACAGAGAGAGCGTATAAGCTTAGTTAAGTAAGCAGAATCCTCGTCATACACAGCTTATAAGAATAGCTTTAAGAGGTGTTTGTTTAAGCTTATTTTTTGGCTTATGAGCTTAATTGACAACAACAACAACATACCCAATCTTGCCGAGGCAGGGTATCGGGGAAGTATGATATGATGTAGCCAGTCACACCCCTACCCGAGTGTGAGCTTCTTTGTACATGTAAATTTATGTGTTGTCGTGGGGCATATAGGACTTGGCTTATATTTCATAAGCCTAGTTTTTATGGCGTATTTTCTAGCTTATGAGCTTATTTTGCATCTTTAGGTCATAACAAGCTCATAAGTCAGAAAAATAAGCCGGGCAAAACAAATTTATGAAAAATAAGCCGAACAACATAAGCTCACAAACCCAAAGTCTTAAACATACACCCCTTAGAATAAGCTCACTTTTTATGGCATATTTTCGACTTATGAGCTTATTCAACTCGGCTTATATTTCATAAGCCCATTTTTTCGCCTTATTTTCTGACTTATGAGCTTATTATAACTTAAAGATCATAAAATAAGCTCATAAGATAGAAACTAAGCCAGAAATAACCGACTTACAAAATATAAGCCGTTTGGCTCTACTCTTACACTTTCTAAAAGCACAAGTTCGCTATAATAACCTCACCCAAACACCCTAGCTTCTTTCTAGTTTCTACATACGTATTTTATAAACCAGAAATAACGACTTACAAAACATAAGCTCACCCAAACACCCCTAATTTCTTTCTACATACATTTTATGAACGAAATACAAAACATAAAACCTTATTCAACATAAAAATATACTCCGTGAAATACTCGAAAAAAAGGCCAAAACTATAACTTACTTGAGATTGTTGAGAATTTCTTCAAGTGCATCAGATAACGGTTGCGATGATCGAGCCGAAACCTATTAATAACATTTATTTTTTTAATAAAGTTAGGGTTTAACAGTACTTTTTATAAAAATGTAAATATATATAGTAAAGTTAACAAAGTAGTTATTGTTGTAGAAGTGTAGAATGTTACCGTTGGTGAAGAGGAGAAGATGACGGCGGCGATGATGAGGAGGATGGGAAGTGATCGGAGACACATTTTCGCCACTGAATTTTGGAATGAATGAAAAGTTTAAAAAAGTGGTTTTTATGGAGTGAGTGAGAGAATAAGTGGTGAGTGGAAAAGGGTAAATGTTTGTGGCCGTTGGATTGTTCGATTCTTTTGACTAATTATATTCAGAGCACTCTCATTTATAACACCGTAACACCAATAACACCGTCCACGTCAGCCCACATCAATTTTAACATTTAACATTAACATTTCCAAAAAACACCCACAACCATAACATCCCAATAACATCAATAACACCAATAACATTTCATATTTTCAGTTTCAACCCCTAAACTAAAATAAATATTTCAAAACACCCCAAATAACATTTTTATATTATTACAAAACAAAATCACCGAAACACAAACTAGAAACCATATATAGCCCATAGTATTCCAACATATTTATCATCTTACAAACTCACGTGTCATCATCTTCACCTTCCATTTCACGTGTAAACCCAGAAATATCATCGTCTTCGTCTTCTCGCGTCTTCTTCTTTAGAACGCAAACACGAAAACACACATAACGCAACACGAAACACAATATCATCGTCTTCCTCGTGTAAACCCGAAACGCAAAACACGGAAACACAAACCCATCTTCGTCTTCGTCTTTAACGTGTAAACCCAGAAACGCAAACATAGAGCAACAAGACCTTCTTCTCTCCAAACAGCCATCATCGAAGGGACCAAAAATGAAATTTTTTTGATTTTTTTTTCAAGCTTAACGTAGCGTTGCTTGGGCAACGATGGAGGACCATGGCGTTAAACAACAACAACTCCAATGGTGTAACGCCGCTAACGGCGTTAAAATGCCGATAACGGGCGTTGCCCCATTACGGATGGGAGTGCTCTTAGAGCCACAAAAAACTTTCACAAAAACTCTTACAAAATGAGATGTCATTTTGTGATTGTTTTATTAGAGAGAAAAAAGAAAAAGTATAGAAAAATGCACAAATCACGAAATGACACCTCATTTTGTAAATTTTTGTGTGAAAGTTCTTTTGAGGTTCTATCATTTCTCTTATATTTAGCCCTATAGATAAATACGAGTATCCGTGCATAAAAACGGGATTTTATAACGGCAGATAGTTTTAACGATAAAAAAAAGTTTATGAGTTATAAATGAAAAATAATAAAAGTTTGAGGATTAAACATAATGTTTTGAAACCCGGTTCGACCTGGGTTGTTCAACCGGTTGAACCGTTTCGGTCGAGAAACGGTCAATATAAACCGGGTCAACCCGATGATTGGATCGGAAAAAAACGGGTCAAATTAAACCGGTTCAACCCGTCAGGTTTGAAGCGTCCCGATTCAACCCGGTTTTCAATGTGTATTAATAGTTTCCTTTTGAAGTGTTGCCGTAATAGATATTCAAAACATTTTATTAATATCAAGTTTCATTTATTGTGATGTTTAAGTTTTTTCTTACCTAATATAAATTTTTTCACATTTCACATATTCACTTTTTCACTTTTTCACATTGGGTATGTTTGGCAAAATTAGTAATGTATCTTTGTAAAACAAGCCGTTTATGTTGTAAGTCGCAAAATTTAAAGCTGTTAACATGAGCTACAAACTGTATCCAGTTTTTCAATAAAAGTGTTTGGCAAATTAGCTGTTAAATGTAATTATAATCTGTTAACAGTTGTTTTATGTTTTAACAGCTCTGAAATATTTAAAAAGCTTCATGAATCAGCTTTTCATTTTGGAGCTACTTGTTTAAAATAAAAGCTTGAAGTTGATGTATCCAAACGGAGCTACTTATTTTGGAGGAGATTATTTTTGTAACAAAAAGCTTACAGCTCCAAAAAAGTGCGTACCAAACAGGCCCATTGACCATTTTGCTTTTATATGTAGTATAGATATAGATATTGCAAGAAGCTTTAGCAATATGATAAAATTTAAATTAAAGTTCAGGGTTTTTTTTTTAAGCAAATAGCATAAGGTGTCAATCGATTAATAAGAAGGTCGCTCATCACTTAATGTATTGTGAAAATTCATGTCACCAATGTGGTATTAAATATCCATACTTATCTGAAGAACCTAGCATTATACAATGTAATAAGCTTTTTCATGAGCTTTTAATATTTAAATAATAAAGATTGTGGAATTAAACAAATATTTTGTATTGAATAATTGGATGTATTAAACTGCGTAAGTTTAATGCATTGTGATGTCTTTTATATAATGATGAGATTATGATATATCGATGATGTAGCAATCTATTAAACTGAAAACAGTGCAATGCATTATAGATGCCCTAAGTAAGCCAAAGAACTCCTCCTCTTATACCATCCACAATGCAAGTATGTGGCATCGTTCAATAAAAAAATAGGTAACTTCGCATACGTGATACTATTTGTGAATCTAGTTCTTGTGAATGGGATGGGTTTCTGAATACAACCATTAAATGTGTTATGTAGGCCTAAGTGCTCTACTTTTTTTTATTGAATTAATACACCCTTTTGTTATTTAATTGTCTCACTTTATCAAACCTTATAGCCATGTGGAAGTCAATTTAACATTGTGAAGTTTAACACAATGTAGAAATTTTACGTAGTAAAGTGTAAAGGTGACATGGGGGTGATTGATGATGTATTATACTCAAATGAGTTCAATGCAATGAGGATGTCTTTAGAGGAAATGATCAAAGAACGGAGATGCGTTTACAAAACCTTCGTATAGGGATTCAGAAAGAAATAGTCCAATTAATTAAGATATTATAATGTTTCACTGAATTATGTTTGTTTATGTTTTTAGTTCGTACAAGAGACAACGTTGCTAATCATTCAAGTAAACGATTGTAGTACTAATTTTTGTAATCTCGCCACAACATGCTAGGAATTAAAAAATTCCCGTAAACTTAACCATTTCCTAAAGGGGAAATTGCACAAAAAAGTATAACAGTGCATGTCAATCTAAATTTGGATACTTAATTTTATTTTTCACGATTTAAGGTATTCAAGTTATATTTTGTCCAATATAAAGTGTTTACGACTTTTCAAAAGATGTTATCGATCATATTTTGAGCTGAAATGTTTAATTAATGTAAAATATTTTTTAATGAGCAATTAAAAGTCATTTCGGTTAAAATTATTACTGATAATCGCTTTTGAAAAAAAACATTACACGGGGATGTTTGGTACGCATGAATGGAAAGCTGAGAAAGGGAAAAGAGGTTGATTCTCATGTTTGTTTGACATGAGAATGGAAACAGGGAATTAAATTACCATTCTCATTCCCCCATTTTGTTTCTTTAAAAAAAGAGGAGAAAGGTGGAGAATGAGAATTTTAGAAGGGGCTCTTTCTTCTATCCATTCTCTAGTGAATGAAAAATCACGGACAAAAAATCACGTTTTTATTTTATTCCGTTTTTTTTTTTTTTTTTTTTAATTCGCGTTTTTTTCTTAAGCGCTTTTCGTTTTAGATGCTGCTTTTTATACGTTTTCATCTGTCTTCGTTCGTTTTCATCCGTTTTCATACGTCTTCGCCCGTTTTCATACGTTCTCGTCTGTTTTCATACGTTCTCGTCTGTTTTCATACGTTTTCGTTCGTTTTCATACGTTTTCGTCCTTTTTCATCAATTTTCTTTCATTTTCGTCCATTTTCATACGTTTTCGTCCGTTTTCAGACGTGTTTTTACGCTTTCATAAAAAAATGTGAATAAAAAAGAAAGGCAAAAAGACAAGAAAAAAAACATGGACTTAGGTTTATCTATTAAATTTTAGATTAATCCCCACCATTAGATCAAACTAGATGGATGGTGAGGATTTGTCCCTTGGTAAACATCAAAATAAGAGTAAGCATTTAAATTTTTCTCTACTTCGTAACATGTAAAAAACCATATAGCAGAAAATTATACAAATATTGATGTGTATATACTAGTGTTTGTAAATCAGGTTTTAATTGCTTATCCTCTACGTGTATATACTAGTTCGGTCATGAATATTATAAAGTATTCATCTTTTTTATTAATTGTGTTTAGTGCAATGTGTAAGTTGTAGAAACATGTTTTTTTTTGTCATTTTTGTTTCATCGTAGAGATGATATAATATATTTTTATATGACAAAAAACTTGAATTATGTTTGCATAATTGTAATTATTTGACCTGATAGCGTCAAATAATCAACGTAACTAAAAAACCTGAAAATATATATATATATTCATTCTTTTATATGCAAACAAAGGAATTGATTCTTTAATCGATTCTGACACTCTATTATCTATTTTTGCCAAACACTAGAATCCATTCTCTTAATCAGACTCATTCTCTTTCTATGCCATTCCATTCTCCAATGCATTTACATTCTTTGTGATTCAGTCGTACCAAACGTCCAAAGGAAAAGATAACTCAAATACCTTAAATCCAAGAAAAAAGTGATTAAGTACCTCAAATTCAGATTGACATAAAATGTGAATTATTTATTTATATTTTTTTGCGATTTTTCCAATTCTAAAATGTGTTTCCATTAAATAATAATACCTCTAGAAAGTTTGATCGTTGGAATCCATCATAGAGATCAACATATCACTAACAACAATTAAATTTCCGTTTATTCGCGCCTTTTAATGTCATACCGTTAATTTTCCACCTTTTTAGATTCACAGTGTCCTCTCTCCTAATGCTTATCATTTCCTAATCAAATTTTACTAACAGATTCTCAAAAAAATTCCATAAATCATAAAACACCATGAACTACATTCGTCTTCCATCGACAACTTTATCCGTGAACCCAACATCATCAAGTTTAATCACATCCAATAACCAACAATCCTCATGGCTAACTCAAATCTTCGACCCGGGTGGTCAGTTTATCACGAGATGGAACTACATATTCTTGATCACGTGTCTTAACGCGCTTTTTGTTGATCCTTTGTATTTTCTTGTTCCTGAGATAGCTAGACGTAAATATTGTATGCGTTCAGATTATGGATTTGCAGCTGTGATTACCGTGTGGCGGTGTTTGATTGATGTGATATCTTTTATTCATATTTTTATTAAGTTTAGGACGGCGTATGTTGCTCCTAATTCGAGAGTGTTTGGGCGAGGTGATCTTGTTAGGGATCCTAAGAAGATTGCGTTAAGGTATTTGAGGACGGGGTTTGTTGTTGATTTAGCTGCTGCTCTTCCGTTGCCTCAGGTTCGTTTATGATTAATTGATTAATTCTGTGTTGTTTCTGGTACATGTGACAGTGTCTGATAATGTTGGTGATATTTTTCCGAATGCAGCTATTTATTTGGTTCGTTATTCCAGCTGTGAGAAGTCCTACAGCTGCTCACGCAAACCATTCTATTTCTCTCGTTATCATCATCCAATATATTCCGCGATTGTTTGTGATTTTTCCTTTGAACCAACGCATTACAAAAACCACCGGAGTAATTGCCAAGACTGCTTGGGCCGGTGCAGCTTACTATATCATGTTGTATATGCTGGCTAGTCATGTAAGCAAAGTAGACTTTTTAATCCTTTTTCCATGTATATTGGATTATGATGGCGTAGGCTCAAGGTAGAAATTTCGACCCATTTGTGAATGGGTAAATTTGGAGTTTGTTGTAAATTTAGCGGGTCAATTGGGTTAAAATGTTAAATGAAATATTGGTTTATCTGCATAAAATCCTAACATACTTTATCATTTTTCCTGTTTTAGTCATGATAATCTTTTTCTAATATATAATATTTGTTATTTATTTCTATTATGATACGCCAGTGCAGGTTATCGGAGCGTCATGGTATTTACTTGCAATTGAGAGACAATATTCATGTTGGAACGAAGAATGTGCAAAGGAGGAGAACTTGACTTATCCGTGCAATCGTGTGTATTTTGACTGTGACCATGTGGATGAACCAGGTCGAGACGAGTGGCTCAAACAAACTAAAGTTTTGAGTAATTGTAGTACTGGAACTAGCCCTCTTAATTTTACTTTCGGGATGTATGGTCCTGCCTTCACTGAAGGAGTTACATCCGCAACGTTCTTTGAAAAATACTTCTTTTGCTTTTGGTTTGGCTTAAAAAGTCTAAGGTCTGATCTACTCGTTATCAAATGAAAGCTTATCTTAATCTTAGCTATACTTTTTGGCTAAATCCATATACATAACTTGATGCTATGCAGTTCATATGGACAGAATTTGGAGACGAGTACAAGTATGGGTGAAACACTTTTTGGCTGTGCTGTCTGCCTTGGAGGCTTGGTTATATTCTATTTGCTCATTGGTAATATGCAGGTATATGGATAATATACTTTATGCTGATTTTACATTTATGCTCATTGTTTTGAGGTCAGGGTTTCTATAATCATCACGATGATGCCTCTTATGAGGAAATGTAGTCATGTGATTATGGTAGGGTGAATTTGTGGTGAATTAATGCGGCTCTGGAATTTAAGTCAGTATGCAGTTTTTCATAGAAATTCTTAAATGATTCATTGAGTTACTTTAGGATTCTTGGGCATGTCCAAAATCCTTGTATGTAATTGTTGTATAGGGTTGGTATTTTAATATATTCACCATTTTCACTCAGAAAAAAATTTACATTTAGCTAGTAGAGGTGGCAATTTTGACCCATATGAGTATGATGGGTCAATCTGGGTTATCTCTTATCTCTAAGGTTCGAAATTCGTCCACATAATAGTTATAACCCATATAATCTCCAAAATTTCTTTATGCACAAAATAAGTTAATATTGTAACAATATAGCTTTTGGTAATCATATATAACATAAATATTTTTTGTACGGAATAAAAAGTTCAATATTTGGACAAAATTTAGGTTCATCCAACTGTAGATTGACCTTAATCCAAGGTGTTTGATACCAGAATGTATGCTTTTTGACCCGTCATCCAACCCGTTTAATTTGCTACCTGTGGTAGCAAGTGACATGGACTTAAATTGACTTGTGTCACTACATTAGAACCAAGAACATGCTGAATAATGGTTTGCTATGATTCTGTATATGTTGTTGTACAGACATACCTCCAATCTACTACAGCGAGACTTGAAGAGTGGAGGGTCAAGAGAAGAGACACTGAGGAATGGATGAGGCATAGACAATTGCCCGTCGATTTACAAGAGAAAATTCGCAGGTTTGTTCAATACAAATGGCTTGCAACAAGAGGAGTAGATGAAGAGCATATCCTTCGTGCTTTACCTTTGGATCTAAGACGTCAAATTCAAAGACATCTTTGCTTAGCCCTTGTTAAACGTGTAAGTTCTTTATTTTTCTTTTCCTTATTTCACGTCCCATAGCTATATGAGACTTTGAGTGTCATATTTTACAGGTTCCATTTTTTTCACAAATGGATGATGATCAACTCCTAGATGTGATATGTGAACACCTTGTTCAATCTTTAAGCACAAAAGGTCAATACTTGGTACGCGAAGGGGATCCAGTCAACGAGATGACTTTTGTGATAAGAGGCCAGCTTGAGAGCTGTACAACCAATGGAGGACGATCTGGATTCTTTAACTCGATCACTCTTAAAGCCGGTGACTTTTGTGGTGAAGAATTGTTGACATGGGTTTTGACCCCTGACTCAAATGTTAATCTTCCATCCTCAACTCGAACGGTCAAAGCTCTAAATGAAGTGGAAGCATTTGCACTTCGAGCAGAAGATTTAAGATTCGTGGCTAAGCAGTTCAAACGGCTTCATAGCAAGAAGCTTCAACATGCATTCAGGTACTTGAGTAATGGGGCCGAGTCAAAAGGGTGATACTGGTGTGGGTCGAAAGACTAGAAACTGATTTGTGTAAACACCTTTTTATGGACTTTACTTTTAAATATTGTATTAGAAGATTTGAACCTAAGTAGTTAAACCCATCTGAACCATCAAGAATAAACGATAACAAAAATGACTCATTTGTATGTAAATGGGTAAAATTACCATTTTCAGGTACTACTCATTCCAATGGAGGACATGGGGAGCATGTTTTATACAAGCTGCATGGAGACGGCATAAAAGGAAGAAAATGGCTGAAGAACTCGCTAGGCAAGAAGGGTTGTATCAATATTATAACGATGATGATGACGGAGACCAAAACTCACAGCATTTGGGAGCTACTATTTTAGCGTCTAGATTTGCTGCAAACACAAGAAGAGGGATTAGCCACAAGGAAGGTGTTGTAGGTTCTGCTTCGAGTTTAAAGATGCCGAAACTGTTCAAGCCAGATGAACCTGATTTCTCGTAAGGATGGGGTTCACTTTCAAGGGTGGATCTCGAAGGGTTTATCGCACGCACGCAGCAAGTGTGCAAGTTTCTGTAGCTAAACAATAACAGCAGTTTTGTAAAGGTGGTATATGTCTGAAAAAAACTTTTTGCGTACATTGGTTTAAATCATGTTCTGCCACTGTTTGTGTTTTATCATCCGAATAGCTATTCTTTGCCTACTAACTTTTCTTTGCGTCACTATTTACTGTGTTATGATTATATGTGCTATTACAAGGTCAGTTCAAGTCGATCAATGTTACCATTCTGCGACATTTTCTCTATCCGTTTATTGAATGTATAAAGAATTGACGATTATAAAAGTTATATACTAATAAAATACCAAACATTTTTCTTTAAACGATTAATCGTTGAATTGACATAGCCAGTTCTAGTCGTGTAAAACTTTTGAGTTTAACCATTTTGAACTTTTACCAATGGGGAGTCAAATTGCATTTTGCTTAAAATTAAATAAAACATTTGAGTGTTATAAACCTACGCTTGATTTAAGGGGTGTTTGCCAAGCTTATTTTGTTTGAGGTTGATTGGTTAGCTAATTTCAGAGATGTTGCGGTTTTTTGATGGTTGAAAATGTGGAAGGTAACTTATTTTATAGGTAACATCGGTTTACTGAGATTTGAAAAAGCTATGCATATTTTTCTCGGCTCATTAGGTTATCTACATGAGCTTATAGCTTATTCAAAAGTGAGCTTTAAAAAAAAAGGGTAAAACGGAGAAGGAACCCAATTCAGATACATGGGAAAATTTGAGTCTTTTTGGCTTTTACGCCACCAATCCGATATTCATATGGCCGTTTTTGGACCTTTCCCAGAGAAGCTTCAACCTTGGTCTCTTGTAAGACTTTAAGGCTACCTTACCACTAGAACACCTTAGAGATGTGGTTATAATCTTTTTCACATTTCAATATGTAATAAACTCGTAAGTTGAATTTTATACTATAGTTTCCTTTCAATACTTTCACTAGATGCATTCACATTATTATACAAATTATATAACTGTATACTATGTAACTGCCATCTATTGAGTTTTGTTGGCCTGCAGATTTGCAGCCCATGACACAAAATATGCGGGCTTTTATTCTTTGGGCATATGAGACATTAAAACATCCAACAGAAATTAGAAACCTTCTTTTACAACAGTTAACATGGACAAAATAGGTATTTACCAAACAATTTCACTATTTATTTTGCTGGAGTAACCCCAAAGCAGGGAGAATTGATACTTTTGATGAAATCGTTGATATATTACAATTGCGTCCCGCCATTAACATCCACTAAAAGCTTCATTTCCTAACCAAATTCTTAACGAATTTCAATTCTGTTTACACCATTCGATTCGTCTTATCATTCCGCATGCAATGAATAGAGTTAATTAGATTTTCGTTGAGATTTGAGAAATCCCCCAAAATGACCTAATTTTCTAACTAAAAATTTCCACGATACTAGTTGAAGTAGTATTATTCAGTAGTTAGTGTATATTTATATTTGAGTTTTATATACAATAATGGTATTGTTTTAGGGCTATGTTCGTTATATTATGTCGAATAAGAAGAAACAACGATCTGAAAGACAAATTAGGGTTCCAACGAAGTATAATGACCATGTTATGAGCACTGTGAATCAAAACGTAAAAGGAATGATATAGAGCCTAGAATAGAAGAAATTAGGGTTCAAAACCTTGATTTACCAAAGGAAGTTAGGGACAGTGAAAGGGAGAAGGAGAAGGACATGGAAGAGAATAGTATTGGTGATAGTACTGTAAATGCTAAGAATGATAAGGTTGACCATAATATAGTGTTGAATGATGATTTTCCTGCACTTAGTGAGGCCAATAAGAGTACTAATAAGAATGTTGGTACTGCTAAACCTATGGATGCTAATACTAGTGGAAAGGGCGACCTTAAATCTAAGGAAGCCAGTGAAAGTAGTGAGCAGAGCTTGTTGGTTTGTGGGAGTTAAAAACACTCGAAACGACTAGAAGTGTGTGAACCTATGGGGGCACACACGTTAAACACGAGAGTACGTAAACGAACGTTTGTACTTGAATATATACTTGACCTATTTTGCATGCATACAACCCGATCATTATACACGACCCATTGGATGTTTTTCTTTTCAATGTGGGTCGGTTTTGTGGAAGCCTTGGGCCTTGTCCATACTAACGATCGGAGGGGGGGGGGGGGGGTTTGGGTTGTTTACTTGGAGCTCAAGTTTGAGTCCAAGTACAACTAGGGTTATTACCCTATAAATACAAACATATCTATGCTTCAAAACTTACGCATGCTATCCCTAAACCTCTGCAAAACGATTCCTCCTCAAGGTTTTTGATCTGATCGGTTTTACTTCAAAGATCCGATTAGGGTTTTGGTTTTGGTTTGAATTCTAAGCTTGCATCATTGATCCAAGAAGCCATTAGGGTTCTTGTTTTCCTGCTTGTTCCTTGTATTCAAATCGCAGCAGTAAGTTGTTTTGGTTTTCTACTCGTTAGATTTCTCGGACAGAAGGGAAGTATATATCAGACACGTTTTGTCAGATATCAGGTATAAGTCAAAAGCTTCTCGGACAGAAGATGAATTTCTCGACAGAAGGTTTAGAACGTGTTCTGGGTTTTCTTTGTTCGTGGTATTCAAGTATTCAAGGGGTTGATTGGTTAAACGTTCTCGAATAGCGTTATTCGAACGTACTTGTGTTAAAGTGTTTGTGTGTGGACTCGTAGAGGTGTTTATTTTAGACACTTGGTTTCTTGTTCGTTTTATAGCGTGCAGTTGACTACGAGGGTTAGTTTTCTTTATCCCTTTTATTTATTATTGTATTTTAATTACGTGTTTGCCTAATTGCATAAACTAGATCCAATTTCGTTGCGTACTCATTTGCGTTACTTGGTTAACTAGATTATAAAATCCCAACAGTGGCATCACGAGTCAACTCGTTTTTGTGATTATGGGTTACACGCTTTAATAAACATGTTAAAAGGTTGCATAAAATCTAATTAGTTATTCGTTTTATTTTTGTTTTGATAACTATATGCAATACTTGTCAATAATTAATAAAAAATACCTAGACACACAAACTAACTATATTAATTGTTAATTAGAATTAATTTGTTAATTGGAATTAATTTGTTAATTAGAATTAATTGTTAATTAGAATTATATTGATAATTGAAATTATATATTGTTATTAAATATATAAAATTACGTAATTAATTGTTAATTAAGTTTGCCATGCTTTTTATGTTTTTTGGGGCTATAAGACCCACTCAATTGCTTTTTGTAATGTATGGGGCGATCTAGGTTTCGCACCTAGTGACGGTCTTATGGTTCTCCTTTTGGGGAAGACTCGCGAGAAAACTCGGAACAATATGTGTTTATATTAATGTTTTATGTTTATATGTTTGTGATTCCTTATGTGCATAAATGTTACTTGTTTAGACACCTAATTGTATGCAATATGAAATAATACATATTGTAATCATAACATTAATATTGGTCTTTATTTACATGCCTAAATATCATGCTCATTATGACCTGCTATTTGTTTCGTGGAAAATTGTTTTTGTTAAATAAAGTGACCTAAACTATTGAAACAAGTTTTTCATGAATTTAAAAACTAGACGCTATGGACACTTGGGATGTACGGCTCACCCACTAGAAGAGACTATAAAGGGGGTTTAAGGAGGTGCGCACAGTCACACCTAAAGGATTTCCGGTTATTGCCTAGCGCTGACTTGGTCCTCCGCCACCCTGCGAGTTTGATTGGAGCTACCGTGAACCATGATGATCACTACAGTGTCATTGCCAAAAATTTTTAAAGTAAGTGTTACAAATTTGTTTTGCATGCTTCTTTGTATACGATTTTACCACATTTATGTGAATACCCTATGTGTAAAATTTTAAGTGTATGCTAACCAACTATGAACACGTGCATTTGGTTTGACTTCTTTGGTCATACCTTAGGGCCATTCCAACCCATGTTGATTATTACTCTTAGGTCAAACCTTTGGTGATTTTTGCAAGTTCTTACTTGGTCGACTTATTTCGAGTATGCTTGGTTAGACATTGGACCCGAGGCATAAGTTGAGAACTAAACATGCTTTTGACATTATTACTTGTTTACTAATGCCTTAAACAGTCTCATAAAGTCTAAGAGTTGCATTATGCAATTAACGCTCGTCGCTTACCTCTTGTCATACTTAGTTACTCACTGGTCAGACCTCTGGTAAATAAGTAGGAGTGTGATAACATCAAATTAGCCTGATCTTTTATATATCAAATTCCCGTGTTTATGGACTCATTTGCATTAATATCGTACTTAATTCTTTCATATTCGTTTATATTTGCATTTCAGGATAAATGAGGCGTTGGAGCGAAAAAGAAGTGATTAAAGGCCAAGTTTATGTTCTGTAGATTGATTTACGGGGGCTGATCTGCGCTAAAAACAGTCAAGCTACCTCACACAAACCGGCCACTTGTGAATGGCCGACCGTAAGAAGCTTAAAACCGCTTAAAACACAAATGCAATGAAGTCCAGGAGAATATAGTGAATTCCCGGGTCGTTAAGTCCCACGGAGACTCAATGGTGTGCAAACACTTGATCAGACGATAGAAGGATCACTAAGGATAATGATCCAAAAGGATTAGGATTGAATATTACACTACTGAAAAAGGTTTATAAAATAAAGCGACTTAAATACAAATTAAGAAAATTAAAAAGATAAAAGATATTAAATAAACGCTATCACTATTTTTAAAGTGATGAACGTTTAAAACCTAAAACTTACGTTTAAATTAAAAACTACGTTAACGTACAAAATAAAACGTGAAAATAAAGAAGGAAAATACCTATTGATATGAAAAATACATTTTTACAATCCTAATAATATTAGAAAATTTTTAGAAAAAGAAAATTATTTTTATAACTATTAAATTAATTATTATTAATTAAAAACTATTTTTAACTATTAAATAATTACCTAGAATACAAGAAAATAGGAAATAAAGCTAGAAAAATAAAATTAAGACTTAGAAAAGTCTAAAATAACAAACTAGAATTTTCAAAACTATTTTTGTATTTTTCAGATTAATTTCCTATTTTCTACTAATTTAAAACTAATTTAATCTAATTTAAATTGTGAAAAATACAAAATAAAAGGGGAAAAATATGGAAAAATCTTTTTTATGCTTTTTATATTTTTCTTAAACTATTAAAATTGAAAAATTATTTTTTGGAACTTTTTCTGAATTAAATGCAATTAAAGCTAATTAAAAATGCCTAAAAACTATTTTAAATTAAGAAAAATACCAAACAGTGTCTAAAAATTATGAAACTTTCAGGGAAATCCTAAAATATTATTCTGAAACTATGAAAAATAGAAAAACCAGGGCTTATGTGGAAGAAATGAAGGCTGCAATGTAACTGCAATGGAATAAGCACTTTCAAGATAAGCAAATAAGCACTAGACAGTATCAAATGATTATATAAGCTAAGGCATGCTAAAACCACTCTAAGACAACCAATTACATCTACTCCTAACCACTAATGAGCATTTACCAATGATTAAGGACAACTGATCACTTAAGCTAAACAGGAAACAGGACCCAAGTTTAGGCAGCTGCAACTGCTAATCAAATAAGCCAAAGTGAAAACTAAGAGTGTGGTTCTAAAGACCACCAACCAGAGACTATATATCCAAAATTTTAGCTTATGAGGACTACTAATGAAGAAGTTAAAGAGCAAAGCAAAATCGCATTAAGGAGAGGGGCTAACTGATGTGCAGATCAGTGGACAGGTGCCTACTGTTTAAGCTACTGCACAAGCTACTCTAAAGCTTCAAACAGAAAACCAGAAATGTGGGACTCAAGCCCACCTAGCAAAGAGTTTGTAAACCAATTTAGAGCTTCTACTTGTAAATAATAAGCACTGTGCAGGCCCTGCAAGTTATGCACAAAAACTGTTTTTGACACTCTTTTGACTTTTAAAAACAGAAACTGAATTTGACTTAATTGAAATTCTAGTGATTCTAATTTGATCTAAACTATGAAATGAGCTGCAATAAGACTTGATTAAGCTAGTGTGATGATATCTAAGCCTAATGCTAACCTAATTTGCTAAAGTACCTATCTGATAAAGTCACAAGGGCTGATTATAATCTAAGTTGACTTTTACTGTTTTATTTGGCAAATGAGTGACTAAATAAACTAAGTTATGACCTATGAAGACTAAAGTAACTGAGTCCAACCACAGATAAGCTATAGAACTCCAAATGGTAGCTTATACCAAACACTGTTTAAATGGACTAATGAGCAGATTCAAGCTCTGAATTCAAATCCAAATCATGAATCAAATTATAACAAGTGTGAAGGATTAAGTGCAAGCTAAATGGAGCATTTATCTGAACTATATCTATCAAATGAAAAGCATGCTACATAAGCAGATATAACAGAAACATAAAACAAACAGAAAAGATGATTAGCAGACTAAGTAGACTATTCTAAAAGCTTATGAACCTGTAGTAGACTACCAGAGAATTATCCTCAATCAACTAACTATATCTACTAGAGAAGCAACCATAAGCATACAAGCTAAAAATTCATAAGAACTAGAAATTCTACTGATATGGCAATATGCAAACAGAAATGTAAGATGAAAACAGAATCATGACTATTAGATGTGTAACAAAAGTATTTAATGCTAGAACTAATCTAAAACCATCCTAAATGAAACTATGTGAATCAAAATAACCACAGATGCAGTTCTAAACACAGAAATACAGGCTTATCCAATCAACCATTAACAACTCTAAACTAGCTTATAAAACTGAAACTAATGGGAACTTGATCAAAACTGAGTTGAAGTAAACAAATAACAATTAAAATAAGCTTAAAACATAATTGAATCCAATAAACTTGCTTGATTTATGAGCTTTGACCCAGGTTAACTTTCTTTGACTATAATTGACTTTTTGACTGATTTAGTGATTTTGTGCAAGCAAATTTGGAAAACAAATATAAGCTCACCAAAAGCTATTGGGAGCTTATTTGAGCTTATAGAACAGGAACCTAAGCTATTTGAAGCTTAATTGCAAGAGTTTGAAACTGAAAAACTCAACAGTAAGCATAAAATTTAGAACTTATATAAAAACTTTGATAGATGATCAAAGGTACATTACAAAGGTTTTATCACTCAAATGTGATACATAGAAACTAGATTACAACATTTAAACTTAAATTAAAACATTTTATTAAAAAAAAACGACATTTAAAGAAAACAATAAAACTAGCTACTACGGTTTCTGGCTTTCTCTTCCTTCTTTTATAGTCTTCAATGCTTCCACGTGTCCTTTAGATCAAATCCCACCACTTTTTGAGCCAATGGGTGACTTTTGAGCAGTTTTTGCCTTTTGATGATTTTGGCGGGAAAGGCACCATTTGACTTCTAGCCCTGAATTTGCAGGTAGGGGGGGGGGTGGAGTGTAGGTGATATGATGAAGGGGTGAGAGTGGAAGGAGATAAGGTGAGGTGGATGGGATGGGTGGTTGCAGAGGAGTAGGTGGAGGAGGGACAGGGATAAGGTGTGGGCGGCAAAAGTGGTTTGATTGGTTTGATTTACCAGGGGTCCAAAAGTAGAGAAGACAGGGGGTCAAATGGTAGTGGCAGGGTCAAAATGTATTTTGACAAGTCTAGGTTTAGTAATTATGATAAGGACTTGTTTGTAACTTTTCCAAACTTGAGGGACCATCTTTGCCAATATACC
Source organism: Chrysanthemum makinoi (assembly GCA_910596185.1). Lineage (NCBI taxonomy): Eukaryota > Viridiplantae > Streptophyta > Magnoliopsida > Asterales > Asteraceae > Chrysanthemum > Chrysanthemum makinoi. Next base: position 294,792,638 of record OU343222.1, read on the forward strand.
AAAGTTGTCACAAGGACCAAAATTGACAAGTCCCAATAGTACAAGGACCAGTTTTGTCATTTTCAAATTTTCCAGGGACCAAACTTGACAATTTCAAAAGTTCAGGGACCTTTTCTGCCATTTAACAAAAGATTTATTCAAGGACCATTTTTGACAAATTAGAATATTTCAGGGACCTTGAATAACATTTTTCTTTATTTGGTTTTACCAGGGACTGTTTTTGACAACTTTTGAAACTTGGGGGACTAAAACTGCCAATTATGCAAATTTGATACGTTTTTCACCAGATTTTGATATTTTTGCATTTAAAACATATAAAACACTGATTTGTAATATTTTGATCATTTTGATGTGTTTCTGAGTGTTTTCAGATGATTTTGCAGTTTATATTGTACCAAAATGATGAGTATTTAGACACTCATCAATCCCCCACACTAAGATATTGCTAGTCCCTAGCAATGATTTGAGAAAACATAATGGATTTTAATCTCTTTACCAAAAGCCATAACTTCTGGAGTAGCCAAATGTTTCAGTTCAAGTAAGAACCTTGGTACACTGATAACCAAATGATTTTGAGCAAATCATAAGCTGTAAACGGATTTGATTAGTCTTTACCAGGAGCCGTTTGCTCTGGACTAGCCAACTCTTAGATAAATTATCAATATTATCTTTGGTGAGCTGATTACCAATTATGGTTTTTCCACTGCCTTTACCACAAGCCATAAACTTGCGGGCTAGCCAACTCTTCACTTTTAAGGATATGGTGAGTTGAATACCATACAATTTTGGGCAAATTGCAAGCCGTCAACGGATTTGAGATATCTTTACCAAGAGCCGTTTGCTCCGGATTAGCCAATCCTTTTGTGGGTTAGACATGGTGGACTGATTACCATTTGTTGTGTTTAGTACATAGTACTTCCACTAATTTTTTTTAAATTTGGCCATTATGGGGAAAAAAGGGACTAAAAGGGTACATTTATGATCAAAATTTGCCAGAATTTCCCCCCCACACTTAGAAATGAATATTGTCCTCAATATTCAAAGTACCGGCTGTTATGCCGAAACTTAGAACGTAAAAAGATAACATTACTGGCTAAGTGTAGAAACACAACAATTATTCTCTTTTTTAATATTTACAATTTTCATTCATTTTTTAGATCTATATACAACATGTGGGGCATCTCCCCCACACTAGGGTGGTACACACGGGTGAAAACCCATGTTAAGCTACTGTTTTTGATTACCGAGTCGCTAGCTTGACTCGACCCCGAATTCATTGGTTCATGGGGAAGTAAGTGGAAGAGACAATCTCCATCGGACTTTCATTCAAGATGTTTGGACAAACATTTGAAGCACGCGAAAGTTCCACACCGATGAGATAAAGAGAGAACCGGCTCAAAAATGATAAATGAAAATGCCGGGATCAAAAATAGTGTCCTCATTCCCGAAAGAGAAAAGGGAAAGAGCAACCACACCATTAGTGAAGAATGGAATAAATATGTGCATCACAATGCATGTCCATTCCTCATCAGAAAGAAGCAAATCACCATTTTTGACATTTTTAAGCTTAAACTTGAAGCTTTTATGGTGATTGGTAACAAAATTTCCGGGAGGGAGAGCTGGAAATGGTTCTTCAATCAATAGATTTTCAAGAAAAAGGATGTCTCCCTCTGAATCAAAGTAAGTATTGTCAATTCCTGTTGGAATTGACTCATCACTAAGAAAATCGTCGACCTCCTTCCAAAATTTGTCATCTTCCTCATCCGGAGTGAGAGAAGGAATGGAAGAGTCGGAAATGGGACAAGAAACGAGTGAATGATCATTATATAGGAGACTTCTAGTTTCTCCAAGATCGGCTTCGAAATCAAAGAGATCATCGTCACTTTCCGATGAAAGTGGACTGATGTGAGTGAGTTCATCGAAGAACTCATCAAGAAGGGGATCAGCATCAGATTGTGGAAGTGATGCCTCAACATACTCGATGTCTCCATAAGATTTACAATCATCGCTAAAATCGGAGAAAATCTCAAAATGATCATTTGAACACTCAAGAGGGGAAGAAGAATCACACATGAGATCAGAAATTCCCAGTGACTCTCTCGGGATTGGGACAAGGTTCTCAACACTAGACTTTATGAAGTCGTCCGATTCCTTTTCAGGAACAGTGTCAAGATGCTCATCCCCCATGTTCAAAGAGTGAGTGGGAGCTTTGGGTGTGATAACAACAGACTGAGGGAGTTGAGAAGGACTAGCATACATATGTTTTATACTTAACATTTGTTCTTCTGCTAGTAATTCCATCATAGTCTTTTCTCCCTGATTTTTCACGGAAGGAATTTCAACTGATGAATTTGATGAATCTGTACATAATTCACTAATATCAAGGGTAACATCATCATCATCATCATCAGGAATGAAACGGAATCGAGAGCTAGATTTGAATGCTTTTTGTAGTCTAATTGATTCCCTAACAGTGTTTTCAATGGCAATCTGGGAATCTAATTTAGCATCCCGTTCCTCCGCTAACAATTCTTCCATGGATTTTTCATTTGGATTATCTTGGGGATGTTTACGTTCCTTCAAATCTTTCACTAAATCCAAAAGATCAAGGAGAAGATTTTGAGGAAGTGGATCAGCCGAGGTGGTTCCGATTCATTTGGTACTGTAGAGGTTGGTCATGATATGAAGAGTCGTAATTGTTACAAGGAAATGGATTCCTTGTTTGACAATCAGAGCTAGAGTGAGGACCTCCACAATACTCACAACAGATAGAACCGATGTGGTTGTGAGTGGTATGTGTTGTAGTCATAACTGTTATCAGGAACTTGCTCATAGACAAGCGTGTTTCCCGATTGACAATCAGAACTGGAATGTGAATCACCACAGGTACTCACAACAAGAAAACTTCTGAGTCTCACAGGTGGCAGTGATGGAATAAATCAGTCGTGTCATGGTAGGAATAGGGATCTTGGTTATAGACAGCCCGTTTCCTGATTCCACCATGCTACAACTGGGGCAATTGCCACCATTATAAGGACCACCACACCATTGACAACCAAGAGGGTGAGGATAAGACATAGAAAGAATCAAAGGTTAACAGAGGGTAAGAAATGAAGAATCAAAAAGGTAAGAGGATAAAGAGGAATATTTTTGGTATTTTTGGAAAACATGATGATAAAAACAAAGGATGAAAATATTTTTGGCGTTTTTAACACTTTAGGAAAAGTGTTAATGAACTTTTTGGATTTTCAGATAACTTTACAAAAAACTTTTATACAAAAGATGGGGTATGTGCAAGAATGGGTCTGAAAAAGGCTCAAACACACGCTAAAGCCTCCCGGCGTGTAAAATTTGATCTGCGCTAAAAAACAGTCAAGCTACCTCACACAAACGGCCACTTGTGAATGGCCGACGTAAGTAAGCTTAAAACAGCTTAAGCACAAATGCAATGAAGTCCAGGAGAATATAGTGAATTCCCGGGTCGTTAAGTCCCACGGAGACTCAATGGTGTGCAAATACTTGATCAGACGATAGAAGGATCACTAAGGATAATGATCCAAAAGGATTAGGATTGAATATTACACTACTGAAAAAGGTTTATAAATTAAAGCGACTTAAATGCAAATTAAGAAAATTAAAAAGATAAAAGATATTAAATAAACGCTATCACTATTTTTAAAGTGATGAACGTTTAAAACCTAAAACTTACGTTTAAATAAAAACTAAGTTAACGTACAAAATAAAACGTGAAAATAAAGAAGGAAAATACCTATTGATATGAAAAATACATTTTTACAATCCTAATAATATTAGAAAATTTTTAGAAAAAGAAAATTATTTTTATAACTATTAAATTAATTATTATTAATTAAAAACTATTTTTAACTATTAAATAATTACCTAGAATACAAGAAAATAGGAAATAAAGCTAAAAAAATAAAATTAAGACTTAGAAAAGTCTAAAATAACAAACTAGAATTTTCAAAACTATTTTTGTATTTTTGATTATTTTCCTATTTTCTACTAATTTAAAACTAATTTAATCTAATTTAAATTGTGAAAAATACAAAATAAAAGGGGAAAAATATGGAAAAATCTTTTTATGCTTTTTATATTTTTCTTAAACTATTAAAATTGAAAAATTATTTTTTGGAACTTTTCCTAATTAAATGCAATTAAAGCTAATTAAAAATGCCTAAAAACTATTTTAAATTAAGAAAAATACCAAAATTGTCTAAAAATTATGAAACTTTCAGGGAAATCCTAAAATATTATTCTGAAACTATGAAAAATAGAAAAACCAGGGCTTATGTGGAAGAAATGAAGGCTGCAATGTAACTGCAATGGAATAAGCACTTTCAAGATAAGCAAATAAGCACTAGACAGTATCAAATGATTATATAAGCTAAGGCATGCTAAAACCACTCTAAGACAACCAATTACATCTACTCCTAACCACTAATGAGCATTTACCAATGATTAAGGACAACTGATCACTTAAGCTAAACAGGAAACAGGACCCAAGTTTGGCGTTGCAGCTGCACTAATCAAATAAGCCAAAGTGAAAACTAAGAGTGTGGTTCTAAAGACCACCAACCAGAGACTATATATCCAAAATTTTAGCTTATGAGGACTACTAATGAAGAAGTTAAAGAGCAAAGCAAAATCGCATAAAGGAGAGGGGCTTTAGCGATGTGCGGTCAGTGGACAGGTGCCTACTCTTGTTTAAGCTCTGCACAAGCTACTCTAAAGCTTCAAGAGAAAACCAGAAATGTGGGACTCAAGCCCACCTAGCAAAGAGTTTGTAAACCAAATTAGAGCTTCTACTTGTAAATAATAAGCAGCGTGCAGGCCCGCAAGTTCGCACAAAAAGCTGTTTTGACACTCTTTTGACTTTTAAAAACAGAAACTGAATTTGACTTAATTGAAATTCTAGTGATTCTAATTTGATCTAAACTATGAAATGAGCTGCAATAAGACTTGATTAAGCTAGTGTGATGATATCTAAGCCTAATGCTAACCTAATTTGCTAAAGTACCTATCTGATAAAGTCACAAAGTGATTATAATCTAAGTTGACTTTTTCTTTGTTTTATTTGGCAAATGAGTGACTAAATAGACTAAGTTATGACCTATGAAGACTAAAGTAACTGAGTCCAACCACAGATAAGCTATAGAACTCCAAATGGTAGCTTATACCAAACACTGTTTAAATGGACTAATGAGCAGATTCAAGCTCTGAATTCAAATCCAAATCATGAATCAAATTATAACAAGTGTGAAGGATTAAGTGCAAGCTAAATGGAGCATTTATCTGAACTATATCTATCAAATGAAAAGCATGCTACATAAGCAGATATAACGAAACATAAAACAAAACAGAAAAGATGATTAGCGACTAAGTAGACTATTCTAAAAGCTTATGAACTGTAGTAGACTACAGAGAATTATCCTCAATCAACTAACTATATCTACTAGAGAAGCAACCATAAGCATACAAGCTAAAAATTCATAAGAACTAGAAATTCTACTGATATGGCAATATGCAAACAGAAATGTAAGATGAAAGCGAGAATCATGACTATTAGATGTGTAACAAAAGTATTTAATGCTAGAACTAATCTAAAACCATCCTAAATGAAACTATGTGAATCAAAATAACCACAGATGCAGTTCTAAACACAGAAATACAGGCTTATCCAATCAACCATTAACAACTCTAAACTAGCTTATAAAACTGAAACTAATGGGAACTTGATCAAAACTGAGTTGAAGTAAACAAATAACAATTAAAATAAGCTTAAAACAGAATTGAATCCAATAAACTTGCTTGATTTATAAGCTTTGACCCAGGTTAACTTTCTTTGACTATAATTGACTTTTGGTGATTTAGTGATTTTGTGCAAGCAAATTTGGAAAACAAATATAAGCTCACCAAAAGCTATTGGGAGCTTATTTGAGCTTATAGAACAGGAACCTAAGCTATTTGAAGCTTAATTGCAAGAGTTTGAAACCGAAAAACTCAACGAAGGCATAAAATTTAGAACTTATATAAAAACTTTGATAGATGATCAAAGGTACATTACAAAGGTTTTATCACTCAAATGTGATACATAGAAACTAGATTACAACATTTAAACTTAAATTAAAACATTTTATTAAAAAAAACGACATTTAAAGAAAACAATAAAACTAGCTACTACGGTTTACGGCTTTCTCTCCTTCTTTTATAGTCTTCAATGCTTCCACGTGTCCTTTAGATCAAATCCCACCACTTTTTGAGCCAATGGGTGACTTTTGAGCAGTTTTCGCCTTTTGATGATTTTGGCGGGAAAGGCACCATTTGACTTCTAGCCCTGAATTTGCAGGTAGGGGGGGGGGGGGGAGTGTAGGTGATATGATGAAGGGGTGAGAGTGGAAGGAGATAAGGTGAGGTGGATGGGATGGGTGGTTGCAGAGGAGTAGCAAGTGGGGAGAGGACAGGGATAAGGTGTGGGCGGCAAAAGTGGTTTGATTGGTTTGATTTACCAGGGGTCCAAAAGTAGAGAAGACAGGGGGTCAAATGGTAGTGGCAGGGTCAAAATGTATTTTGACAAGTCTAGGTTTAGTAATTATGATAAGGACTTGTTTGTAACTTTTCCAAACTTGAGGGACCATCTTTGCCAATATACCAAAGTTGTCACAAGGACCAAAATTGACAAGTCCCAATAGTACAAGGACCGGTTTGTCATTTTCAAATTTTCCAGGGACCAAACTTGACAATTTCAAAAGTTCAAGGACCTTTTCTGCCATTTAACAAAAGATTTATTCAAGGACCATTTTTGACAAATTAGAATATTTCAGGGGCCTTGAATAACATTTTTCTATATTTGGTTTTACCAGGGACTGTTTTTGACAACTTTTGAAACTTGGGGACTAAAACTGCCAATTATGCAAATTTGATCGTTTCACCAGATTTTGATATTTTTGCATTTAAAACATATAAAACACTGATTTGTAATATTTTGATCATTTTGATGTGTTTCTGAGTGTTTTCAGATGATTTTGCAGTTTATATTGTACCAAAATGATGAGTATTTAGACACTCATCAGGGGCCTTTGGATTTTATGTGAAGATTACGCCGTAACTAGCTAATAAGGTTACAGCGTAAATATGAGCTTTGAAGGATACGGCGTAACCAATTATTATGGTTACATCGTAATTATTATCTTGAAGGTTACGGCGTAACATGGCAATTTAGTTACGCCATAGAGATTATTTCGGAGGGATAAGTATGAGATGAAGAAGGATTACGGCGTAACTTGGATAATTAGTTACGCCGTAATTAATTACTTGGGCGCAAAGTTTCGAGGTCCAAGGATTAGAAGCGGCAAGTTAATATTTATTTTATTCACTTCGAGGACCAAGTATAAATATATCAAGAACGACGAGGGGCTGAAACCGTAAGTATTATTAAGGCTTTTGGACTTAATTTGAATCAACACGCTACTTCAGGGACTAAAAGCGTCAACCAAGTGCAATGAAGTTTCAACATATTTTGATGACCAAAAAAAGTACGAAGTTGCCAAATCTTATATAGCTATGGCGTAACTAATATATATTAGTTACGGCGTAACTTTAGTTACGACGTAATTAATTTATTTAATTACGCCGTAACCATGTCGGGGCCTATAAATACAGCCCTAAATCTGCATTTTTCAGTATCTCTCTTCACCCCTCTCCCAGGGGTCGATTAGGGTACCACTCCAGGGCATTTTCCAGCAGTCCGAAGCCAGTATTGAAAGAAGAATTCACTCGCAATCATCATCATTATTAGCTCTACATCAAGTAATTTGTATCAAATATTATGTTCAATTCAATTTATGATTTATTCATTTTTGTTGGTATGATTTACTATATGTTTGGCTAAGCACCCTGGTGCTGGCCTTGTTATGATTCCTTAATTGTTTCGTTTACGTTTACTTTATTTCCGTACAATTATTTCTAAGTGTATGCATGCATAGTTTATTGGTAGTCACCCTTGGTTTGGTAGTTTTGAATGGCGGTAGAGGCCAATTGCCTAGGAGATATGACCAACTGACCCTAGGTGAGCGGACTGAGACGGGAAGGGTAAGATATGACCAACTGACGACCCTTTCTATTTGTGTGATTTGACCAACTAATCACCTATCGTTTGGATGAACTTAAGAATTAGGGGGTGAGTGTCTAAGTTCCTAACGGCCGGGCACTCACTATTATAAATCTAGCATGTATCGGTACTTAATGACTCGGCTTAGGGGACCAGGAACAACAGGACTTATGACGGTGCGCCTGATTTCTCCTGTGGTGGCATCTTTGCTGATAGGTTAGCGCGAATTGACTAAATGCTGTCCTATCGACTTTGACCCCACCTGAAGTAATTGGAAGTAAGTAGACGTAGACATAACTAGCTAGGATGAGTAATTAGGTTAGCACCATTCTCCTTCATTAATCACATCTTTTGCCTTTATCTTCTTTATTTTATTTCCTTGTTTTATTAGTTAATTTTATTTCAATCTTAAAAGCCATTAATATCGTGACATAGACTTAAGTTAATTTCCAATCTACGTAGCTCTTGGGACGACCTCGGTTTTACCGAATACTACACTACACACGACCGGGTACACTGCCTGTTAGTGCATTAGGGTAGACCATAGGTATAGCGAGACACTATAAATATTAAGACCTGGTCAGTAAAACCTGCATCAAGTTTTTGGCGCCGCTGCCGGGGAGCTATTTAGGATTTTAATTTAAGTTTTTCTTTTCTTTTTCTCTTCTTTTCTATTTTTGTTTGTTTTTGATATTTCAGGATATGGAAGATTCAAATTTTGACATGCTCACTATAGAAGAATATATTGCTTTGACTCAAGATAACCAAAGATCGGGCATGGTATGCCCCGAATTGAATGATGACATCGAGTTTGAGATCAGCTGCCAGTTCATGAAGGAACTTAGACAAAAACTTTTCGCGGGAACTAACGATGATGATGCCCACCTGCATGTGCGAAGAGTATTGGAGATCGCAGATCTTTTCCACACTCCAGGAGTTTCTCAAGATGCATTAATGCTTAGAGTGTTCCCGATTACACTCACAGGTGCAGCCAGAAGATGGATGAAGATGCTTCCTGCGAGGTCAATCAATATGTGGAGTCTTTTGAAGAAAGCTTTCATTCGGAGATATTGTCCTCCTTCAAAGATTGCCAAGAAGATGGAAGAGATAAGGAGTTTCGGACAAAGATGGATGAAACGCCTGATGAAGCTTGGGAAAGATATAATGACCTTCTCTACAGATGCCCAACGCATGATATCAGCAACCATCTGATGGTCCTTATTTTCTACAAAGGTTTAAACATCTCGTCCCGCCAAATGCTCGACTCTCAAGGACCTATTCCTACAATGCCACCTGCACTAGCCCTTAGATCAATTGAAATGATGGCTGACCATTCACGAAATTGGTATGATGGAGCAACCACTTGGGCCACAAATAGCAACAGCTTGGATGACTTTGGTGACATCACCAAGCAGCTTGATAGACTTGGATGTGATATGAAGATGGCCAAGGAGAGCATTCATGCTATACAAGAGCACTCTCTACAAGAAGAATATGAGCAGGTCAGGTATGTTGAGTCATTGGAGGAAGCCATCAAGAAATTCTCGGGTAATTTAAAAAGGATGCACGACTCGAGTGACGTGGACCTGAATTTAAAGAAGCTTGACGCTAAGAGGAAAAGCTTGGAGGCTAAGCTTGAAGAATTAAACCAAAGGGTCCTGGAAAGTAAAATGAATGAGGTTGGAACTATCAAAGCAACAGTGGGAAAGATGAAAGAAGTCAACAAGGAGCCGGTACCTCGTGATTTACCTTATATCAGACCCTATGTACCACCTATCCCATTTCCAGGACGTTTGAAGACTATGAGAAAAGAAGAAACAAGCGACGATCAATTGAAGAAAATAGAAGCAAAGAACTTACAGAGTGATGAAGCAACGCCACAAGCTAATGAGGAATCAACCACAACACAAAATGGTATTACTTCTAACTCTTCTTTTATTCCTGACAATCTTGCTTGTTTTTCTATTCAGGATGCTGAGATTATGGATGAAATCGTGCAACCTATCACATCACCCGATGATGGCTATGTAGTTTCGGCTACTGAACCTATTTTAGTTGATCTCGCAATGGAATTAGAGGACAAGATCTTAGACACTTCAGTGATTAACGAGAAGACATACGAGCCTATTAATCAGCCACGTCACGAGGTGAACCAATCATCAATGCCATCAACTAAAACGGGTAAGGTATGGAGGGAAATGACACCTCCTTTCAGGTATGATCATAATTTATCATTTCCCCATCCCGTAGCAATTTCACACCCTCATGATGTTTATTGCTATTTTCACCCACACTTGATTTCAAGTGAGGGGATGAACACCCTTTTACGTAGTAAATAAGGGTGGAGTCAAGCTCGTGACTCGAACAAAAACAAGCGCTTCGTGGGAGGCACCCCATGCCTATCTTTTCTTTTTCATTTTATTAGTATAGTTGGGTTTTGTGTTTTTTTAACCACTTTTGTAGGAAACCAGGATGTAATTGCTGCTGCAGTTTGCTGATCTGACCAGAGTTACGGCGTAACTCATCTTAGTGATTACGCCGTAACCAACTTTTTAGCAGCATAATTCTTGACGCATTAATAATTACGGCGTAATACCATCTTTGTGGTTACGCCGTAACCACTTGCTTTGCAGCTTATGTCAGGTTTTGCTAGTTACGGCGTAACTCTCTCATAAGAGTTACAACGTAACTTTCCTCTACCTTAATTCTTTCATTTTAAAACACAGTAACCTTGTATTAGTATTTTAAATGAACTTTGTGGGTGTGTTCCCTGTAAACCCTCACGAGACTTTACTCGTCCACTTGGGACACCAAGTGGTTTAAAAGGCTTGTTGCATACGCTAAATGCAACCGTGATTCCTACGAAAGTGAGTTAGGTTTTTCATTTTCTTTTTATTCTTGTTGTTTTTCTAGTATGATGCGTTTGGTTGTCTTAAGTGAATTCAGGTTATTAAAGTTTGCTCATGAATTTCCAAGCGGGACGCGTTTGTTCGTGTGTCTTCGATCATGCCGAGCAAATCCAGGGGAGTTTTTTGTTCCAATTCTAACCCTTCTTATCTTTTATTTATATGCTTAAGTATGACCCAAGTGGGGGGAAGGGATTAGACATAGACACCCGCTTGATTTTACTTGCCCTTATTTTTCTAGTTTTTGATGAAAAGTGTTTCATTAATAAAATTTTGACATGTTTTTCATTACTTAACTAGATTAATCTAGACTGAGCACACCTACCCTATATTTCCATTGTGTGAGGATAAGCCTTTCCGTTTTCCCTTTATACATAATACCATAAAATGAGTGTGCCGTGGAAGGTAGTAGACTTTAGAACTTGGCTTTGTATATCTTTTCGAGACCATTATCATGAGCATTACACTGAGGTAAATTGGTGTGATCGGTGCAGCTAGGATATAAGGCAATTTTAGGATTAAACCCAAATAGCCCATCATTTATGTTTGTGTATATTGGCTTTTCACATTGATTAGTCAATCCCCCTGTTAAACCCTTTTTGTTTGCACTCTCCATTAGTGCAAGATACCCCTAGATACACCCTTCAGAGCCTTTCTTTTCATTTTGTTCACCCAATATAACTATTTCGTTACACCCATCGCCTAGCCTACCCTGTAGTTTCCTTATGTCCATGGTCGAGGCGTTTGTTGGTTAATTTTGGTTCCATTAGTGAAAGTCGCGGGTTTTGAATAAAGGGTTTTGGTAGAAAATCGGGTTTAGATGATAGTTGATCTCAAGTGGGGGATGCTTTATGTGTTCGTATTGTTTTTATTTTTTTATTCATGTATACCTTGTCTTGCAAAAAAAAAATGATGAGAATGTAAGCAAGAGTTTATTAGTTGTTTATTGCTGATCGTAATATAAATCAGCTTATGTGTCGTATTGTGTTGAGTATTCTCGCCTTGTTTCAATTGGCGCTATTTTTTTACATATCCGTTGTGTCTTACGGATAAAATTAGAAACCCGAACATTTCTATCTCGCCTTTCAAATTTTAATCAATATTCGTACAATGGGAACATTGTACATTTCAAGTGGGGGGATGGGAGATAGAAATGGTTGTTTTTGGTTGAAATATGTGCTAAAAGTACGCAAATTTTAAAATTTTTTATAAGCACATACTTTTTTTCATTGATTATGAAGGCCGAGTTAATGCATCTTATTTGCGTAGTTTATGGAGATTATGAGGTACTACACTCTATTTCTTATGCATTGACTCGTGTATTGAAGACCCCTTGACTCTTGACCCTCGATTTTTGCTATGGGATTGAATGCGACTAGTGGTGGGGCGACTGTGAACTTAGGAATCTATTCGTTTCGTGTCTTACACCCTTTAAATGTTTCCCATGTCTTATCCTACCCTTAGTCATGAATCGAGTTTAGGTGAAGAAGCGAGCAATCATTGGTGTCTTGGCCATGGATTTGGTCATGTATCATTGGTTTTGTCCCCTTAAGTAGCTCGTTAGTAATGACAAAATAACCCTATAAGCCTGTGTTGTGTCAACCCATTTCCTTTTAGAATAGCTGCATCTATAGACTCTAGTGGTGGAGATTAGTATCTTTGCCAAGCCTATGATAGAATACTCTCCATGACTGAGCAGTTGAGTGATCACCCCAAAAATATTAAACACGTGAATTATGAGAGAGAGTGTGATTTCAATTCCCTTTTCGTGAGGTGCTCGGTTTGGAATTTTCTAGCTTAGGTGATTTTTAGACTCATAACTTCCAATTAATCTTGGGAGATATCTTTTTAAGAATTATTTATAGGGTCTACTTGAGGACAAGTAGGATTCAAGTGGGGGGATATTTGATAACATCAAATTAGCCTGATCTTTTATATATCAAATTCCCGTGTTTATGGCCTCATTTGCATTAATATCGTACTTAATTCTTTCATATTCGTTTATATTTGCATTTCAGGATAAATGAGGCGTTGGAGCGGAAAAGAAGTGATTAAAGGCCAAGTTTATGTTCTGTAGATTGATTTACGGGGGCCTTTGGATTTTATGTGAAGATTACGCCGTAACTAGCTAATAAGGTTACGGCGTAAATATGAGCTTTGAAGGATACGGCGTAAGCAATTATTATGGTTACATCGTAATTATTATCTTGAAGGTTACGGCGTAACATGGCAATTTAGTTACGCCGTAGAGATTATTTCGGAGGGATAAGTATGAGATGAAGAAGGATTACGGCGTAACTCGGATAATTAGTTACGCCGTAATTAATTACTTGGGTGCAAAGTTTCGAGGTCCAGGGATTAGAAGCGGCAAGTTAATATTTATTTTATTCACTTCAAGGATCAAGTATAAATATATCAAGAACGAAGAGGGGCTGAAACTGTAAGTATTATTAAGGCTTTTGGACTTAATTTGAATCAACACGCTACTTCAGGGACTAAAAGCGTCAACCAAGTGCAATGAAGTTTCAACATATTTTGATGACCAAGAAAAGTACGAAGTTGCCAAATCTTATATAGTTACGGCGTAACCAATATATATTAGTTACGGCGTAACTTTAGCTACGACGTAATTAATTTATTTAATTACCAGCGTAACCATGTCGGGGCCTGTAAATACAGCCCTAAATCTGCATTTTTCAGTATCTCTCTTCACCCCTCTCCCACGGGTCGATTAGGGCACCACTCCAAGGCATTTTCCAGCAGTCCGAAGCCAGTATTGAAGTAAGAATTCACTCGCAATCATTATCATTATTAGCTCTACATCAAGTAATTTGTATCAAACATTATGTTCAATTCAATTTATGATTTATTCATTTTTGTTGGTATGATTTACTATATGTTTGGCTAAGCACCCTGGTGCTGGCCTTGTTATGATTCCTTAATTGTTTCGTTTACGTTTACTTTATTTCCGTACAATTATTTCTAAGTGTATGCATGCATAGTTTATTGGTAGTCACCCTTGGTTTGGTAGTTTTGAATGGCGGTAGAGGCCAATTGCCTAGGAGATATGACCAACTGACCCTAGGTGAGCGGACTGAGACGGGAAGGGTAAGATATGACCAACTGACGACCCTTTCTACTTGTGCGATTTGACCAACTAATCACCTATCATTTGGATGAACTTAAGAATTAGGGGGTGAGTGTCTAAGTTCCTAACGGCCGGGCACTCACTATTATAAATCTAGCATGTAGTGGTACTTAATGACTCGGCTTAGGGGACCAGGAACAACATGACTTATGACGGTGCGCCTAATTTCTCCTGTGGTGGCATCTTTGCTGATAGGTTAGGCGAATTGACCAAATGCTGTCCTCTCGACTTTGACCCCACCTGAAGTAATTGGAAGTAAGTAGACGTAGACATAACTAGCTAGGATGAGTAATTAGGTTAGCACCATTCTCCTTCATTAATCACATCTTTTGCCTTTATCTTCTTTCTTTTATTTCCTTGTTTTATTAGTTAATTTTATTTCAATCTTAAAAGCCATTAATATCGTGACATAGACTTAAGTTAATTTCCAATCTACGTAGCTCTTGGGACGACCTCGGTTTTACCGAATACTACACTACACACGACCGGGTACACTGCCCGTTAGTGCATTAGGGTAGACCATAGGTATAGCGAGACACTATAAATATTAAGACCTGGTCAGAAAAACCTGCATCAGAGTGCAAGATGGATCTTAGTCTTATTAGTAATTAATTGGGTAGTTAATTATTTTAAGAATGTAATTATCGAAAATACTAATTATTTGAACTTTTCTAAATTGTAGATGACTACCTCAGTCGGAAACAATTCGGTACTCAGGAGTTTTTTTGAGAAACAAAAACTCATTGGACCTAAATCCATTGACTGGTATCATTCGCATAATCTTGTCGGTGAAGATAAGGAAACTTATTTGGAGCATCCCATACTTTGCGCACCCGTTGCAACTCACGGCCACCCTATCCTGAGGCTCTAGCAGCTCACCTGCTTGGGTCAAGGCTCAAAGGATATAGATGCCTTCATGCTCATGACCATGGAGTTAGAGATCCAACGAAATCTAACTCATCTTGATGCTTATGACATGCTTCAGGATTTGAAGTCCATGTTCTCCCAACAGGCAGAATAGGAGCTTCTACAAACTGCACGTGAATTTCACGCTTGCAAGCAGGAAGAAGGTCAATCGGTTAGCTCATATGCTCTAAAGATGAAGAGCTACATTGAAAATTTGGAACGTCTTGGTCACCTAGTTACTCTGAACTATGGAGTTAGTTTGATCTTAATTGGTCTCTCTAAAGAGTACATTTCGTTTGTGCAGAACTTTAATATGCACAGCATGGGGAAGACTGTAAAGGAATTACATGCTATGCTTAAGCAACATGAGCAGATGTTGCCAAATAAAGATGCTGCACCTGCACTACGTAACATACGTGTGGGAAAGGTCCAGAAAAACCAAAAGAAGAATAAGTCTTTTAAGGCTGCTAAGGGAATCAAGGAAATGGAAAGCACAAGATGGCTTATACTCCTGAGTATAAACCATATAATGCTTCCAAACCTAAGATTCCTCCACCACCCAAGAAGGATAATCCTGCTAAGGACGCGACCTGCCACCAATGTGGTGAGATGGGTCATTGGAGAAGGAATTGTCCCCAGTATCTCGCCGAGTTGATGAAAAAGAAGAAACAGTCTCTTGCAGCTAGTTCTTCAGGTATTTTCTCTATAGAACTCTACTATTTTCCTAATACATCCTTAGTATATGACCGCGGGTTGTGGTACTCACATCATGTAATATTACTTTCGGGGTCTTAGGGAAGTAGGAAGAGTGGCGAGGAGCTTTAAGTCATGCGTGGGCAATGGTCAGCGACGGGAGTTGAAGCTATTGGTGTTTTTCATTTATGTCTCCCTAGTGGATTAGTAATTTTTTTGAACGATTGTCATTATGCTCCCTCTATTACTAGAGGGATTATTTCAGTTTCATGTTTGTATGACGATGGTTTTGTTAACTGTTTTGAATCGAATAATGCAATTTTAGTTTCTAAGAATAACGTTGTTTATTTTACTGCTATTCCTCGTAATGGTATTTATGAAATTGATATGTCTTGTTAAAATAAAAATGATAGTTCTATGTTTGCTATAAGCAATAAAAGAGCCAAGTCTAACTTGGACTCTGCTCTCTTGTGGCATGGTCGTCTTGGACACATTAGCAAGAAACGCATGGAGAAGTTGCAACATGATGGAATTTTGCTCGAAATGTTGAGTTCATTGAGAGAAATCTCATGGATCAAGAAGCAAGTGGGAGTCTAGAAGATCTTGAAATAATTCAAGATGAAGATAAAAATCCTTCTTTAGACACTAGCATTCATCATGATGAGGATGATCAAGAAATTGATGAACCTCAAAGTGATATTGTTCCAATTGAAAGTCGAAAGGACATGGCAGGTGCTCTGATCAAATGTGCTTATACGTCGATGCTGAGGAACATGAGTTAGGGGATCTTGGTGAACCCAATAACTATAAAGCTACATTGCTGGATCCTGAATCCAAGAAATGGCTTGATGCAATGAATGTGGAAATGCAATCCATGAAAGACAATGACGTATGGGTTTTAGTTGAGCTTCCTGCTAACTTCAAGACAGTTGGTAGCAAGTGGCATTTCAACAAGAAAACCGACATGGATGGTAAGGTATACACCTTTAAAGCTCGTCTCATAGCAAAGGGATTCACTCAAACCTACGGGATTGATTATGAAGAAACCTTTTCTCTTGTAGCAGACATTAGATCTATACGGATTCTCATAGCCATAGCGGCGTTCTATGATTATGATATATGGCAAATGGATGTCAAAACCGCCTTCCTCAATGGACATCTTTACGAAGAGGTCTATATGGAGCAACCTGAGGGTTTTGTTGAGCCTAAATATCCTAACCGTGTATGCAATCTCAAGCGTTCCATTTATGGACTTAAGCAAGCATCTAGGAAATGGAATAAGCGTTTTGATGATGAGATTAAGAAATTCGGATTTTCTCAAAATCAAGATGAGCCATGTGTATATCAGAAAGCTAGTGGGAGTTATGTCACTTTCCTAGTTCTATATGTTGATGACATATTGCTTACGGGAAACAACATTCCAATGTTACAAGATGTAAAATCCTATCTTGGAAGATGTTTTGCCTTGAAAGATTTAGGAGAAGCTGCATATATTCTTGGAATCAAGATCTATAGAGACAGATCTAAACGATTGATTAGTTAAAGTCAAAGTGCTTACATTGAGAAAATATTGAAGAGATTTTATATGGAGAATTCGAAACGTGGAGCTATCCCAATGCATGAGGAGCCTAAGTTAAGTAAGTCACAAGGTCCTGAGACACTGTTTGTGAAAAGAAGCATGCAAAGAGTTCCTTATGCTTCGGCTATAGGATCTATTATGTATGCTATGAGATGTACTCGTCCTGATGTTGCGTTAAGCTTAGAATGTGACAAGCGATTTCAACAGAATCTAAGTGAACTTCACTGGGCTGGCTTAAGAATATTCTTAAGTATTCACGCGCATTACTAAGGATATGTTTCGAGGTTTATGGAGGGAGAGCGGAACAAGAGCTCGGGGTTTCTTGCTACGATCTTTGGATATCGGCAGATCTTGATGACTTAAAATCTCGGTACGGATATGTGTTTGTTCTATGTGGAGTCTTGTTGGTGGAAAGCACAAAGCAAAGTATTTTTGCTACTTCATCTACATAATGAGTATATAGCGGTTTGTGATGCATCTAAAAGGCTGTATGGATTTATAAATTCATTTTCACGGGTTGAACATTGTTCCCACAATTGAAAAACCCATAAATATGTATTGTGATAATACTCGAGCTATTACTATAGCTAATGAAAGCGGAATCACCAAAGGTGCTATACATTATCGCGCAAAAGTTCATTATCTTCGAGAGACCATTGAAATGGGTGATGTGAAGATATCAAAGGTTCACAAAGATGACAACCTAGCAGATCCATTTACGAAAGCTTTATCGTATCCTAAGCCTTCTAAATTGACTAGAGGTTGTTAAATAAGCCGTAAAAACGTTTATTTGTATTTTACGATCTTCTATTGTTTTGTCGATAACAAACGTAAAATCATATTAAACAAACAAAAATCGTAAATGGTTTGAACATAATAGTTTCTAACATATTCACATTTTCACATAAAACACTAAAACAAGTATAAGTGATTTTATGATTTAGTAATACATATGTACAACAACTAGTGTTTACATATTTGGATAAAATATACACATAACTAGTATGTAGTATGTTGGGTAATATAAATGGGTAGAAACTTAAGTATCACAACCCATTGGGCAAATACATTGAATGTAGTTGGGTACAACCCAAAGCCCATAACCCATGGATCTTGACCCATAACCCATTGCATGACATCATGCTTATATCACATATGGATAATACCCATAACCCATGGATCAACCCATACCCAAGTGACTAAGTGCATTGCACCTAAAGATACATTGTATCTAGCCAAAGATCCATGGTTCAAACCATGACCCATGACCCATAACCAAAATACCCATGGGTAAAGAGGAGTGTTCCACGGATCCCTAGCTTTGTGCTAGCCGGATCCCAAGTGGAAGGGATCCGTGGGATCCGGGGAACAGTAGAGAATTTTCTCTATAAATAGTGAGCCATTTCTTCATTGTTCAACACACCTTTTCATCCCTTTTCTAACACACTTTCCCCCCTGAGTTAAATCTCACTAACCTTAGATCCAAGAGATCTATGTTTGTAGTTTTGTTTTTGTGTGATCTTTTAGGTTCCTCTTAAAGGCAAGATCACCACCTTCGAAGACGAGCAAGCTCAAGTCCATGAGTTGCCATGCTTCCCCATCATCAAGGCTACTGAAGTCTTCTTGTTGATGATTCCTTTCTTTGTTCAAAGAAGTGTAGTGTTGAAGACATTAGTGAACGATGTCTTAAGAGTCAAGACGAAGATATTAGTGAAGGGTATCTATCGTCTATAGGATAAAGCACTTGTGGTAGGTGCTTAGAAGTCAAGACAAAGAAGCATTACTGAAAGGTGCTTAGAAGTCAAGACAAAGAAGCATTAGTGAAAGGTGCTTAGAAGTGAAGACACAAGACATTAGTGAAAGGTGTCTTGTAGATCTAGTCAAAGGCATTAGTGAAAGGTGCCTTAGATGTACATTCGATATGGTGTGCTTCGATGTACAAGATAGACTAGTATTAGATCAAGGATATTGATATCCTTGATGATGTTGTAAAGGAGTAGATCTCCTTTGGGATTAGTCGTTGGTGTAGTGTGGTAGTAGTTCCTCCATTGTAATGGAACTAGGTGCTTAGCCTAGTACCTAATAAAGGGTAGGCGACGTTGTGAAGGTGTAGTTCACCTTGGAGTGAAAGAACTAGGTACTTAGCCTAGTACCTTATAAAGGGTAGGCGACGTTGTGTAGGTGTGGTTCACCTTGGGTGAAAGAACCGGTGGTTAGCCTAGTACCGGAAAAAGAGTAGGCGACGTTGTGAAGGCTTCTCCGCCATAAGGAGATTGGTGTAGTGATTACGAACTCAGTAGGTGACTTCGGGAGTGGAGTAGGGCAAGGAAGGTGTCCTTGTAGTCGAACCACTATAAATACTTGTGTTGTGGTTTTGTGCTTCTTACTCTTATCTTTTCATTACTTACCTTTATATGCTTGTTTATCAACATCCAACACACACATCCAAATAGATTGATATAAGTCTATCTAAATAGATTAAAAGGAAGTTTTAATTGGTAAAACTATTCAACCCCCTTCTAGTTTTCCACAATTGGCATCAGAGCTTAGTTACCAAGTTTCTTGAAGTATATTGTACTTTAAAAACTTGATACGATCCATGGTTAATTGAAAACTACAAAGAAGGTTTTTCATAAAGGCAAACACCATGTTTTTCAAAACTATATGTTTGGATGTTGAGATTGATAACAACATTTTTTCTTTTTACTTTTCATTTAATTGCACTAATCTTCTTTGTCATGTTGATTAGTCAAAGCTCATACCACCAAGCTTTAGGAGTCGCTTGGTAACAAGAATACCTTCCTTAAGAAGGTATCTTAATAAAGGAGCGGAATCGTCTAAGTGACATTTTTTGTGTCATTTGTAAAGACATTTCTAAGTGCGCTAGAGGTATGATTTTCTTTTTTATTTTGCTTGATAATTAAGTATGCCTATTTAGGTATTTATATGATTATCTTTTGTGCTTATACATGTTTTACATAAAGCTTCACTAGGAAGTTTTTTCACATCGTGTTTTATCTCTCGTCTATAGTCGTGGTATATAAAACTTTGTTTTGTTTCTTTTAAATCCAATAATAAAACACAATTTCAAAATTCCTCCTTCCCTATAAAACCCCACCGTCGACCACTCTACCAAACCCTTACTTTTTCAAATCCTCCATTTTTAAAATTTTCTCTTACTCAAAAACTTCATCTTCCTCCTCATTTCAACTCAACTGAAACCAAGAAGATCCGTCATCAACATGGTTTACATCGCACTCGTGCTCATCGCCCTAACACTCATCGCACTTGTGTTCCCTATGATGAAGTTCACATATAGAGACATTTACTTTGTGTTGTTAATCTACATTGGGATCATATACCCAATCCTTTGTATCATCCTTAGTATTGAAATGCAATATTACTAATGATCTAGTTTATCTAGGTTATTATTATCATAATGTGTTTGTCATTTCTTTTGATTTATATGTTTTATTTTCTTTCGTGATATGTTAAAAGTCATGTGTGCATGCTAAAAGAAAATGTAGGATAAAACATATTTCGTGGTATAAAACTGTAAAACCTATTTCTTTATCAAAAGCTACTTTGTTACTACAGATCCGGATCCGGAAGATATACTAGCCGGATCCCTTTTTTAAAGGAACCGTGGGATCCGTATTACTGGAAAACAGTTTTCATGCAAGATTAAAAACCACTATCTTTCTAAAAATAATAATCCACTAGAAAGTCAAAACCTTGAGTTAAGTGTCATTGTTGTTAAAAACCATTGTTAATAAATATCTTGTAAAAAACGTTAGATAATCATTAAGTGACTACGATCATCACCTTATCTTAACTCATCATCTCTATAGGTTGAACTATGACGCATGAATATGAGTTCGACTTTTCACTCACTAGCGTCTACACTCCGAACATCTCTCTCGAACCCAACACACGGCAATCGTATGGTGGGTTCAATAATCTCAAAACCGTCACTTCCATGAAGGGCGTATTGTAGAACCTCTCTACAATTGAAGAAGGTATCAATACCTTCTTCGAGCCATAGGACTAGAATGTCTTCTTGAAATCAGCGAGAAGATATGTCCAAGGTTCATAATGGAATTCTTCCGTCAAGTCGAACTTCGTTAAGTAGCGAGGATAAACTCTTTATCTCTTTGGTTTTATATCAAAAACCAAAAGTTCGGTCTTACCCTTGGGCATTTTGCTCACATCCTCCGGATTCCAAATCATGGACAATGTGCCTTCACGAAGATTGGTCTCTTGATTCTCTCTTCAACTTTCGTGAAGAAAATAGTCCATATTGTTCACACATACCCTCTCCGGAAGATTTAAATCGCATAATATGCAAACCTCGACCATATTACTCCGATCCAAACATTATCTTTACAAGGGATATCCGAGAGAGTACAAGCCTCACGTTGAAAATGTTTGGAGTCTTAGGGGAAATCGAGAAATTCTTCCCGCTTGTTTTGCTCACATGTTGTCTTGTTTGCTAACACAACAACCTTACAATCTCGCCTACTTCTTCGCAAGGCGAATCACAAATCTTCAAGGCTCCAAGAATAAACTCATCCTTTATGGAATGTTCTTGACACGCCTCTATCATAATGTTATGCACTTACATCCTCAATTTCAAAGTCCGTTGTACGTACTTGTGAACAAGATGATGGAACCGCTAAACATATCCTCATGAAGATTTTCTTCATTCTTGATTCCACCAACACTCATCAATCACATAATGATCCTCTAAGCGAAAACACTCAAGGAACCTAGTAGTATTCCAAAATAGGATCAAATCTCTTGTACTCGTGCTTTATCAATGTAATCCAACTTCTCTCATGAAATAAAACATCTTACATTTGATATCTTAGTATTAAAACTCTTTTTAGACTATCCTTGAGATATAATGCATTGTCAAGATCATTGCATACCTTTAGTAAAGGTCTGCTGGCAGATGGGCGGATCCCAAAGATTATACTAGGCGGATCCCTACTCTTAGGGAACCGTGGGATCCGTGAGCAATGCAATTACAAGCACTGTATTTCAAACACATTCTTAGAACACCTCACACTAAGCTAAACATAGTGTCTTAAGGAAAATTAAGTCCTTATCAAGATAGGTTAATCTTTCCTATTCATACATAACTCACCTAGGTCACACTCTAAAACGCTTGTAGATCTACCGTTTCGTTTTAATCCATTACTCTTCCGCTCTTAAACTCACACTTCATTTTCTACTTGATCCCTCACATCTAGTCTTAGAAATCTTTCGATTATGGCAAAATTGATCATAAATCATCCTCACCTCAAAATTGATCAAAGTTGATCAAAATCTAGTTTTCTCATGTCAAAGCTTCTAGGATATTTTCCAAAACACTATCCTAAGACACAACCTGATCTCTAGGATCATTTAGCTTCAATTGACACTCTAAATCTTTAGTGTCATCCTTGCTCATCCATTGGTACTCTTGAAAGTTCCAAATCCTTCCATAAATGACAATCATTAGCTACATCGTTCATTACCTTCAAGTACTCAAGCATCCCTTCATTTAAAACACTTAGAGAGGACTGAAACACTCAAGATGATATAGGTCTTAGATCTTAGAAACATCATTTCCACTCTTTCATAGTTGCTAAGAGCGGATCCCTAGGATTAGCCTAGAGCGGATCCCTCGAGGAGGAACCGTGGGATCCAGATAACAGTTTATGTCAAATCTTGCTAAAACAATCATTTCAACTCATCTTCCTAACTCAAACACTCCATCTCATCTTAAATGAGTTCTTAGATCAGTGCAACCTCTGATGTTGACTCTTGTGCATGTCAATAATCACATTCCAATGAATTCTAGTGGCTTAAGGCTTAAATGCACTTGCCAAATCTCTTAGTTTATAAACCACTATGTTAGGACCTCCATAGTCATCACTCTCATCCTAACTTTCAGCTCTTGCAACCTTTTGAAATCATCTCATCATGAGGAAAACCCCAAGTAGTAACCTATCCACCAAAGAACCACCCATGAAAAAGGCTCGTGTTATACACGAAATCTCTTCAACCGAATCATCTCCGGTCAAGCCAACAAATGATAGAATCCTTCATCATCCAATCAAACCAATTCCTAAAAGGATAGTACCCACAAAACTACCTATGCCAAACACCACCATACCTCCTAGGCCAAATAATATCATCTCCACCAAACCATCACCATTGGTTCCTAGAGTTATTTCATTCACATCCCCACTATCATCACCACATCTCTACGATTTAGAGGACTTGCCTCCTAGGCCGTCTCATCCGCTTCCGCCGACAACATTCTCCTCATTAGGAGGAATAATGGTTCAAAATCAAGGTGTTGAGTCAACACTTGCTCCGACTTCCTTTCGCGTTTCCATCATATAATTCCATTTGGATTATGAGAAATCATCAAAGTCAACCAACCGACCATATGGATGTTGACACTTCTCTACCACCACCATCATTCTTGGTTGAGTCATTCTCAAATGCACCTCCACCAATTCCTCCATCGTTTGAAGCTCCTCAAGCCGCTTCACTTGATCCTTCGCATCAAGCCATGTCATTTCTTCCACCACCACTACCTAGCCATGACAAAGATTGCTATCATTGTCAACTTGTTGAAAGTTTAATACATGAAGTACGAGCAGACCAACGTTTCATGTTCTATCATCTCCTCGAACGTTTCGACGAGATTAAACCTAAACAAAACTTGAGCTAGAAGATTATAGTGGTGTCCTAGCATCAAGCGTTAGTTGGTCTAGAAATTCCTAGTCACGTATTGTCTATTTTCTTATTTTTAGAGTCATGTATATCATAACTCTTGTTTTATTAAATGGAATTACATGCTACTTGCTATTTTTCTGAGCATATGATTACATTGTATTCATATCTCATTTATGTGATAACATTACTTGTTATATCACCTTTCTTTGAAATTGAACGGCTAAAGCGGATCCTCAAATTGCTAGGCGGATCCCTACTAGGCGGGAACCGCGGGATCCGTGAGACAGAAAGCTTTCTTTCTACTAACTTGAATCACATTTGCAGGAAATTGTGAATTATACTTGATTTCTAACCTTTGTTTTGTAGTTATTCAATTTACATATGAAGACTTTGACATCCTAAAGCTAGGGAGAGCTTTATGTCAAAGCATACATACAAATTACTTGCAATATTAGGATTACATTTCATGACATCCCTTTGCAAAATTGCAATCATCAAGGGGAGCACATTCGTCTCTTAGACGATATCTTTTGCAAACTTATTTGCAAACAAACTAGATTAGTATCATTTACTTGGCGCCTTTACATAGGGATGGACTCGTCAAGGGGAGTAAAGGCGAGATCCTTTCCGTTATTTGTTCTCTATTTCTCTTTACTTTTTCTTTCACATGTTTTTCTTAAAAACAATGTGTTGCCTTCCTTCAAACACTTTTTGTTTTAGACAAAAGGAAGAAGAAAGTAAAAACTACAAATTCAAACTTTTACGAATTTTAGATTTTCCTTAAAATAATTTTATGTTTTGTCATCAACAAAAAGGGGGAGATTGTTAGTACAAATAAGCCGTAAAAACGTTTATTTATATTTAACGATCTTCTATTGTTTTGTCGATAACAAACGTAAAATCATATTAACGAAACAAACAAAATACGTAAATGGTTTGAACTAATAGTTCCTAACATATTCACATTTTCACATAAAATACTAAAACAAGTATAAGTGATTTTATGATTTTGTAATACATATGTACAACAACTAGTGTTTACATATTTGGATAAAATATACACATAACTAGTATGTAGTATGTTGGGTAATATAAATGGGTAGAAACTTAAGTATCACAACCCATTGGGAAAATACATTGAATGTAGTTGGGTACAACCCAAAGCCCATAACCCATGGATCTTGACCCATAACCCATTGCATGACATCATGCTTATATCACATATGGATAGTACCCATAACCCATGGATCAACCCATACCCAAGTGACTAAGTGCATTGCACCTAAAGATACATTGTATCTAGCCAAAGATCCATGGTTCAACCCATGACCCATGACTCATAACCAAAATACCCATGGGTAAAAAGGAGCGTTCCACGGATCCCTAGCTTTGTGCTAGCCGGATCCCAAGTGGAAGGGATCCGTGGGATCTGGGGAACAGTAGAGAATTTTCTCTATAAATAGTGAGGCATTTCTTCATTGTTCAACACACACTTTCCCCCTTGAGTTAAATCTCACTAACCTTAGATCTAAGAGATCTATGTTTGTAGTTTTGTTTTTGTGTGATCTTTTAGGTTCCTCTTAAAGGCAAGATCACCACCTTTGAAGACGAGCAAGCTCAAGTCCATGAGTTGCCATGCTTCCTCATCATCAAGGCTACTGAAGTCTTCTTGTTGATGATTCCTTTCTTTCTTCAAAGAAGTGTAGTGTTGAAGACATTAGTGAAAGATGTCTCAAGAGTCAAGACGAAGATATTAGTGAAGGGTATCGATCGTCTATAGGATAAAGCACTTGTGGTAGGTGCTTAGAAGTCAAGAAAAAGAAACATTAGTGAAAGGTGCTTAGAAGTCAAGACAAAGAAGCATTAGTGAAAGGTGCTTAGAAGTGAAGACACAAGACATTAGTGAAAGGTGTCTTGTAGATCTAGTCAAAGGCATTAGTGAAAGGTGCCGTAAATGTACATTCGATATGGTGTGCTTCGATGTACAAGATAGACTAGTATTAGATCCAAGGATATTGATATCCTTGATGATGTTGTAAAGGAGTAGATCTCCTTTGGGATTAGTCGTTGGTGTAGTGTGGTAGTAGTTCCTCCATTGTAATGGAACTAGGTGCTTAGCCTAGTACCTAATAAAGGGTAGGCGACGTTGTGAAGGTGTAGTTCACCTTGGAGTGAAAGAACTAGGTACTTAGCCTAGTACCTTATAAAGGGTAGGCGACGTTGTGTAGGTGTGGTTCACCTTGGAGTGAAAGAACCCGGTGGTTAGCCTAGTACCGGAAAAAGAGTAGGCGACGTTGTGAAGGCTTCTCCGCCATAAGGATATTGGTGTAGTGATTACGAACTCTCGAGTAGGTGACTCGGGGAGTGGAGTAGGGCAAGGAAGGTGTCCTTGTAGCCGAACCACTATAAATACTCGTGTTGTGGTTTTGTGCTTCTTACTCTTATCTTTTCATTACTTACATTTATATGCTTGTTTATCAACATCCAACACACACATCCAAATAGATTGACATAAGTCTATCTAAATAGATTAAAAGGAAGTTTTAATTGGTAAAACTATTCAACCCCCCTTCTAGTTTTCCACAGAGGTATAGGTTTAATACCAGCTAGTAGTCTCATGTAAATATGTGTGTTAATTAGTATTTGGATAATTTGGAATTGTAAGACAATTATTAATTTCTGATAAATAATGATACGAGGTATTTGTTATTTCATCCATATAATTTGTTATTCCATATTTGCATGTTTAATCCATGAAATGATTTATCATTCTAAATATGTCCATTGTCAGTTAACAATATGGGAATATTGTTATGTAAGGAAAATGTGAGTGTTGGTTATATTCTAACGAGAATGTGGATTGTTCCCACCAAACTCATATGTATTCACTAGAGATGCATATTGAATACCTCAACTTTCAAACATTTACTTTTGGATCCTTGTCATTAGTAAAATATTGAAAATAATTTGTTAATTTCATCCTTAGACTTGATATACAAGCAAGTTCTGTTATGTGTGGATATCACTTTTGTAAGTATAAGCAAAACACTACATGAATAAGGTAGTTATAAAAGCTATATTTCGGAGTGATGTGAAGCAGCATCCACAACACTTGTAGTCAATAAAGGATTTGTTACTCCACTTGATATGTGAGAGAAAGATACCATGGCCTCTCAGTTTAATCGGATAATTGTTTGGCCAAACCCAAAGGGTAATGCAAGATGATTCTTGATTACATTTTGTATATCTGAATTAAAATCTATAACGAGATTCTAAATGGTTAAACTATATGGAATGAGTTAGGATCCATATCCATTGTTTAACGGTATCTATAACAAAGGATGATTAAAGAAAGACATTGAATGACCATGCTACTAAGATTATGAAAGTATATCTCAAACACTTTTAGTTAAAAAGCGAGTAAGAGCGTTTCTAGGCATTTCCGTCATTTATTTTGTATGCTATTTGACACTTCAACTCCCAAGTGGGAGCTGTTGGTTTGTGGGAGTTAAAACACTCGAAACGACTAGAAGTGTGTGAGCCTATTAGGGGCACACACGTTAAACACGAGAGTATGTAATCAAACGTTTGTACTTGAATATATACTTGACCTGTTTTGCATGCATACAACCCGATCATTATACACGACCCATTGTATGTTTTTCTTTGCAATGTAGGTCAGTTTTGTGGAAGCCTTGGGCCTTTTCCATACTAACGATCGGGAGGGGGGGTTGTTTGGGTTGTTTACTTGGAGCTCAAGTTTGAGTCCAAGTACAACTAGGGTTATTACCGTATAAATACAAACACATCTATGCTTCAATACTTACGCATGCTATCCCTAAACCTCTACCAAATGATTCCTCCTCAAGGTTTTTGATCCGATCAGTTTTACTTCTAAGATCCGATTAGGGTTTTGGTTTTGGTTTAATTGAATTCTAAGCTTGCAACATTGATCCAAGAAGCGATTAGGGTTCTTGTTTTCCTACTTGTTCCTTGTATTCAAATCGCAGCAGTAAGTTGTTTTGGTTTTCTACTCGTTAGATTTCTCAGTTGAAGGAAGTATATATCAGACACGTTTTGTCAGATATCAGGTATAAGTCAAAAGCTTCTCGGACAGAAGCTGAATTCTCGGACAGAAGGTTTAGAATGTGTTCTGGGTTTTCTTTGTTCGTGGTATTCAAGTATTAAAGGGGTTGATTGGTTAAACGTTCTCGAATAGCGTTATTCGAACGTACTTGTGTTAAAGTGTTTGTGTGTGGACTCGTAGAGGTGTTTATTTTAGACACTTGGTTTCTTGTTCATTTTATAGCGTGCAGTTGACTACGAGGGTTAGTTTTCTTTATCCCTTTTATTTATTATTGTATTTTAATTACGTGTTTGCCTAATTGCATAAACTAGATCCAATTCTGCTGCGTAGTCGTTTTCTTTACTTGGTTAACTAGATTATAAAATCCCAACATTGCTTAGAGAAGGATCACACAAATAGGAGTGATAAGAATAAGGCTAGAGGGTGGGATAATAAGAAGATTGGTATGATAAAACAAAATTCTGAGAGTAAACTTAGGCTTATTCCTACTACTATAGAGGAGGGTAGGGATGTAGTTATATTTGATGATGAAATGGTGAATGAAGGTAGCATTAAGTGGAATCTAACACTGTGTGGGCAATTTGTTGGCTCCAAAATGAACTACAATGAACTCAAGTACAATATAGGCAGAATGTGGGCCAAATTTGGACTAAAGGATATAGTAGCACATAATGGACTATATTACTTTAAGTTCAGACATGTAGAAGGTATGAACCAAGTATTGGAGAGTGGGATTTGGATGACCTCTAGTTGTACAGATGTGGAACCCAAGTATCAACATTGTCAACCTGAGAACAAGATACTTTGCCTATTTGGGTCAAATTTTACAATGTACCTCTAGAAGCCTGGATAGTAAAAGGAATAAGTGTTATATCCAGTAGCCAAGGAAATCCTCTTATGATGGACAAAACTACTGCTAGAATGTGCCATGAGGGTACTGGAAACATTGGATATGCTAGGGTGTTAGTAGAAATTAAGGCTGGCAAAGAACTAAAGGATAAGAGGAGATTGTGTACAAGAGTAAGGATTTGATAGCTAGTTGGACAAAATTTGTTAAAGTAGAATATGCCTGGAAGCCACCAAGATGCAGCCACTGCAATGTTTTTGGCCACAGTGATAACAAATGTGGTATAGTGGAACTGATGTTGAGGGTAGTGTTGGTGTTGTGAAAGGTAGCAAGAATGATAATGATGGTTTTACAAGGGTAGATAAGAATAGGAGAAATAAAGCTGGTATGGTCTATGGGTATAAAAAGGAACATATGCAGAATGTTGGATCGTGAATATTTATGTTGTTTGATGATTCGGGTGGTCTAGGACAATGATTAAACAATAAAGCCATTTTAGATAGATGAAGAGAGTTGAGAGGAGGTTCTTGAAAGAGAGTTTCTAAACAAATGAAAGGTTAGATTCAAAGAAGCCACACCCCTTCCATGGATGGAAGGGGTATTTATACTTACAACAATACGTCCTCCTATCGGACTGTGGATCAAGCATACAGTGGGTAAAGACCCGTCCTTCCTCCACGGTGTTGCTCTAAACTAAACTACGCTATAGACTAACTAATAAACTGCTAAATAACGTAACAAATGATATGTCTACGAGCTAAATTATGCTAGATAATATTTGGGGTGACCGATACTTTACTTATGGAATTTCCAATTCCTAACAATCTCCCCCTAAGGGAGGTCACCCCATGTTTTACATTTCGAATCCTAGCATTCTATTATATCTTCAGTTATGAGCTCGTAGACTTGAATTCTTCATTTCCGCAATCTTTGTGCTTTAGCAGTGACTCTTCATGGTCCGCATAGTTATGTACTTTAAGTGGAGGCCTTTGAACTGATCCACATCTTTGATGATCTTCGAGCTTTCATTGAGATCATCAGCCATAGTAAATCTCTCTGGATCACCCTTTTGTTGTGTTGCCATCATGTGAAGTTGTGACTTTCGGACCGACTTGCTCACACTTTTGAATCATGACATCTTTCCATCAGAGTAGCGGAAGCCTTACTGGTTCATGATATTTGCAGCAGAAGCGAAGCATAGTATAAAAATATCGAACTAGGTTATGTAGATATGCACAGTCATGATTTCATAAAATTAAGTGTGGATCTTTGTGAGCATGCGGCTTTGGATTGACTCCTCAATCGATCGCAACCATCCAAATGTACCTGCAAACAACAGTTAGCAATAAACACACGAAAGTGTCTTTGATCACTTTCGTTGAATTGAGTACCGCCCACGGTTCCCGTTGATCGGTACAAATCTTTACTTTTGTGATCGGTAGGATTCCTAAGAATCTCCTTGACGAGGTTTGTTGCTTTAGTTTGTTCTCAAACCGGAAGGTCTCAAAGAAACAACGGAGTGAGTGAACCGGCGACTTGAGATTCACGATTGATGAAAAATGATTTGAAAAACAATGCGTATTGCTTGAAAGAAAGAGTTTTGCATTACGACGAAGGTTTTATGAGAAAGATCAATTTTCAATCATAAATACTTTTATATTTGAAAGAGTACACATTCGACGTGCTAGTGAGAAGAAGATTAAGCACATCGAGCGGTTTTCCAAAAGTATTTTTTCAATCAGAGATACCTTTTGTGTTTGAAAATGAATACACATTCGACGTGCTAGAGAAAAGAAGATTTGCACATCGAACGGTTTTCCAAAAGTATTCGTCAATTCCATTCCTGGACCAAGGTTGATTCAAGAATGAATCGCCCCATCGTTTCTATCCAGTTGTCACAAGTTTGATCTTTTTCAAGATCTCACATGTCACCTACCAAGAGCTTGTTTGATGTTGGCTCTAGAAGGATTTCCATCTTCATCGTGAATATTTTCATATCACTCGGATGTTCTGGCAATACCAGAAGGATAATGCGCAGGACTCTTAATATATTCTTACTTTCCACATTGTGTGAAACAGCAAGTTTTCATTAACTTTGTGTCCTAATGAGATATTGTGGATGATCTCTTGGCTCTAGACTCAAAAGTGCACATTTGGTTCCTATGCCGGAGACTAGGGAGAGGGTCTCCTTCTTCAATATCAACAATCTCTAAGAGAAAGCCGATAGATTATGTCGGTTCCCCGTGAGAATGAAACAAGTCCTTTTAAGAGGAGCTTGAGTAGCTTGGGAAGTTGTAGTGCGATGCGTCACTTGGGTCGATGACGTCTTGTCTTCAATACGAGTTACCTTGGTAACCTCCGGTAGCATATGAATTGAACCGGTTTTACGCCCTAAGGTTGAATTATTGGAGGGCTATTTCTTTTCACCCTTTTCACATTCAATTCTTTTCATTCTTCAACCCCTTCGGTGCTTACCAAGACTTCATTACTAGAACCTTGTTGGGTTTATTCCAGTACTAGCTCGGTCTCAGTCCGCACTCTTCCCATATTCTCATTTTTCTCCTTTTTTCATCATACCTAAAGACTCTACACTATCTAGTGGATTGTCCCTGGGTAGATCCCTCCGGCTCTGGCGGGATCGTGGGAACGAATACCTAACCTAACCATCCTTATATCACCATGCATAAAGTAAATTGGTCGGTCTTATGGTATTGGTCTTTCCTTCTTGAAACCAATTGAAAAATTATTTGGAAAAACAATCAAGGTACTTGTGATACGAGATCAAAACATTTTGTACCTTAATAGTTTTGATCATTTAGAAATGCTCCCCCTCAACATGTGCAAATCATCTTGAAATTTTTTAGCACGTGGAGGCAAGAGTTCTTTCAAATAATTTCTTGATCACAATTTCATTAGAAAAAGCCATTTGAATTTCTTTGGTAAATTCTCCCCTCAATATGTGCGTAGGATATTTGAAATCATTTTATCACATAGAGGCAAGAGTTCTTTTGAAGCACATTTACGATCACACAAGCCATTAAGAAACTATTCAAAAACTCAATCAAGGTACTTTATGCTAAAACATAAAAGCTTTTGTACCTTGATAGTTTATTTTCTTTTAAAATGATCCCCCTCAATATGTGCTTCGTGATTCGAAAGGGTTTAGCACATATGAGAGAGAGCACAATTGAATCAAAACGATCACCTTTTATCAAGTTTCATTATTAAATCACAAATTCTCCCCCGATCAAAATATCAAACCCTTTGAGATTTTGGATCCCAAGTGATTTAATATGGTTTAGAAAACATGGGAGAAAATGTGCCTGATTTAAAAGCTCATCTTGTTTTTGGATAAATGCTCCCCCTCAACATGTGCATTATGTATATTGAAATCATTTGGCACATAGAGGCTGGAGTGCCTTTGAAGGACTAAAACCAATTCCATTAAAATAGATTTGAGATTTAAATCACGATCTCTCCCCCGATCAACAAATTTCAAACCATTTGAGATTTGTGCTCCCAAAATATTTAAATCATTTAGAAAATTTTGGGGAAAGACGTGGCAAGATTTTGACTTTGAAAAATGACAGATAAGGACCATTTTAAGACATTAAAGATTGTTAGTGTCAGGTATGATTGTTTTAAGAGATCTTTTAGTAAAATAAAACAATTTCACAATCAAACAAGAACAGAAAGAATTTCATTATGACAGATCTTTGAGTTTTAAAGAAAATCATAACATGACATAACATTAAATCTTTAGATCACCACATTTTAATGTACAAACCGGAACTTTTATGAAGAAATATTGTAAGAAAATATTATATTTTAAATCACTCTCCCCCTCAATCCATGACAGAAGTCAATAATTGAGTGACTTAGGTTTTGTTAAAAAGAAGTTCGGTGATTTTCAAAATTTAGTCCAATATATTTTCAAAACAATATTTTTCCATTTTCAAAACAATTTTATTCAAATTTTAGAAAATGTTTTAAAAAATGGTATCCTGCACAAAGATACATTAGTGGTTGAGAAGCTTCCGTTGTTGTTCTTTGTAGGGTTTGGAAGAAAAACCATCTTCTGATGCAGTGAGACTTCGTCTTACGTTGCATTTTGAATGCCAACTGAGGTCAAATTAAGCTCGGTTTCTTCAATCACTTAGAAAACCATCTGATGCGTGAGACCTCTTATGTGCATTTATGCCAACTCTCCATAGAAGTCCAATTAAGCTCCGTTTCTTCATTTGTCAACCCAAGATATAGTTACCCTTTCCTGTCGGCATCCAATCATCTTCAATTGTGGGATCCGGATAGGGAACATTCTTTTATACCAATATACCTGCATACGTTAGTGAACACACATACAAATATATGGTGGTCGACATCACCCAAACAACAATCGACTAATAAAAGTCAATGCAACATATCAATCAGATCATATAAATGTATGGGAATATTGTGATCATCAAACTCTAATCATCTAATCCTAGAAATCATATCCTAGGCACCTAGTCCTTCAACATAGGTTAACCTCATTTTTAATTAAGCATATTAGGATAATCAAGAAAGCCCGTTAGATGATGTAGATTTGAAAAACATTATCCCCTCAATCCATGACTCATTTTATGAAAAGTTTAAAAGCGTTGAAGTCATTGATTGAGTTTTCAATCTTACAAAACTCGAATCGATTGTTTTAAAGCAACTCATTTTCCACCATTTAAAAGAACAACAAATATTTTTTGAAGAATTTTAGACGGAAAAACATTTGTGTAGGAACAACAGTCTTTTTGACGACATGCTTTCCTTGTTTAGTTTTAGGATAAGTGCACGAAATATTTTGAAAAAAGTTCAAGTCGACACTTTCCTTTCTTTAAAGAGCGGGTTGCTATCGAAATAATAGCAAACTATAGATTTAATCACGGGTTCTGATCGAAATAACGCAAGCCATTATTTGAAGCCGGGTTCTGATGCGAAATAGCGTAAGCCATAGTTTTTAGACATGTTTTGAAAAGAAATATTTACACCTTCTGTTCGAACTTCATCTATGGTCCCGTGCCATTGTTGAATGACATTTCTAAGACCGAAGATGTTATCGATACCAGAAGACATGTCAAGTTAAAACATATTTTTGGTATTTTTAAAATTTTCTGATTTTTATGGTTTTTTGAAGGTTTTATATTTTTGTACTTTGTTTTTCTGAAAAATATATACAAAGATAGAGTAGATGATATAATTTAAGAAGATGATGATACGAGTACCGAGATAAGGATATCGAACAACCCGTCGTAGAAGATAGAATTCGTCATCTCTTAAACTTCCACCACCAAAGCTTCGAGGCTCCAAAATAGAAGATTGAACATGAGCCTTTGAGAAAGAGACTTTGGACTTCCCCAAACCGAAAATCCTTATGTTGAGCGGTCGAAGCTCTATTTCAAGCTTGCTTTAGCCAGGTGCATAAGGAAGCACACCATTATCATAAATCCCATTTGCTCCATTTAAGAGCGATAATCGAGGATCTCCATTCGGGGTTATATAATCCAATAGAAGAACAACAACGTTTCATCCCACACTTAAATAATCTTCTCAAATTCCTTTTCCACTGAAGTCGAGGCAATCCATTCCAAAAGGTGTCAAGAGAACAATTACCCCAAGTAGTTGAATTGATGCAGTCGGTCTCTTTGTATAATGCTCAAGAACTCTCCCAAATACACATCATGAGGGAATGAAAACACCTCCCCATGTTCACATTTTCTTCCACGATGATCGTGTATGAAGCTCAAGAACCAGAGTACACCAATACCCAAGAGCTCTCCCGAATACACATCATGAGGGGAATGAAAACACCTCCACAATGTTCATATTTTTCTTCCACGATGATGGTGTATGAAGCTCAAGAATCCGAAGTACACACATTCCTACCTAAAGAATAAGCGATAACACCTCCCTTATGTCATACATTTACTCCCCTGAATATGTCATACTTGTGTACCTCTTTTATCTTCAGAAACTTTCTCTTACATCTCTTCCCCACATAGTTGGAATAAGAATACTAAACGCCTTAATGAGTAAAACCTTGAGTTTCTCTGCGGTCATGACATTTGTTTTCCCGGGATATCTTCAATCACTTAGAAGAATTAAGTTCATCAAGTTTACTCGCCATGAGTCAAACCTTGAGTTTCTCTGCTGTAATAACATTTGTCTTCCCGGGATATCTTAAATTACTTAGAAGTATTAGGTTCATCAAGTTTACTAGCGTTTAGATGCTTGTCTCCTTCCTTCTGGTTTTGACACTTGAGTCGAAAATCATTATAAGCCTGAATAATAGAAATTTGTTGAGAAGAACACTTGAACTCTTGTGAGAATCAACTTCTTTGAAGACTCTCTCGACTATTTTTATCAACCCTTATGTAGACAATTTGAAGTGACCACTGAAGAAGAAAACCGATATACCATACTTGAAACTGAAGTGAACTTCCCCACATTTGTATCGTAAGCTTGCACCTAATGATGGAAGAACGGTGTATAGAATTTATGCTTCAAGCAAATCTCTAAGTACTCACTACCCAAACAAAGTATGAGACATTAACACCTCTTGCGATTATCCACACTGTCATTTGCGTGTGACACTGAGTAAAACAAAGTAACTCCTAATAGTGATAGTTAACCAGGTCTTCAACCATCCACCTCGTACTAGTAACTAGATAAACCAAGTCTTCAACTCAAATTCTTAAGCCTAAGCAAGTTATCAAATAAGAACACGCCTTTGTGAAAGTCAACTTCAATCTCAAATAAGTGATAAATGATTAACCCCGAAGTAATCAACTTGTGTCAAATTTCCAACCGTGAATAAATGTACAACCGGATGTACATTGACCCACTTAATGACCGGAACAAATGATTCCTCAACATCAATTCCATCTTCCTAAAGATATACATATAGAGACTGATCTGGAAGATTCACCAATAATGTCTTCAAACAGATGAGGTAGTCATTTTCCTTAATGTTCATGTGGTTGGTTTATAGAGTGCACAATAATCCGTGAAGATTTGGTAAAGGAATACCAAAGAGCGGATCATTTTTCATGAACAATAATCCGTGAAGATTTGGCCAAGGAATACCAAAGAGCGGATTATTATTCAATAGTGCAACTGCAATATTTTAATAGTCAATATCAACGTCTCGAGGATTCATTGCTAAAGAATATGAGCAAGTCTAATTGGGGATTGAATCTGACTTATAACACTCTCCCAATTAGTGCTCTCCCCTAAACCGACAATGTTTTGATAAATGCCGGATTAAGAAGAAGTCTTTAGATCGTTAAATGCAACTCGTCTTTTAGTCTTCTAACATGTAGCGAAAATGTGAACGGTATGAGCTTCGACCTTCTTCAAGATTGTCCGGTTGGGGAATAGATAGTTAACATCTTCAACTCACACCAAAAAGCATCCCACCAAAAAGCATCCCAATTAACATACATCTTGCAAATCCCCTTAACTAAAATCCCTCCCAATCAAACAAGAACGGAAAGATGTTCATCAAGGAAATCAACAATCGGGCCGCAACGAACACACAAGATGGTAACACCAAACTACCAATCACATCAAACAAGAATAGAGATTGTTTGAAATCATCATGTTGATGTATCGTGAAGCATTGGAAGCACTTTGTCATTAAACTCATCAATCCGAGTGAAGATGTCAACCAACGGCTCTTAGAAGAGAAAACCTCCATGTGAAGATGACCCGATAAGAAGAATCTCGGTTCTTACATGAGTTTAGAGCCGTATGACCATTTATATTCTCAAATATCAATCAACAATGCAAAAATTCACACTTCTTCTCCCCCTCAAGAATTGCATACGGAGATGCCATTCTTGACTAAATAAGTGAAATCATCCAAAGTATTCTATTCACACTTCTCCCCCGCAAAATTAGCACATGATGTCGCCCTCGTCATTATAGTTGAGCAAGTGGAATAAGAAAAACAATCAATGGTAGCCCGGTTCACTTGATGACTGAAGCGCATGGAAAAAGTATGAAGCATGTTGATGAGAATGGTCATTAGTGAGAAGATTTCTTTTCTTTAGAAGATAAAGCGCACTGAAGCGTACACTTTTCTTTTCTTTAGAGAACGAGGCATGAACTGAAGTGTTCATACGTCATAAGAAGATTTCTCTTCTTTGAAGATAATGCGCACTGAAAAGTACACATTTCTTTTCTTTAGAGAACGAGGCTTGAACTGATTTGTTCAAACGTCATAATCTCTCTCTTTTCGTCATATCTTGGCAAAACATGTAATCACCCCATTATCATTCAGTAGGCTCTTTGTTAGTGACGGTGATGGAGAAAACCAATATGATGAATTTGACCTGGGACAGTAAACTACGAACTTCGTGACTTAAACTTTCACATATGTAACAAAGAGCGGTGCCGATTTCCATTAGCATCTCTAAGTACTCTCTATGTACTCTATACTCTTCAACCAACCAACCATCAAGTATAAGACGTACATTACCTCTTGAAAATCCACAATTGAAAATGTAACTCCTTAAAGTGATAGTTATTTTGAAGTGGTAAGAGCCCAATTCCCCCAAGTGGTAAAAGAAAAGGTAAAAGACACCCAACAATAACTAGATTTCCATGTATTCGTTTTTGATAATAAGCTTGAACAAGGATCATGAAGAATCTTCATCCAACCATCCCCGATACCTTCAGATACTAAGTACACTCGCCCGTGATATTTCACTTCAACCTCAAATAAATAATAGTGAATTAACTCCGCTGACACATCTTCTTGGTTAAAAGCTCAAATCTAGCCTTCTTTGACGTTTTAAGTGAACTATGATAATGGTTTCATCCCGACCATGGTTAAAAGCACGTAACCCTGTAAAACCATGTAATAACCAAACTGCCATGACGAATATCCAAACACACATCCAATTCATGAAGTACACCCTTTTATCCCTTCTTCGAGGTAGAAACCGTAGCACCGGCATCGAGAAAAGATCGAAATACACTTTTCCTCTCTCGGGATGGATTTATCATCACAGAATTTTACAATTCTATGGTTTAAACCGAGAAATAGTTTCTTTCACGGGATTTTACAAAACCAAGAATAGTAAGATTGATCGAAAATGCACTTTACAATTACGAGAATGTTTCCATTGTCACAGGATTTTACAAGTCTATGATTTAAACTGAGAAATAGGTTCTTTCGCGGGATTTTACAAAATCAAGACAAAACCGTAAACAATGTCAGCTTGAAGGTGTTATGACAACTTTGGTTTCGGTGAATATCTGTTTTAGGGGAACATGCAGCGGTTCATCAATGATACTTACTCCAACATCAACAAAATCATCAACCATCCAATAAACACTTTGGTAAACACATCAATCATGCATTCTGTCGGCTATTGTAGTGACCACATGGAGAAATAGACCCGATATACCAAACTTGATCATGAAGTAAAATTCCCCTGATTTGTTACTTAAACTTGTACTAATCCTTGTGAAGAAGAAACAGTGTACCTGATGTACAAAACCTCTTGACATTCTCAACTGAGTGAGACACCGAAGTGATAGTTACGTTGTGGATTAAGCAAGAAAGAATCACAACCGTAATTAAATAGCCAAGTCTTTATCACCTTCTATAAACGCCCAAACAAGTCATCTTCGCGAAAAGGTAGAAAGAAAGAAGATGAAATAAGTAAACGCGCCCAGAAAAACTTCACATCAAAACCAAACAAGAGATACCGTATAAACAACCCCGTATTCAACCTAGTATAAGAAGCCATGACATAATATTTTCCGTGAAAATGTAGACACCAAAGTATCAAACGTCATTACACAACACGTCTCATCATCATCAAATCCCTTTAACAAATCGCATAATCAGAACTCATAGCACAACAAATCTCATGTGTTGAGTCTTATACCAATTATAGTAAAGATGAACCCCGATTCATTCCATCTTACCGAAATATCACTCATGCCAAAAAAAATAATAGAGAATCATTTTTTTCGACGACACATTTGTAAATCAATGAAAATTTGGCCGTGGAATGTTAACCTCGTGAAAGTTTGTGAATGACCAGAATATCACTTAGTATAGCACTTAAAATCAATAGGAATCAAAAATTTGCATAGAATATACAAAGTCTGATATTTCACTTATGTTAATCAAATTAAGATTAAGTGTTATATGCCCATAAATCTTTCAGTCGAAGGTCTAACTGCTTAAGCCCAGTCAAAACAACACATGCATGGCCCAAAGTAGCAATAAGGCAGAATCCGGTCCAAAGCCCATAGACACAAGATAACATGATCCGACCCACATCTTTTACCCTAAAAACTCGGTTATAAAACACAACATAAAAATTCTCACAATCTTACAAACCCTAAGTGCTAATCAGTCCACCCCCATCCCAGATATCACTTACACCTTCAGACATAATCACAAGAAACCTTAATGATTTACAAAGGATAATCCGCCCCCATAACAGCCAAAATGCTCCAAATCATTTATCCAACTTCTCCATCCAGGCACCTTTGTCCCCATTGATTGTGATAATAATCAAGACCTTGCCACAGGGATGGCAGATGTCTATTCGACCTAGCCACAGAGATGGCCAAGAGAACAAACAAAGTCTTTAAGGTAGGTTTTACTTTTGATTATGTTAACCCGTTTGATTACATAAAACCGAACATGAAGGAAAATGAAACCGTTAAGGTTTTGTTCTAACTTCAAAATATTCGTATATGAACCTGATTGACATTTTTGTACCACCGAATGAGAGGAAAGGAGACAACACATTTGCTATTGTTGTTCCCTTTTCTTATGATATTCGAAGAATAACCAGGAAGCATAAGTAGAATCTGTGATGGACATGAATCATGTAGAGGGCCTTTTCTATGGTCTTGATTTAACATATCACCATACATGAATGATTTCTGAGATTTATTAACTTTGTTTTCCTTTTCTCTTGAATATGATCAGTGATGTTATATAATTCCTTTTTGTTTAAAAGACCTAGAGTCTTGATATGCAAAATAGTTAAAAGAAAGGAGTTGAACTGAGATCAGATTATTGTTGTTCATGTAGATGTCTATGAGAATGAGATAATGTTAGTTTCAGGTTGTTGTTGTAGCAATAGATTGTTGAAGTTTGTGATTGTGAAGGTTAAGATTCGATATATTTTTGATGAAATTGTATTCTTGAATGTGTATATGAATCTTGAGTCTTGTTGGTTTAGAGGCTTTTGATTGTTGGTTATCTGGTCAGAAGCAGTTTGGTACAAAGGTAATGAGTCAAGTTGCTTTAAACTTAAGTTGGTATCTGGGTTTCAAAATGGTCTAACAACTCGCTTCTTTTTATTATTGTTCACAACACAACTCGCATCAGGTTATTGACACAAGTCGGATTTTGACTTGAGTTGACTAAAGAGTCAACTCGCTTTTATACAACTCGCAGCATGATCAGTACACAAGACTCGCATCATAGACCTTTATGTATCTGGACAAGTTAAACAACTCGCCTTTGACCATACCAACTCGCTCAAAAAGCAAGATGCAACTCGCATATGGACCATAGCGACTCGAAGTTGATACATTGAATTAGGACTAGTTGTAGTCAATACTGTCAACTCGCATGTATGAA
Source organism: Chrysanthemum makinoi (assembly GCA_910596185.1). Classification (NCBI taxonomy): domain Eukaryota; kingdom Viridiplantae; phylum Streptophyta; class Magnoliopsida; order Asterales; family Asteraceae; genus Chrysanthemum; species Chrysanthemum makinoi. The sequence goes on from OU343222.1 coordinate 294,833,320, forward strand.
TAAGACCAACTCGCATCCATGAATCAGTGCAACTCGGTAACAACACAAACCACATCCAGATATTGAATCTGGACAGTATCTTAAATCGCATTTATGAACAAGCACAAAGAAACATAGAACACAGATTCGACCATTTAAAAAATCAGTTTGACAGGATGATATGACTAGAAAAATTGATATAAGAATCATTTAAACAATGTGATATTGACACACATAAGGTACGTAACAAATCAGTGGAACCAATCATAACAAAAACCTTATAAAACAGTTTGACCACACCAATTTCAAACCAATAAACATCATTCAAATTGTTAAAGACTTTTTAAGGACAGATTCAACAAGAACATGACAGTTAACATCTCAACACGACAGCCTCATCACACATCAAACAACCCATAAATCACATCAAACCGCATACAAGAAACGCATAAAAAACCATGCAAATCATCAAAACAACAAAACCTTGGCTCTGGTACCAATTGTTGGATCGTGAATATTCATGTTGTTTGATGATTCGGGTGGTCTAGGACCATGGTTAAACAAGAAAGCCATTTTAGATAGATGAAGAGAGTTGAGAGGAGGTTCTTGAAAGAGAGTTGCTAAACAAATGAAAGGTTAGATTCAAAGAAGCCATACCCCTTCCATGGATGGAAGGGGTATTTATACTTACAAACAATACGTCCTCCTATCGGTTGTGGATCAGGGCATCTGAGTGGGTAAAGACCCGTCCTTCCTCCACGGTGTTGCTCTAAACTAAACTACGCTACAGACTAACTAATAAACTGCTAAATAACGTAACGAACGATATGTCTACGAGCTAACTTATGCTAGATAATATTTGGGGGTGACCGATACTTTACTTATGGAATTTCCAATTCCTAACACAGAATAAAGGGAAAGAGACTGTTTGGCAGAGGAAAGCAGGGAGTGAGGTGAACAAATCAGTAACAAATGGGTAAAAATACAAGCTGGAATGTTGGAAAGAGTATGGTGGAAGAATTAATAAAGAGTGCAAACAAGTTTGCTATTCTTGAAGATGTTGAGGATGGTGAATATGAGGAGAAGGATGAGGAAAGATGGAAGTAAGTTGTGGAAAAATGTGTTAAAAACAAGATGCAACCTCCTACTGAAGTAACTCATAAATGGCCTAAAGTAATGCTGAGATATTTCAAAGATAGATGGGAAGATGAATTGAACAAGGAAGAAAATGAGATTGAGGAAGTGATGGTAGATAATTCTGGAACTACAAAGGATATGGAAGCAACTGTTATTGTTGAACTCCCTCCCATTCCTACTTCACAAAACCAATATGCTGCATTGATAGAAGAGTATGAGAGAAAGCCTATATATATCTACTTTGGAAGAAGGAGGAAGTTCTTGTTGATAAGCTTGTTAACAGTAAAATGATACCTACTATTGAGGAAACTAAGACATGGCCACTCAGAATGTTTATGAACTACAATGAAGGATGGGAAGCTAAACGGAAAAATGAATGCCCTTTTATAGGCAATTTTCAAAAATGAATGTTGAAGTGAATTTGTGAATCGGTCAATGTCATTTGTTAATGTTTTGTTGCTTGTATGTTGGTCTTTGAATAGCATGTTGTATGTTTGGTTTAGCTCCAATTTCAGTTGGTGTGGTATTCATAGTTTTGAAAGGCTCAAGGCGCACTAAGGCGCAAAGAGCCTCGAGGCGAGACGCATTTCAAGGTGCAAAATTCATCAATACGAGGCACACTAAATACATTTAGTTTTCTTTTCATCACATATGTGACCATATATGTAGCTTAAATAACATAAAATAACATTAAAATACTTAATACATGACTCATATTGTCGTTATAAAGATTAAAATGGACCAGTTGTCGCTTTTCAAATGGGTCAACTCTTTGGCTCGATGACCTATATAGAGATTAAAATCAATATTAGACTAAATATGCTTGTGCCCTACACTTGCAGACTTAAATATAACAAAGCTCACAATTTAACCCAAAATATCAAGCAAGCAATGTATTAATATTCAAGGCATAATGACACATTTTTCATGATAATATGTCATAAAAAATATTTAATGAAACAACATAGCTTCTTAAAGAAAATTTCAATCAATAAAATGAACATAAAATTAGTTCTAATTTACAAATCATACAAATACTCATTGTATGACCTAAACGGTCCATGTTTATAACTTATAAGGCCCATGTATCTTATCCTAACATTTAGAAAAAAGCCCAAAAACCAGTAATGTCTCCTAGGCACCAAAAATCTACAAGGCGCACGCTTTTTGTGGGATTCATGCATGTCGTAAGCCTCGATTTAAAAAAGCCCAAAGGCTAGAGCCTCATGGGCCTTAGTGCCTAGGCGCGCCTTAGGAGCGATTTTTAAAACATTGGTTGCCACAGTCAATATGGATATCCGGAATTTCAGATATTAGTTTTGTATATTCGAATATCCAAATATCTATAATTTTTGAAAAACTTTTATATGAGTTCCAAAACTGATGTTTCATAAAATCTAATTTTTTAATAGAAAACAAACAAGGAGCTTTATTACCTGCAGAATTGATTGTCATTACATTATAGATTTCATGTACATTTTGACCAAGCTGAGAGCATTTGTAGCCTACAACAGCTTATGGCATGATCCCTAACACATTTCCTCCAACGATACATCCAACGACTCTTGCTATTTTAACCTCTTCTATATAACGGTCGCTATCATGCATAAAAACTTTTTGTTTGATCAAACTACTCTCTAAGCATATTGGAAGATATTTCCTATAAAAATATAATTGAACATATGTAACACTAGAATTGCATCGTTTCCTAGCATGATTTTTCGATTGGTATCACTAGCTGCCACAGTCAAAATCTATGGAGCTGCCACAATCAATTTAGATATCCATCGGATAATATTTTTATATATCCAAATATCCAAATATCTATAATTTTTGAAAAACTTTTATATGAGTTCCAAAACTAACATTTCATAAAATCCATTTTTTTAATAGAAAATAGACCAGGACCTTTATTACCCGCAGAATTGATTGTCATTACGTTGTAGAGTTCATGTACATTTTGACCAAGCTGAGAACATTTGTAGTTATGCCTACAACATCGTATGACATGATCCCTGACACATTTCTTCCATAATTTTGAACGTTACCCAACGGCTCCTGCTATTTTAACCTATTCTATATAGCGGTCGCTATCACACATAACCACTTTTTGTTTGATCAATCTACTCTCTAAGCATTTTGGAAGACATTTCCTATAAAAAATATAATTAAACGTACATACCACTAGAATTGCATCATTTCCAACCATGGTATTATCAACTATTTTTTGATTGGTATCACTAGCTGCCACAGTCAAAATCCATGGAGCTGCCACAGTCAATATGATATCCGAAATTTCGGATAATAGTTTTGTATATCCGACTATCTAAATATCTATAATTTTTTAAAAATTTTGATATGAGTTTCAAAACTGACATTTCATAAAATCCGATTTTTAATAGAAAACAGACCAGGACCTTTATTACCCGCAGAATTGATTGTCATTACGTTGTAGAGTTCATGTACGTTTTGACCAAGCTGAGAGCATTTGTAGCCTACAACAGTGTATGGCATGATCCCTGACACATTTCTTCCATAATTTGGAACGATACATCCAATGGCTCCTGCTATTTTAACCTCTTTCTATATAGCTCGTCGCTGTCACGCATAACCACTTTTTGTTTGATCAAACTGCTCTCTAAGCATTTTGGAAGACATTTCTTATAAAAAATTATAATTGAACATACGTACCACTAGAGTTGCATTGTTTCCAAGCATGATATTATCAACTATTTTTTGATTGGTATCACTAGCTGCCACAGTCAAAATCCATGGAGCTGCCACGGTTAATTTGGATATCCAAAATTTCGGATAATAGTTTTATATATCCGAATATCCAAATATCGATAATTTTTGAAAAACCTTTTATATGAGTTCTAAAACTGACATTTCATAAAATCCATTTTTTAGTAGAAAACATACCAGGACCTTTATTACCCGTAGAATTGATAGTCATTACGTTGTAGAGTTCATGTACGTTTTGACCAAGCTGAGAGCATTTGTAGTTAGGCCTACAACAGCGTATGGAATGATCCCTGACACATTTCTTCTATAATTTGGAACGTTACATCCAACGTCCTGCTATTTTAACATATTCTATATAGCGGTCGCTATAACGCATAACCACTTTTTGTTTGATCAAACTACTCTCTATGCATTTTGGAAGACATTTCCAATAAAAAAATATAATTGAACGTACGTACCACTAGAATTGCATCGTTTCCAAGCATGATATTATCAACTATTTTTCGATTGGTATCACTAGCTGCCACAGTCAATATGGATATTCGAAATTTCGGATAATAGTTTTGTATATCCGAATATCTTAATATCTATAATTTTTGAAAAAATTTATATATGAGTTCCAAAACTGACATTTCATAAAATCCAATTTTTAATAGAAAACATACCAGGACCTTTATTACCAGTAGAATTCATTGTCATTACATTTTAGAGTTCATGTACGTTTTGACCAAGCTGAGAGCATTTTTAGCCTACAACAGCGTATGACATGATCCATGACATATTTCTTCCATAATTTGGAATGATACATCCAATGGGTCCTGCTATTTTAATCTCTTCTATATAGCTCGTCGCTATCACGCATAACCAATTTTTGTTTGATTAAACTGCTCTCTAAGCATTTTGGAAGACATTTCCTATAAAAGAAGTATAATTGAACATACGTATCAGTAGAATTGCATTGTTTCCAAGCATGATATTATCAACTATTTTTCGATTGGTATCACTAGCTACCACAGTCAAAATCCATGGAGCTGCCACGGTCAATTTCGATATCTGAAATTTCGGATAATAGTTTTATATATCCGTATATCCAAATATCTATAATTTTTGAAAAACTTTTATTTGATTTCCTAAACTGAGATTTCAAAAAATCCATTAAAAAAAAACAGACTAGGACCTTTATTACCTGCAGAATTGATTGTCATTACATTGTAGAGTTCATGTACATTTTGACCAAGCTGAGAGCATTTGTAGTTAGGCCTACAATAGCGTATGGCATGATCCCTGACACATTTCTTCTATAATTTGGAACGATTCATCCAACGACTCCTGCTATTTTAACCTCTTCTGTATAGCAGTCGCTATCACGCATAACCACTTTTTGTTTGATCAAACTACTCTAAGCATTTTGGAAGAAATTTCCTATAAAAAAATATAATTGAACGTACGTACCACTAGAATTGCATCGTTTCCAAGCATGATATTATCAACTATTTTTCGATTAGTATCACTAGCTGCCAAAGTCAAAATCCATGGAGCTGAATGATTTGGATGCTTATCATATATCTTGATTCTTGAGATAATATATTTTCACAGTTGCACCAAAAAAGTTGATTAATTTTTGTCTCAAACATGGTTTATATTTGGTAACTATTTCATAGTCGTTCATTACTTGATATGTCACATGCTCCATCCTCAAATTTGAAACGATGTTTTTGATTTCAGTAATTGGAAACTTCCTTATACAAGTTGTTTTCCTAAAAATACCACTTGCTAGTCATGAACCTATCTTTACGTATCACTTGAGTGGTGTTGGATAAGTGACTTGAATCCAACTATTTTAAACGAACGTTATCGTACATTCAGTCTTAGTTATTAGTGCTTAATAGTAAAGTGCTTTTCATTTGGTCAGTATTCAGTAACTCATTATCGTTGAATCTACTGTTGGCTTTATTTATTCACATATCCATCTCGTAGTAATGTCTGCTTTCTTTCTCTACTCATCAAATGTTACCACTTACTAGACAAACCGTTGTTCCGTAAAACACTGGATCAACTATGTTTATTAATTGTTTTTTAGTTTGGAACAGAAAATATCGTAGGGTCAATTTCAGATTCTTTGATCTTGCTAGATTGAAAAATAGAATGGATAATAAATCAGAACAGGAAAGTTCTTTGAAATTAAAATTCTTAAAATCGTGTCAACTTTCACCCATTCGTAAGTAAATTAACCCATGTAAATATGTAATGGTGGCTAGGTGGACCAATTTACTCATGAATGGGTCGATTTTGGTTGTCTTTATCTCAAATGGGTTGAGCGATTAAGAGAGGTGAAGCTTGAAAAATGGCCTAAATATTTCAAAGGCATACAACTTCCTTAGTTCTTCTTATTTAAAGGTTAAAATCATATTGTAATAGGAGTAATATTGTTCTTGTAATCATGATTTACACTTTAATTATTTATAAAAATGTAAAGAGAAAACGTTGCGTCATATCAACCCAATCAGACCTTCACTAATTCAGTTCATACTAAATATGAACTCATTAAATCACTACCCTTGTAACCTGCCCATCTTGTCGCTTCTGTCTGTAACTAACTTGACAGAAAAGTTGGATTCTTGATCTGTTGAAATGGAAGGCCTGGTGATGAGTGTCTAAATACTCATCATTTTTGTACAGTCTAAACTGCAAAATCATCTGAAAACACTCAAAAATGCATTAAAATGATGAAAATATCACAAACAAATGTTTTATGTGTTTTAAATGCAAAAAGATCAAAATCAGATGAAAAATGATTCAAGTTTGCAAAATTGGCAGTTTTAGTCCCCCAAGTTTCAAAAGTTGTCAAATCTAGTCCCTGGAATTCAAAAATGTGGAATTTTATCATTCAAGGCCCCTGAAGTATTCTAAGTTGTTAAAAATGGTCCTTGAATGATTTTTTGGTCAAATGGCAGAAAAGGTCCCTAAAGTTTGAAAATTTGCAAAATTAGTCCTTGGACTTATAAAAAAAAGGAATTTTATGCAAAAAAGGGTCCTTGTACTATCAATGTTTGTCAAGTTTGGTCCTTGTGATAAGTTTGGAAATGTGGCATTTTCGGTCCTTTATCTTTGGTTGAATTGCATTTTTGGTCCTTATGTGCTAGCTAAACCAAACGGACACCCTTTGATATTATATCAAACCCAAAACAAGCACAAGCCCAAATCCAATATCCAATCCAACCGGCCCAATCCCGCTTGACCCTTGACCCCAGTCCAAATGTAATTGTGAACCCAGCCATAACCTATTTTGGACCCCCGTTTAATATTAATCCCTCGGTCAACAGAAGTCAAATGGCAGATATACCGCCAATACTGTTCATCTCTCACACAACCACTGAAACACAGAAAACCAGAGCAGTTTTCCAGTTTTTCAACCTCACTCACCATACCTTGTCCCCTCCACCTCCACTAACACCAAAAATCCTTAATTGATTGAAACCAAACCCATTAAAGCTCAAACCTGCTAAAGAAGAATTTGGCCAAAAATCACTTGGGCGGTTTTGATGCATTTCAATGATCCAATGGCTCAGAGATGGTGGGAAACAATCAGAAGTCATCAAGGAGTAATAAAAGTCTATAAAAGAAGGATGAGAGGCATTGTATGAATCTATCTAGCATAACTTAGTTTTCCTTAATGTCGTTTTAGCTTAACTTAAAATTTCATTGTATGTTTTAAATTTCAAGCTTTGTATTTCAACTCTTCAATGTATTATTAAACTTTTGCAAGAATCAATTTAAAGTTTTAAGCAATTTCAAGTTTATCTTGTTTTCATTTCAAAATTTCAATATGTGCTAATGTTGTTATTTGTTGTTTGTATGGACTGATATAATACACATAAGCTCCCATAAAGCTTATTCAAGCTTTTAGAAACACTAAAATTCAGTTTAGAAGCAAAAACAGAAAATCACCAAAAATACAAAAATAATTAGTGAAAAAATCAAAAATCCCATGGAGGTGATATTACACAATTTGGGCAGGGTAGATTATGGATAGCCTTGGGTTAGAAGCTTAGTGGTAAGCTAATAGGGGTGTTCATTGGTTCTTGTTCTCGGTTTGAGCTTGGAAGCTTTTGTAAGCCTTTTGTTCACTTTTGCATATCCTTTGTTATAATTGTTCATTAGCTTTAATTTCTGTTTCTTAGTGATCACTAGTTATACTTAAGTATTTTTAAAGATTAAAATTAGTTTCTTACTCTTTTGAATTAGTATTTATCAAAAATCTTATCTTGACAGTTAAAATTGCTTCATGGTCATTTATGAGTTTTATGTTGTAATGGTTGTTGTTTAATGCTTAATTAGTCCTAATAAGTAATTATATAAGGTGCGAAATCAAGTTCATGGTTTAAATCTTTGATAAGCTTTGAAAAACTTCTACTGTCATATAAAGGTGTTTGGATTTGAGAAGTGAAACTGTGTTAGAGGTTGGTTAAGTTTGTAATTGTTGTTGTCTTGAGTCACACTTAGTCATATTAGTCAGTGCAAACAAGAAAAACCGAGTGTTCTTTTTGGTTAAAGTCAAAATTCTTTTTGATCTTATCTCATTTCTTCTTGTTGGATTTTATAGCTTCATGATCATGGTTTTGTGTTAACAAGTTGTTTAAATTGCTCATATCAGTCTTAGTATAACTTAAAACAACATAATCAGTGCATAAAATCAGACCAAAGTTCATCTTAGTCAACTTCTTTGTTTTTAAGAAAAGTCAAAATTCTCATTTGGTCGTTTTTGAATAAACTTTAGGATTTCACTGTGTGTTTAATATTGAGTTTTAGCTTAAGTGCTTTTGGGATATCAAAGTTTAGTTGCTAAACAAAATAGAAAAATAGTAGTTCACTTCTCATCAGCTTTTTAAGTGCTTTTTAACTTGCTTCTTTTGAGTCCTTATGCGAAACCATGCTACATGTAGCGGTTGGGAGGTCCAACTTGATAAGCTTGCTCAGAGCTTATTAGTTGGTATAAGCTTGTGATCTTTGGTTCTTTGGATAGCCATCCAAGTCATCTTTAGGTCCCAAGTTCATTTTACCATTTTCTAGCTTGATAGATAGAACGCTTGAGAAGCTTTTGTTTTGTCCCATTACTCAGCCTGTGACTCGGCTTGGTGGCGGTGGTCTGGTACCACTTTCATAAGCTTGTCAAAAGCTCTGATTACCATAGCTTGTGACCTTAGCTTTTTGGAAAGCCATCCAACCCAGCTTGTTGACCTGGTCCTTGTTTTTAGCTTTTGAGCTTATTTGATAAGCTAAAATTGTCTGAGAAAAAGTCCTCAAGTCTGTTTGGTTTGAAAATTTAGTCAAAGTGCTTATTGTCTTTTTCCTAGCTTTTCAGTGTGCTTATCTTTGTCTATTAGCTTCATTTGAGTAGCATTAGCCTACTTGCATCTTATTTTGGCTTTTGTTTCAGCTGGTGGGCTTGTTTGAGCTTATTTCTCCAAAATAAGCTCATTAAATTGTTGGCTCATAAGCTTCTTAAATAGCTTATTTTAGTTTTGTAAAATTTTTGTCTTTGTTAAAGTTTCATAATATCAGTAATTAAGTAGTTTTCAAAAGAAAATCGAGAAAAATCTCAATTTAAAAATCGGTTGATAGTGTTTATTTAATATTTCTTAGCTTTTTGAATTTTCTTTTTAGCTTATTAATAAGCAAATCTTGTTTTTTTTCACTTTTGTTAGTTTTCTGTCATCATATAATATTTTTAGAAAAAGTTTCATATTTTTCTCTATCTTTTTAGTATTTATTAGAATTTTAAATAGTTAAAAATAGTAATTAATTAGTAAAAAATAATTAAAAAGCATAAAAAATATCTTTTCAGTTTTAAAATTAGTTTTATAATATTTTAGATTTTTCTGAATCATAATTTTATTTTTCTAGCCTTATTTTGTATTTTCTTCTATTTTAGAGTATTTATTAAATAGTTAAAATAGTCTTTAATTAATAATAATTAATTAAATAGTTATAAAAATAATTTTCTTTTTCTAATAATTTTCTTTTAGTTTTAGGTTTTCAAAAATGTCATTTTCATATTTTTAGGTATTTTATTTCTTAGATCTCATTTTTTATTTAGTGGGTATATGTTAGGAATTAGAAAATTCTATGTTAAAGTGTCGGTCACCCCAATTATAAGTCTAGCATATGTTAGCTTCGTAGGCGTTAATTATTTGTTACGTTATTAAGCAGTTTATTTGTTAGTTTGTAGCGTAGTTTAGTTTAGAGCAACACCGTGGAGGAAGGGCGGGTCTTTACCCATTTGTATCCACTGATCCACGCGAGGCGATGGGAGGTCGGTGTATTTGTAGTATAAATACCCCTTCCATCCATGGAAGGGGTGGTGCTTTCAATCTAATATTCATACTTTTGTGTAAACCTCTAGCAAGAACACCCTCTCTCTCTACTTTCTCTCTCTAAAATGGAAAACATGTATTTTGATCATCCAAGACCACCCGAATCATCAACACAATAAAAATAATGATCCTACAATTGGTACCAGAGCCAAGGTTGTTGTGTTGTGTTGATTTATTGTGGTTCTTGAATATTGTTTAAGCTGTTTTACACCATTTCTTTTAGTTCGGAAAATGTTTTTATGTTATTTGGGTACATCAGTTATAAGCATTTTCATGTAATGCAGTTTGGTCTAAACATCTCAAGGTCCATCAATGTGCTCAAAATCTGTCGTTTCTCATGTCCATGTCCAAGTCAGTATTTTTGTCCAAATATGTTTTGAACATGTTTGTGTAAAGCTTTGTCCAAATGCCTACTCTTTGTTTATTTCATGTGGTCAAACTGATAATGTCTCGTGGTCAAAACTGGTTTAATATGGATATCTTGGTAATACTTTTGCACTGGTTTTATGAATATGGGCAAATCTATCGTGGTCATACATGGGTTAAAGCGATTATATCTGAGACTTGGGTTTAGTATGAATATGGTGGGAAAATTAGTCGGGAAAACTCATCGGATAATATCTAAATCTTGCTAGCGACTTGTCAAATATGTCCAGATGCAATGTTTTTACCTAGCGACTTGTCTTTACAAGTCGTGGCGACTAGTCTAGCGACTTAGTAGTTGGCGACTTAGGTCTAGCGACTTAGTCGTGGCGACTTGGTCTAGCGACTTCGTCGTGGCGACTTGGTCTAGCGACTTGGTCTAGCGACTTAGTCGTGGCGACTTAGTCTAGCGACTTAGTCGTGGCGACTTAGTCTAGCGACTTAGTCGTGGCGACTTAGTCTAGCGACTTAGTCGTGGCGACTTGTCGTTGTGACCCTTTGACTGATGCATATTGACCGCGAAATGATGAAGAAGATGGAATTGACCTCGACCAATACCTTGTACCAAAAACGACTAGACCTCAGTGCTTAACATCATCAGTCCTTATAGTACAACACAAAGCGGGTGAAAAGAAACTACAAGCGATTCGACTCATACCATATTCAACCACTTGACATACCCTATAACCAACTTCAACACTATCAATATGTCATCTCATCCATCAACTACAACATATTTATCCCCTCTCCTTCCAAAAGACTCACAAATTAAAATGAAAAACATTTTTAATTACATGTGATCTCGAGTTTAGTTCGTGTTAATTAATGAATCATCAAGACCTTGGGGGTCCAAATACACGAACCTAATATCATCACAGGTCGATTTACAAATCTAATACTCAATGTTCCAAGACTTCGAGCAATAATACCCGCCGGTCTATAAAATCCGCGGATCGAAACATAATAAGAAAAGAATGTAACAATCATGTTATTTCTATTTCACGGTTCGGTTTTATCTAAGCACCAAAGGATTCGATCTCAGCTTGTTCATCTTTGTGAATGGTTCTTCAAACACATAGATCTCGAAAGATCTACTCACACGATGACGTGTGCTTCATGGATCTAAAAGTTTTTGTTAATGTCGAAATGTAAAGGAATCGATAACAACTATGTTAACACTTCCTCTTTGATTAGTGTACATCATGAAAAGATTTGAAAGTACAGGGTTTGATTTTGAAGCTTCATTCATGAATATTAAACCATCCACTGTGGTTAAAGACGATATCTACTCAAACCATCCCATTGGTGAGTGATATTTTCGTGCATCCTTTGGTGATAGAGGAGCAGACTTGCAATTAGGTTTTGATAGTTTTGTTTTGAGGAAGGAAATTTTATGAGTAATGGATTAGGTTTGGATGATGTGTGATATTGAAGGAAGTGGCGTTTTGTTGTGATTAGGGTCCCAAGGGATTAAAGTAGCGAGTGTTATATACCCCGAAAGATTAGGGTTTGAATATCAATCTAGTCTAAATCTCATGGGCAGTACGAATACTTGTGGGACTTTGGGCCTTCACTGGGTTTGTTTACTTCTTGGACTTTTTGGTCATAAGGCCGTTAATGGATCTTGCACACTCATATTAACGAATTATGTTTTGTTGGTATTAACTAACTCACATGTGAAATTGGTTTATTGAGGGTTTGACATTTAACAAGAGTATTTAACTTGGTGGATTTGAGTCGAGTTTCATGGGTATAAATGAATGTAAATTGTTTTATAGTCCATGAAATTTTGCATTTGTGAATTGACTAAACTTGGATTATTGGAGCGAGTTTATGTAATTTGTGTGATTGCTTGAATATTGGATGTCAGTAAGATGGGCTTCTCAATATGGGATTGTTTCGATGATTATTGATGAAAATGAGATTTGATGATGAGTTTTGAATATTCAAAAGCGTGATTCGAGTTGATGATGAGTTTTGTTGTGTTATGAGGTTTGATACTTTGGTTTGTGCATTTTCACGGAGTATTGTATGTCTCGGCTTAAAGTGTTTATTTGAACAAGGCTGACTACGGGGTTGTTTTAGTTATTTCTTATTTTTGAAGTGAGGTTTTTCGGCGCTTACTTATTTCATCTTCTTTCTTTCTACTCTTCCGCGAAGATGACTTGTTTGGGCATTTACAGAGTGTGATAAAGACTTGGATATTTAGTTACGTTTGTGATTCTTTCTCACTTAACCCACAACGTAACTATCACTTCGGTGCCTCACGCAGTTGAGGATATGTCAAGAGGTTTTGTACATTGGGTACACCGTTTCTTCTTCACAAGGATTTGTACAAGTTTAAGTAACGAATCAGGGAATTCTTCTTCATGATCAGTTTGATATATCGGATTACTACTCCATGTGGTCAGGCAGATGCGATGATGTATTTACCAAAGTGTTTAATTGGATGGTTGATGATGGTGTTGATGTTGGTAAATGAACCGTTTATGAACCACGTGCATGTTCCCTAAAGATATTCACGAAACCAAAGTTGTCATAACACTCAAGCCGACATTGGTTTACGGTTTTGTATTGATTTTGTAAAATCCCGCGAAAGAACCTATTTCTCGGTTTAAATCATAGACTTGTAAAATCCCGTGACAATGGAAACATCCTGGTATTAGTAAAGTGCATTTCCAGATCTATCTTACGGTTTATTCTTAGTTTTGTAAAATCCCGCGAAAGAATCTATTTTTCGGTTTAAACCATAGAGTTGTAAAATCCCGTAATGATGGAACCATCATGGAGAAAAGGAAAGTGTATTTTGGGATCTTATTTGATCTGGTGCTACGGTTTCTCGCCGAAGAAGGGATAAAAATGGTGTACTTCATGAATTGGATGTGTGTTTGGATATTCGTCATGGCGGTTTGGTTATTACATGGTTTTACGGGGTTATGTGCTTTTAACCATGGTCGGGATGAAACCATTATCAAAGTTCATTTAAATGTCAAAAGAAGGCTAGATTTGAAGCGAGTTCGAGAAGATGTGACAGCGGGGTTAATTCTCTATTATTTATTTGAGGTTGAAGTGAAATATCACGGGCAAGTGTACTTAGTATTTGAAGGTATCGGGGATGGATGGATGAAGATTCTTCATGATCCTTGTTCGAACTTATTATCAAAAAACGAAGACTTGGAAATCTAGTTATTGTTGGGTGGCTTTACTTTTCTTTTACCACTTGGGGAGCGGGCTCTTACCACCACAAAATAACTATCACTTAAGGGAGTTACGTTGTAGTGCTCAGTGTCACATTCAATTGTGGATTTTCAAGAGGTAATGTACGTCTATTACTTGATGGTTGGTTGGTTGAGGAGTATAGAGTACTTAGAGATTCAAATGGGCATGAAGTCTCGGCACCGCTCTTTGTTACATATGTGCAAGTATAAGTCACAAGTTCAAGTTAGTTTACTTGAGGGTCAAATTCATCATATTGGGTTATCTCCATCGCTATCACTACAAAGAGCCTCTTGAATGATAATGGGTTGATTACATGTTTTGCTAAGAGAGCGAAAGAGATTATGACGTATGAACACGGTTCATGCCTCGTTCCTCAAAGAAAAGAAAAGTGTACGTGTCAGTGCGCTTTATCTTCGAAAGAAGAGAAATATTCTCATTAATGACCATTCTCATCAACATGCTTCATACTCTTTCCATGCGCTTCAATTATCAAGTGAACCGGGCTACCACTGATTGTTTTCTCATTCCACTTGCTTGATTATAATGAAGATGGCGACATCATGTGCTGATTTTCGGGGAGAAGTGTGAATAGAACATTCGGATGATTTTCACTTATTTAATCAAGAATGCCAACTTCGTATGCAATTCTTGAGGGGTTAGAAGAAGTGTGAATTTTGCATGGTTGATTGATATTAGAGAATAAATGGTCAAACGGCTCCTAACTCATGTAAGAACCGAGCTTCTTCTTATCGGGTCATTGTTACATGGAGTTTCTTCTAAGAGCCGTTGGTTGACATCTTCACAGGCGATGATGAGTTTATTGACAAAGTGCTTTCGGTTAATGCTTCACGTGCACATCAACATGATGATTCTGAACAACCTTCTATTCTTGTTTGATGTGATTGTTTGCTTTGGTGTTACCATTTCTGTGTTATTTGCGGCCGATTCTTTGATTTCCTTGATGAACATCTTTTACGTTCTTGTTTGATTGGGAAGGATCTTAATTAAGGGGATTTGCAAGATGTAAGTTAATTGGGATGCTTTTGGTGATGTTCTTGTGTTTTTGGTGAAATGAAGATGTTAACTATCTATTCCCCAACTGGACAATCTTGAAGAAGGTCGAGTCTACGATGGGTTCTACATTTTACGCTGCATGTTAGAAGACTAAAGACGAGTTGCATTTAACGATCTAAAGACTTCTTCTTTATCTAGGCATTTATCAAGCAGTTGTCGGTTTAGGGGGGAGCACTAATTGGGAGAAAGTTATAAGTCATATTTAATTCCCAATTAGACTTGCTCATATTTTTAGCAGTGACTCCTCGAGACGTTGATATTGACTATTGTTGGACATTTGACACAAGGTGATTACTTCGGAGTTAATCATTTATCACTTATTTGAGATTGAAGTTGACTTTCACAAAGGCGTGTTCTTATTTGATAACTTGCTCGGGCTTAAGAATTTGAGGTGAAGACTTGGTTTATCTAGTTACCGGTCGAGGTGGATGGTTGAAGACGGCTAACTATCACTATTAGGAGTTACTTTGTTTTACTCGTGTGTCACACGCATATGACAGTGTGGATAATCTCAAGAGGTGTTAATGTCTCATACTTTGTTTGGGTAGTGAGTACTTAGAGATTTGCTTGAAGCATAAATTCTCGACACCGTTCTTCCATCATTAGGTGCAAGCTTAAGATACAAATGTGGGGGCGTTGACTTGAGTTTCAAGTAGGGTATATCAGGGTTTTCTTCTTGAGAGTCACTACAAATCGTCTACATAAGGGTTGATAAAAATAGTCGAGAGAGTCTTCAAGTTGATTCTCACAATAGTTCAAGTGTTCTTCTCAACAAATTTCTAGTATACGGGCTTATAATGATTTGCTGACTCACGAAGTGTCTAAACCAGCAAGGGGAAGGAGACACACATCTATATGCGAGTAATCTTGACGAGCTTAATACTTCTAAGTGATTGAAGATATCCCGGTAAGACTATTGTCATTACCCAGAGAAAACTCAAGATTTGACTCATAGCGTTGAGTGTTTTTCCAACTATGTGGGGAAGAGATGCAAGAGTTAGTTCGATGATAAAGAGGTACACAAGTGTGTGATGATGCTATCGCATTCATCAGAGGAGAAAGAATTGTGTACATTGGGATTCAGTTTTCACTTGAGGGCTTAATCGGTGATTCGAGATATAATCACTTATTCGGAGTTGACATCCGAGATTGTCATCCGAGATAATCGATGATTAGGCTGCTTCTTCAATGTTATAGGTTATTCTCTCTTTGGGCATTCGGGTACTTCGGGTTCTTGAGCTTCATGCACTGTCTTGAGGAGGAGAGAAAGTATACATCGGGTTATTCTTTAGCTATTGGACTTAATCACGCTACTGATGGTATAAGTTTCTTTGTCCTCGGGTTTGTGTGTTCGGGTTCGTGAGCTCTAGTCTAAGAGGCCCACTGCATCAATTCAACTCACGTGGGGAAGTGGTCTCTTGACACCTTTTTGGAATGGATTGCTTGAGACTTCATTCAGGAAAAGAAATTTGAGAAGATTATTTAAGTGTGGGATGATACGTTGTTGTTCTATTGGATGATATAGCCTCGAACGAAGAATCACGGTGATTATTCTTAAAAGGAGCAACTGGATCAATGATAATGGTGTGCTTCTTTGTGCACCTGGCTAAAGCAAGCTTGAAATAGAGCTTAGAATCTGCTCAACATAAGGATTTTCGGTTTGGGGAAGCGCAAAGTCTCTCTTTCTCAAGGCTCATGTTCCATCTTCTATTCGGAGCCGAGGAAGCTTTGGTGGTGGAAGTTTAAGATGATGAATTCTATCTTCTACGACGTCAGCTTTTGATATCCTTATCTCCGTTTTCGTATCATCATCTTCTTATACTATATCATCTACTCTATCTTTGTATATATATTATCGGAAAACAAAATACAAAAAATATAAAACCAACTAAAACAAAATAGAAAAATATAAAACCAACAAAAAAAAATAGAAAAATATAAAATTTTCAAAAAGCCATAAAAATCAGAAAATTTGAAAAAGACCAAAAATATGTTTCCCAAGACATGTCTTATGGTATCGATAACATCTACGGTCTTAGAAATGTCATTCAATAATGGCACGGGACCATAGATGAAGTTGAGCAGGAGGTGTAAATATTCTTTTCTAAACATGTCTCTAAATATGGCTTCAACTACAGCTATGCGCTATTTCGGTACGTAACCCGCTTCAAATGATGGCTTGCGATTACTTGGTGATGACCGTGCTTAAACTATGGTTTGCTATTATTTTGAGATAGCAACCCGCTTCTTTTAAAAAAGGAAGGAAAGTGCTGCGCTACCTATTCTCAAAATATTTCGTGCACTTATCCTAAAAACAAAACAAAGGAAAGAAAGTATGTCAAGGACTGCATTCCTACACAAATGTTTTTCCGTCTAAAATTCTTCAGAAAAATATTTGGTGTTTTCTAAAATGGTGGTAAATGAGTTTGTGGAAACGTAGAGGGGGGGGGGGTGAATACGTTACCGTTTAAAAACTTTAGATCTTTAGTATCAAATTGCTTATGAAGCTTGTTATAATATGAAAGTACCAATTATTGTTTGTGACTAATATAAAGCATGGTAAACCAAGTTGTCACACAATCATGAACATCAAACCACATCACAAACAATAGTATAGTGCAAGTAGTAAAGAGATAAAGAAAGGAAAGTGCAAACCGAACACGAGGATTTATAGTGGTTCGGTCACGGATCTCCTTTCCGCCCTACTCCACTCCCCGAGTACCCAACTCGAGAGTTACTTCACTAAATCAACAAGCTCCCTTCTCGGCGGAGAAAACCTTACAATCGTCGCTTACACTTTTTCCGGTACAAAGCTAGATACCGGGTTCTAGTTCGAGGAAGAACCAACCTAACGTCGCCTATACAATATTTCCGACACTAAGCTAGATGTCGAGTTCTTTTACAAGGGTACAACCACTCCCAATATGTTTTATGGCCCAACATAACAAACCTTGTGTTTTATGGCACAAACACATAAACCATCTAATCTAGTTTGGTGAAAGTGTTGTTATGATGCAATGATATTCTACACTAATGATCCATGACACAAATGTCTAATGGATATGAATAACTACTTCTAAATGATCTTCCATTGATAGGAAGTCTTCATGATGAAGATCACAAGTTCCCTAAACTTGTTGTGATAGATCTTCAACTTGTGGTGAGTGGGGATGGCTAGATCTCCAAGATTTTCTTGGTTGATCAAAGAGTATGCTTACAACAAAGATGAATGTTAGAAGCATTATGATCATGATCATTAGGGTGTTTAATGTATGTTATTACATTGTTAATGATTGATCTAAATGTATGCAAGAAGGTGGAGAAGATGTGATTTGAAGTGGTGAAGAAATGGGAAAACAATGGGCTTCTATTTATAGCCAAAAGTGGTCAGGAGCGTCCACGGACCAAGGAGCCCTTTAAAGGGTTCCGCCCTTTATGCAATTTGGTGCCGTGGGTGCCTGACAGAAAATCTAAAAATCTTTCTTCAAATCTTTCCAAGATATTACCAAATCTTACTAAGATCACATTTGATATATTGAGTGTCAATCTAACCAAAATATTCAAGTGATCTTCCAAGGATTTCAAAGATGATGCATGACATGATGTAACATGTATTTCCATTTTAGATTAAAAAGTTTATCAAGGTAAACTTGTAAAATGTATTATGTAACTAGTTAATAAAATGTCTAGTTACCTTTTGTAAAAGAGTGCTTGTCAAAATAAAATATATTTTGTCAAGTGTAAGTAAACTTATTTGTATGAAATACTTGTGAATGCAAAATGTAAAATGAGGTTCTAAATAGAATGGTTAACCTATTAAAATACTTAGTGACTCTAAACATATTTTAAACATTCTAAATGATTTGTTAATGGGTTTGATCATAATGCCACATAACAAACATGTACGAACCTTTGTTGTAACATACGAGGACTTGAGACATCGAGAGGTGTTGAATGTATGTTGAGACAAAGTGTGATTACAAGTAACTTGTACATTTTACGTTATGTATTACAAGTTACATGTTTGTCATCAATCAAAACAAACGACTGTATAGATTAAATATCGTAATATTTGCACTAACAATCTCCCCATTTTTGATGATGACAAATATATGTAAACGTAATAGAAAGTAAAATGTAAAAGGTTACTTGTATCCTTACTACCTTTACATTACCTTCTCCGTTTACATTCTTCTCCCCTTTTGTCAAAACAAAAGGGTGTCCTTGAGTTTAACTTAATTTCTCCCCAAAAGGGAGCTTGCGTCATCCCTAGTGAAGTTAAATCGTCCACTTCAATCCGTCTCTTGTTTGGTAGCGGATCCATGAATCAAATAAAGAGGCTTAACCTACATCAAGGTTAGTTTTATGCAACAAAATTTATGAGAAATATAAAAAAGAAAAATGCATAGCAATGTTAGCCTATTTTCTCGACTTTTTATCGAAGCACAAATGCTTGTTGAAAAGTGAGAATGATGCTAAATGCGTGCATGCTCCCCTTGACGGTTGCTCCCCCTTGTTTGAGGCGTCAGGGTATGATTAAAACCTACAAAACAAATATTAGTGCAAAACTATATTCGTCATTGGACGAGTAAGTGATATACAACAAAGTGTGTATAAGATGCATTCAGTAAATTCTTGACGGAAGCTCCCTTGCTCTAGGGCGTCAAGATGAACCTTCAAAATAAATATTAGTATAATAGAAGCTTTGTCTTTAGACAAATATGTCATATACAACCAAGTGTATAGACGATGCAATATGAGTGCTTAAAGGATATTCCTCCTTGTTCTAGGGTGTCAAGAAGCACCTAAAATAAGAAAAATAATTGATGCAAACTTCATCCTTAGATGAGTAAGTTATATACAATCGAGTGTATATGATGATGAACCTACAATGAAAAACATTAGTGCAATATATTTCATCTTTTTCACAAAGAAAAATAAGATGTATATATGTGATAAATGATATAATCAAAGATCTCATGAAGTGTAGTCTCCTAATTACAATCATAAGAAAAGTGAGAATATAATATGATAAAAGCCTACAAAATAGTTCCTAGAAAGAAGATATGAAGTCTCCCACCTGGTGTGCCACTAGTGGTGCTAGTGTTGGTGTCGGTTTACTAGTAGGATTCATGTGGTGATGGTAGATGACTCGAGATTTACAAAAGTAAGTTTTCGCTAATCCATGGTGGTGATGATTAGTGAAAGTGGTGATGGAAGGTGGTGGTGATTAGGTAGGAAGCTATTAAGGAGTTAGAAACTCATATGTATAGCAAATATAAAAATATGGACTCATGCAATCCTTTCGTCTGACCAAAGCTAAGAAAAAGAAATATGAATGGACATTGCATTTCAATGATGCATAAGGGTTATGATTTGAATGATTTATTGATGCTAACAACCTATTGTTTTGAGCAAGTTCTCATATGCTTCAACCCAAGAGTAATCAATAATGCGTTATATCTAAGAATATATAAATGAAGATACCAAAAGAAATAAAAGTGATGAAGATAAATTCGTTCATTGATTGACACGAATTATAAAATGACCTATTCTAGGTGACAATGGGAAAGGTAGTATTAGCATGGTTTTGACCGACATGGATGATTATCACTTTGAAAAGAAGTGAAGACAATATGGAAAATACTAATAATGAGTACCTATATGAGGATGAGAATGACATCATATAAGTGAGAGTTGGATGGACCAACGCGGTTGGAGATGGTGTTTTGATTAATATATCGTTTGCACACAATGACATGCATGATATAGCGAGAAAAGGATAAGATCCTATGATGGTGTTTTAGATAGTGAAGTTGTAAGGTGCTAGTTTAAGGAAAATCCTATATGTGGAGATGAAGAAGTTTGTAAAACACATGATGCTTTTTTCACTTGATGAGGTATTGGTGCGAAAAAGGTTGAACTAGTTGTGGTTTCATGAACCGGTTTTAGCTAAGTGGTGTTTACCTATGTGTTGGTATTTTAGAGTCTAAGAGACATAAAATTTGACAAAAGACAATTATGTGAATGAATTTCTCTCCCCTTAATTGGTGGACATCCAACATAATGTGTAATGTATCAAATAAGGAATGACAACAAAGTGTTTAGGAGGTTATTCGTGTTAACGAAAGAGATGAGCTTAGTGATGTTTTTCTGGATGATGGTTAGCATACAATGAACTTCATCCTTAAAGTCACATACCTCTTCTCGATTAATACGAGATGATCGTATGATGAGGCATGTGGTTTCCTAATAGGAAGTGAAGAGGATTAGAGTATTGTTATAACTAAATAGTGATGGAGGTGATTTTTGGGAAGCGGAAGATAAAATGAGATTTGGAAAGAGGTCGGTTGAAAGACAAAAATGCAAAGCCAACCCTCTAGAACTTAATTCTATATGCTTTTAAACTATATGCAAGTGTAGGGGTCCCATAAAGCATAGTACTAATCTACATAGCAATAAAGGGGATTATGCAAAATGAGCATATAAAAGTTAAAACCAATTGAGATAACAAATAATTTGTTATCAACCTACAAAACAAATTTGTTAGTGACAAAAGATGTTAACATGATAGAAATCAAATGATAACATATTATATAAGCAAGAACAACACATTGCACTTAAGTAGACAAGAAATCACCATACAAGATAGCATCAAAACAATCATATTATGCAAGAATACAACTTTATTCAAGACATTTCATTTTGAGATTGTTTTGTCGTTAGACTTAGACATATAAGCATACTTGGCTTATAAATTAACACAACAATCTATGTGATTAATTTGTAAGATAAAAAGGCTTCTAAAAGTTTGTCATACCAAAAGCACTTTGACATATTATATGTGCACACGTAGCAAACAAATTATGTGACAAGAAGCAAAAGAAACAAGATGAAAGAGTCATGCAAGCCATGTTTAAGACATAACAATTTGGAGCATGTATCATTTAGATCGTACTACACATAGATATAATGAATGCCAACTAATAGCTTTCAAACACAAATATATCATATCAAAATTATCACATATCAAAATGACATATTATGAGTTCATAAGCAACATGTTAATCATGCTAAGGATAATTCAAAAGTAAGTATCATGCAAATAAAGTTTAGGTTTTAAACGTTTAGTAGCATGAAACAAGGATACAAGCATTATAAAACATTACGTACTAAGGTTTACACATTTGACTAGTTATCAAACACTAAGATAATGTCAAATCAACTTATCAGAATTGTCAAACAAGAACATGTAGTCAACACATGTAAGTGCAATGCAAGTGGTTTTACTAAGGTTTATACATTTGACTAGTTATCAAACACTAAGATAATGTCAAATCAACTTATCGTATCAAACAAGAACATGTAATCAACACATGTAAGTGCAATGCAAGTGGTTTTAAAAGAAAAGTCATATATACTACTTGTTTGATTAGTATTCCTAAGGCGAGGCAAACTATCAATGTTTTAACACTTACTTTAGGCAAGTATAGGAATACAGATTTTCAAGTTGGAGAATGAATATGAGACTATTACTAGCGGTGCTCAATTAAGGCTAAACACGACCATTTTAACGGGTGATTCCACATACCCAACTTCTCTCCAGGAAGCAATTCAACCGTTAGGTCAAATTGAGTTTCTAGTGCAATAGGTTCTCCAATAGTCATTCTCATGTTAGAAAGATGGGAACTCCTACTTTTGCATATTAAAGTGCATAAAAGATGATAGTTTACCAATACTTGGCTTAATGTGACTTAACTAATATGCAATATAACTAAAGTGATGAAGACGTCATGTTATACACATGAATTTTAACAATGGTGTGTTTGATAAACAATGTGTTTTAATCTTGTGTTTAGAATCTAAGGTTTGTTCAAATTACAAAGCTAATTGTATGATCTAATGGATGACATCTTTTATGTTGAAGTGTATACTTTAAAAGTGATTTGATTATCTAAGACTAGGGAATGGAATATGTTAAATTAAGAATGTTCTCAAGAAAGTTCTTTGGAACTTTATTTGACAAGAATCTAAATAAGGTTACTAACTTCAATAGATCATGTGTATGTTCTAGAGATGTGTAGTTTCAACCTTGGATGTGCACAAGGTTTGAGCAAGGTTAGGTTATGATGTACGCTTGAAAGGAAATGAATACAAATAGTATCTTTCAACAAATGAGATTATCGCATGGGATAAAGTTATCATGCTTATGAAAATAAGTATGACAAGATGAATTGGATATGCTAGTTCATAGAACTTTGGATGTTCGTTTCAAGCTCATTTAGCCAATGAGGTGTAATGAAATCTCTTGTAACATAACCATATATGTCGCAAGGAGAGAATGATGCATAGGATATACAATATCCTTTTAATAAGATGAATACTTAACGCATGATTTCTTAGGCATAATGTTTTTCAAAACATCATGTTTTCCTAAATGAAGATATGAAGCCAAAGTGTTTGAATTGGATAGTCCTATCTAAATAAACTTGGTCTCAAGATTATATTCACTAGATGATGACAAGAGGAATTCACTCGAGTTTCTTATGTATACTCCTCAAGAGTCATTGTTGCTTGGGGTGTATGATGTTGGCTTTGAGATTGCATTTTAACATATGTTGTTAAAATGTTGATTTGAGGTTTAACGAAATTTATGCAGAAGTTTAATGACAAAGTATTACTAATACTTTGATAATTTGTGAAGGTAGTACTACTTATACCTAGTGGAAATTGACAACAATTACCAAGAGCACCATGCTTATTTGATAGTTGAGGTTCTAGCCATAATGAATTATCTAAGTCCTTATATGTGGAAAGAATGTTTGAGTTTGTTCAAACGTGCATTTGATTAAGTACAAGTGTTGGACACAAGGGCTTTTTGAGCAATACACTTAACAAATTCAAATGATGGTAAGGATGGTGGATTGGTTGATCTAGGTGGTAGGTCTTCTAGTGTGTCTAAAAAAGGATGTGGTGATGTAGGGGTTTGTTGTGCTATGTGAATACTTAGGTTGATTGTCCATAGATGTTGAACATAAAAAGTACGGATACTAATTCTTATGGTTCATTGGTTGCTACAACTAGTGGGTGAAGTGCTTGAAGTTTTGGTTATGTCTATGAAGCTTAGGGTTTGAGGTATAGGTTCACCTTGAAAGGGCACGTTTGATTTAAAGGATGCTCTTGGAAGTTCATGAGCAATACGCTTAATGGTGCCAAAAGATGGAAGAGGGATAGTAGGTGTCAAAGAGGGATAAGTGGCACAATGGGTTGTTTGTTTTGGATAAGTGTTTCAACATGTGTTGTTAAAATACTTGGGTGTTGATTTTTCGGATATGACTTTTAATGACTACAATCGTAAGTCACATATACTTGAATATTTCGGATGAAATACTTAAGTTGTCAATCCTAATTTGTTGAGATTATAAAGCTTAGATTGAACTCAAGGATAACAAGACTTGATAGTATGTCTTTAACATACATGTGAGTTATGACTCTATGTAAATACTTATCGTCTTGAAGGATGACACATTATTTTCATGTTAACCAAGTGAGGCAATACATGTAGATACAAAACAATATCTATAGTCATATGATAGACTTGTGTATGATATCTTTGCAAATAATGAGTCCAGATTTGTTAGTCTTGGTAAGTCATCTAAGTCATCCACAAACGGGTGAGGAGATGTTGGTGGTGTTTGCACAAAGTACAAGTTTTGGAGACTTTGGTAGTGAAGGTGTTTTGGATGATGGTGGGTGATTTTGGTGGTGGAGTTGGAGTACTTAAGTTTAGAAAGTTCACATCTTGAATGGGTGATGAGATGTTGAGAGGTAATGAGTCGAAGGATGAAGAGTTCAAGTTAATGAAGCAACAAGATCGAATGCTAATCCTAGTGGTTTTTCTTAAGTGAATTATTTGAGGTTGAGGATTTAGTCATTTTGACTTTGCTTTGAGAAATGCTAAGCTTAAGGAAAAGTAATGATGGAAGGTGTGAAAATGACCATCCTGAATGTGTCGATTTATGGAACTAAGGATTCATGCACTTGATGTTAATACATACAAAGATAGTAGTTTCTAATGAGATGGAAGTGTCTAAGATCATGTCAAACATCCTAAGTTAATCAATTGAGGATGTGTTGAGTGAGGTATGAAAGATATGCATTAACAACTATCCTAGAAACAAAATTTGGTAAATTAGATTTAGTAAAATTAAACAACTTACCAGTAGAATCCACGGCACCAATTTTTCGCTTGCAGAGGAACCCTTAATTTGGTGCCTTTGGTCCGCCTCATGCGAGGAGCGGTACAAAATGCATAACGAGACGGTACCAAATTTTTGGTGCCGTCTAATCCTGGACACCGAAAACTTCACAGACCCATTTTTAGGTGTCGGGAGTTTTCGAAACCTGAAATTTTACTTAAAACATGTGACATTAATCATTTCTAGTTAGGAAAAGTCAATAACACATATACAAACATAGTGGAGCATAGACTTTGACCAAGGGCTAACGATTTTCACATATAAGTGAAAATGGGTAAAATTTGATAACACCCGTGTGTTATCCCCTTGCATGAACCGGTTAGCATACATCAATGTTTTAAGTTAGTTTATCATCCTACGAAGTGAAAACATATAAATTACATCATACAACATTGTTTTTGTCCTTGTACCAAACACTCTCTTAAAACCTTCATTTTTCAAAGTACTTGACTAATTTACTTAGTACTTATTGCTAAGTGAGTTATGACATTTCATAAGTTATGCGAGATGTTAGTATAACCTATGCAAATGAAGTGATCTAATTCTACGAGCGATGATAAAACAATTTTCCAACTTAGTGCACAAAATCTATCAAATAACCTATTGTGCATAAACAAGAAATCGTCAAACAAGCGAATAAATAACATGGCAAGATTGACACTTATATTATGCAAACAAACAAGTGTAAACAACAATTTGAAAAGTAAGCAAGCAACATATATGCAAACAACATAAACAAGTGGTCATTTAGCATAGCATAACAAGAAAGACATTTTAGTCATTTTGCGTTTATATATGACGATGTATACCAAGCTTGATTAGTTTCCTTTAAACATATTACCAAATTATTTAGTTTCAAAGGAAGTTGTATCAAAGTTCTAAGAATACCAACTTAAATTGCTTGATTCAAAATTTTGAGTTTTTATGTTAAAGCGAAACTCAATATTTTAGACATACTGTAGTATTTGGTATATTTCACTTATTTAAAATTAGACTCAGGCTATGAGAGTATTTTTAAATGAAAGTAGACTCAATTCCCTTTAAAATGATAGGTGGCTCGACTCAAATGCGGACTTACGGTTAATTAGTTATGATTTTTGAAGTTGCCCAAAAACAGCATATCTGTATACACACGGATTCCACATAACCAAATAAAGGGATCCGCCCTTTATAAGATTTGGTGCCGTGGTCCTCTGGGACAGATTCACCAAAACTAGTATTTGACATAGAGAAAACGTGTGTGACTTACTAGATTTCATAGTAAACATATAATACACATATTTAACAACATATCTACTTGTGTAACTTATCTTAAACATTTACGGAGTTGATTTTTCAACTAAATTTATAGTTATCCCAAACACTCCTTTAAAATCATATTTCTTCGTAAATTTTCTATAAGCACACAATACAATACTTACTAGTTCTTTCAACAAACTTTTTATTTTATTTTTCAAGAAAACCTTCAAGCTTGTATACAAAGTTACATTTAACAACAAAATTTCTAAGTATAACAAGCAAAGCATTTTTCATATTATTTTTCACTTCAATGGTAATTTGATACATGGATCGTACTCTATTTTAAAACCATTTGTTTTGAAAATAAGAGCTACATGGCTCTGGTACCAATTGTGGAAACGTAGAGGGGGTGAATACGTTACCGTTTAAAAACTTTAGATCTTTAGTATCAAATTGCTTATGAAGCTTGTTATAATATGAAAGTACCAATTATTGTTTGTGACTAATATAAAGCATGCTAGACCAAGTTGTCACACAATCATGAACATCAAACCACATCACAAACAATAGTATAGTGCAAGTAGTAAAGAGATAAAGAAAGGAAAGTGCAAACCGAACACGAGGATTTATAGTGGTTCGGTCACGGATCTCCTTCCGCCCTACTCCACTCCTCGAGTACCCAACTCGAGAGTTACTTCACTAAATCAACAAGCTCCCTTCTTGGCGGAGAAAACCTTACAATCGTTAAACTTACACTTTTTCCGTTACAAAGCTAAATACCGGGTTCTAGTTCGAGGTAGAACCAACCTAACGTCGCCTATACAATATTTCCACACTAAGCTAGATGTCGAGTTCTTTTACAAGGGTACAACCACTCCCAATATGTTTTATGGCCCAACATAACAAACCTTGTGTTTTATGGCACAAACACATAAACCATCTAATCTAGTTTGGTGAAAGTGTTGTTATGATGCAATGATGTTTACACTAATGATCCATGACACAAATGTCTAATGGATATGAATAACTACTTCTAAATGAACTTCCATTGATAGGAAGCCTTCATGATGAAGATCACAAGTTCCCTAAACTTGTTGTGATAGATCTTCAACTTGTGGTGAGTGGGGATGGCTAGATCTCCAAGATTTCCTTGGTTGATCAAAGAGTATGCTTACAACAAAGATGAATGTTAGAAGCATTATGATCATGATCATTAGGGTGTTTAATGTATGTTATTACATTGTTAATGATTGATCTAAATGTATGCAAGAAGGTGGAGAAGATGTGATTTGAAGTGGTGAAGAAATGGGAAAACAATGGGCTTCTATTTATAGCCAAAAGTGGTCAGGAGCGTCCACGGACCAAGGAGCCCTTTAAAGGGTTCCGCCCTTTATGCAATTTGGTGCCGTGGGTGCACCGACATAAAAGCTAAAAAATCTTTCTTCAAATCTTTCCAAGATATTACCAAATCTTACTAAGATCATATTTGATATATTGTGTGTCAATCTAACCAAAATATTCAAGTGATCTTCCAAGGATTTCAAAGATGATGCATGACATGATGTAACATGTATTTCCATTTTAGATTAAAAAGTTTATCAAGGTAAACTTGTAAAATGTATTATGTAACTAGTTAATAAAATGTCTAGTTACCTTTTGAAATACTTGTGAATGCAAAATGTAAAATGAGGTTCGAAATAGAATGGTTAACCTATTAAAATACTTAGTGACTCTAAACGTATTTTAAACATTCTAAATGATTTGTTAATGGGTTTGATCATAATGCCACATAACAAACATGTACGAACCTTTGTTGTAACATACGAGGACTTGAGACATCGAGAGGTGTTGAATGTATGTTGAGACAAAGTGTGATTACAAGTAACTTGTACATTTTACGTTATGTATTACAAGTTACATGTTTGTCATCAATCAAAACAAACGAGACTGTATAGATTAAATATCGTAATATTTGCACTAACAGAGTTGCTTTTAAAACAATCAGATTCAGAGTTTTTGTAAAATTGAAAACTCAATCAATGACTTCAGCACTTTTAAAATCTTTTATAAAATGAGTCATGGATTGAGGGGGATAATGTTTTTCAAATCTACATCATCTAACGGGCTTTCTTAATTATCCTAATATGCTTAATTAAAAATGATGTTAACCTATGTTGAAGGACTAGGTGCCTAGGATATGATTGCTAGGATTAGATGATTAGTGTTTGATGAACACATTATTCCCATACCTCATATGAACTGATTGATATGTTGAATTGACTTGAATTAGTCGATTGTTGTTTGGGTGATGTCGACCACCATATATCGGTATGTATGTTCACTAACGATATGCGTATATTGGTATAAGAATGTTCCCGATCCGGATCCCACTATTGATGATGATTGGATGCCGAAAGGAAAGGGTAACTATATCTTGGGTTGACAAATGAAGAAACGGAGCTTAATTGGACTTCTATGGAGAGTTGGCATAAATGCAACGAAGAGGTCTCACTGCGCATCGGCGGAATGGTTTTCTTCTAAGTGATTGAAGAAACGAGCTTAATTTGACCTCGGTTGGCATTCAAAATGCAACGTAAGAAGAAGTCTCACTGCATCAGCAGACGGTTTTTCTTCCAAACCCACAAGAAGAACAATGAAGCTTCTCAACCACTAATGTATCTTTGTGCAGGATACCATTTTTTAAACAATTTTGAATAATTTGATTAAAATTGTTTTGAAAATGGAAAATATTGTTTTGAAAATATATTGGACTAATTTTTGAAAATCACCGGACTTCATATTATCAAAACCTAAGTCACTCAATTATTGACTTCTGTCATGGATTGAGGAGGAGAGTGATTTAAAATAAAATATTTTCAAACGATATTTCTTCACAAAAGTTCCATTTGTATGCTAATAAGTGGTGATCCAAAGATTTAATGTTATGTCATGGTATGATTTTCTTTTGAATCAAGGTCTTTCAAAATGAAATTTTTTCTGTTCTTGTTTGATTGTGAAATTGTTTTATTTTACTTAAAGATCTCTTAAAACAATCATACCTGACACTAACAATCTTTAATGTCTAAATCTGGTCCTATCTGTCATCTTTCAAATTAAATCTTGCCACGCCTTTTCCCCTAAAATTTTTTAAATAATTTAAATCTTTTGGGATTACAAATCTCAAATGGTTTGAAATTTTTGATCGAGGGAGAGATCGTGATTTAAATCTCAAATCGGTTTTAATGGAATTGGTTTTAGTCCTTCAAAGGCACTCCTGCCTCCATGTGCCAAACGATTTCAAATACACAATGCACATGTTGAGGAGGAGGATTTATCCAAAAACAGATGAGTATTTAAACAAGGCCACATTTTCTCCCATGTTTTCTAAACCGTATTAAATCACTTGGGATCCAAAATCTCAAAGGGTTTGATATTTTGATCGGGAGAGAATTTGTGATTTAATAATGAAATTTGATAAAAGGTGATCGTTTTGACTTAATTGTGCAGGCTGCTCTCTCATATGTGCTAAACGCTTTCAAATCTTGAAGCACATATTGAGGGGGAGCATTTTAAAGGATAATAAAACTATCGAGGTACAAAAGCTTTTATGTTTTAACATAGAGTACCTTGATTGAGTTTTAAAATGGTTTCTTAATGGCGCTTGTGATTGTGGATGTGCTTCAAATTAACTTTTGCCTCTATGTGATAAAATGATTTCAAATATCCTATGCACATATTGAGGGGAGAATTTACCAAAAAAAATCAAATGGCTTTTTCTATGAAAATTGTGATCAAAGAAAATATTTCAAAGTCCTCTTGCCTCCATGTGCTAAACAATTTCTAAATCATATGCACATGTTGAGGGGAGGTTTTCTAAATGATCAAAACTATTAAGGTACAAAATGCTTTGATCTCGTATCACAAGTACCTTGATTGTTTTTCCAAATGATTTTTCAATTGGTTTTAAGGAAGAATGAACGGTACCAAAAGACCGACCAATTTACTTTATGCATGGTGTTATAAGGATGGTTAGGTTAGGTATTAGTTCCCACGATCCGCCTTGAGAATCCGGAGGGATCTACCCAAAGACAATCCACTAGATAGTGTAGAAGTCCTTAGGTATGATGAAAAAAGGAGAAAAATGAGAATATGGGAAGAGTGCGGACTGAGACAGAGCTAGTAATAGAATAAACCCAACAAGGTTCTAGTTATGAAGTCTCGTAAAGCGAATCAAGGGGTTGAAGAATGAAAAAGAAATGAATGTGAAAAGGGTGAAAAAATAGCCCTCCAATAATTCAACCTTAGGCGTAAACCGGGTTCAATACATAAGCTACTGGTGTTTACTAAGGTAACACCGGTATTGAAGACAAGACATCATGGACCCAGTGATGCACCGCACTAAACTTCCCAAGCTACTCAAGTTCCTCTTAAAAGGGCTTGTTTCATTCTCACGGGGAACCGACATAATCTATCGACTTTCTCTTAGAGATTGTTGATATTGAAGAAGGAGACCCTCTCCCTAGTCTCCGAGATAGGAACCAAATGTGCACAATTGAGTCTAGAGCCAAGAGATCATCCACAATA
The DNA here is from genome assembly GCA_910596185.1 of Chrysanthemum makinoi. Lineage (NCBI taxonomy): Eukaryota > Viridiplantae > Streptophyta > Magnoliopsida > Asterales > Asteraceae > Chrysanthemum > Chrysanthemum makinoi. Next base: position 294,864,353 of record OU343222.1, read on the forward strand.
TCTCATTAGGACACAAAATTAATGAAGACTTCTGCTTTTCATTTTACAATGTGGAAAGTAAGTATATATTTAGAGTCCTACGCATTATCCTTGTGGTATTGCGTAACATCCGTGATATGTATACATATTCACAATGAAGATGGAAAGCCTTCTAGAGCCAACATCAAACAAGCTCTGGTAGGTGGCATGTGAGATCTATTCTATAGATCAACCATGTGACAACCGGATAGAAACGATGGAGCTATTCACTCGTGAATCAACCTTGGTCCAGGAAATGGATTGACGGATGCTTTTGGGAAAACCATTCGATGTGCAAATATTTTCTTTTCTCTAGCACGCATCCGAATGTGTACTTATGTTTTCAAATTCAAAAGTATCTCTGATTGAAAAAATACTTTTGGAAAAACCGTTCGATGTGCGAATCTTCTTTTCGCTAGCACGTCGAATGTGTACTCTTTTCAAATACAAAAGTATTTTTGATTGAAAATTGATCTTTCTCATAAAACCTTCGTCGTATTGCAAAACTCTTTCTAAAAAGCAATACGCGATTGTTTTCAAATCAATTTTTCATCAATCGGTGAATCTCAATTTGTGGTTCACTCACCCGTGTTGTCTTCTTTGAGACGTCCGGTTTGAGAACAACTAGAACAAATTTCGCGAAACCCCTGCAAGGAGATTCTTAGGAATCCTACCCGATCACGTGACGGTTATATCGATCAACGGGAACCGTGGGCCATGTACCTCAATTCAACGAAAGTGATCAAAGACACTTTCGTGTGTTTTATTGCTAACGTTGTTTGCGGTACATTTGGACGGTTGCTGGTGATCGTAATTGAGGAGTCAATCCAAAGCCGCATGCTCACAGTATCTACACTTAATTGAAGAAATCATGACTGGTGCATATCTACATAACCACGCTCGATATTTCATACTATGCTTACCTTATTTGCAAATATCATGAACCAAAGAAGCTTCCGCTACTCTGATGGAAAGATGTCATGATTCAAAAGTGTGAGCATGTCGGTCCAAAGTCACAACTTCATATGATGGCAACACAATAAAGGGTGATCCAGAGATTTTCGTGGTGATGATCTCAATGAAAGCTCGAAGATCATCAAAGATGTGGATCAATTCAAAGACCTCCACTCAAAGTACAAAACTATGCGGACTTTGAAGAATCGCTACAAAAGCACAAAGATTGCAAATGAAGAATTCATGTCTACGAGCTCAAGAACAAAGACAAAGATAGAATGCTAGGATGCAAAATGTATTTCATGGGGTGACCTCCTCCGGGAGGGGAGTTAGGAATTAGAAAATTTCATGTTAAAGTGTCGGTCACCCCAATTATAAGTCTAGCATATGTTAGCTCGTAGACGTATTAGTTTGTTACGTTATTATGTAGTTTATTTGTTAGTTTGTAGCGTAGTTTAGTTTAGAGCAACACCGTGGAGGAAGGACGGTCTTTACCCATCAGATCCACGATCCACGTGGATAGGAGGTCGGTATGTTTGTAAGTATAAATACCCCTTCCATCCATGGAAGGGGTGGTGCTTTCAATCTAATATTCATACTTTTGTGTAAACCTCTAGCAAGAACACCCTCTCTCTCTACTTTCTCTCTCTAAAATGGAAAACATGTATTTTGATCATTCAAGACCACCCGAATCATCAACACAATAAAAATAACGATCCTACAGTATACGTAGTTTTTAAACGTGCGTATTTACGTTTCTCTTATCTGATTGTTGTGCTTTCCAATTCTGTTTCCAATTCCATTCCTAGCAATCAGTAGTGTAATAATTCATCCAAACCTTTACTGATCACTATCCTTAGTAATCACTCTATCATCTGAATTATTTTTGACACACCATTGAGTCTCCGTGGGACTAAACGACCCGGGAATTCATTATATTCTCCAGGACTTCATTGTATTTGTGTTTTAAGCAGTTTTAATCTTCTTACGGTTAGCCATTCACAAGTGGCTAGCTTGTGTGAGGTAGCTTGACTAGTTTAGCACAGATCACCTGGTCACTATTTTGATAGCTAGGACATGTAAATACAACTGTATATTTGTAATTCTTTGAAAGTATTTAGGCTTTTGGTCATTTTTTTATTCAAGTTCTGCAACTAATTCATATGTTTTTGGTGATGACAATATTGTTGTCCATAGTATAGTCGATACAAGTTGCAAGCTACTGAATAATATTGTATATATCGTCTAACTTTAAAACATTTACATGTATGCCAATTATATAGGGTTCGCATGACCATTGTGACCATTCGGTTGTTACATAACCAAAAATAACTACCTTTAACTACCATAACCGAATAGCGGTTATAAACTATCATATGTACGTGTTTAGCCCTTAAGCTAAACTATCATATGTACGTGATTATTACATAAGTGGTTGGAGCAATGTCAAGATTATAGTCCACATTCTCCTCCTTAATCTTGATCGTTGCTTCATCCTAGATCTTGAACTCCGAGCATTTGTCGCATAGTGACAAACTTTAGTCTTGGTAAAGCTTTAGTTAAAATATCTGCTCTTTGTAATTCTCCACTGACATGTTCCACATTGAGGTGTCCATTCTCTACGCATTCACGAATGAAATGATATCGAATGTCGATGTGCTTATTTCTTCCATGAAAACCGGGTTCTTGGCGAAAGTGCTAATGGCTGGATGTTATCAACCTTCAGTGTTATTCTTTTCTCCTCCCAACCCATTAATTCACTAAGTAACCATTTTAACCATAAAGCTTGACATGTTGCTCCGATGTTGCCATGGTTTTGTTACATGATGAGAGTGCTTCTGGTTGGTTGCTTACGAGTGCACCGGTAATAGGTGATTCTCAAAGTAAAATACTATTCGGTAGTTCCTTTTCCTTGATGCATTATTGATTCCATAACAACTGTTCGCTATAACATGTAATCTTGCGGCCTTCTTTCTTATATATATACTATGCTCCTTTTGTTCCTTTGATGTATCAGATTACTTGCTTTATTGCCTTGAGGGTGATGATCCTGGGTCTTGCATAAATGTCTTGAAGTGGTCGAGTAACTAAGATCACGGTCTTGTATGTATTAGATGCGTGAGACTTCCAATTAGCTTTTTGTAATAAGTTAAATTGAAATGAGTTTCCATCTTCCGCCCGATGGCCCGAGTTACCGAGGTCATGGGTATCTTCGTGTCATTACTTTCCATCATACTTGCATCCTTTGAGATCTTGTTGATGTAACCAGTTTTCTTGATTGTAATCTCTCCTCCTGTCTGAATAACTTCTATCAGGGTAATTGTTGGTTTTATGGATATAAATTAGTAGTCGTGAGTTAGGATCAAACTCGAGACCACGGGATTGCACACTTTGCGTATGAGAATTAAAGTTAATAATTAAATATAAAATGTTATATTTATTTATTATTTACACGAAATATATAACAGGCGTTAAGTTAATTAAGTGTAATAGACTAACGATCGTTAAATGTTAAATGGAAGGACTAAATAATAAAATAGAGATTGGGAAGGTTTCGGAAACCCCTTGGGTTGTGTGTGAACGATGCGAAGAGTTCCCAAGACCCATGCTTAACTTGGTAACCAAGTTATCTTGTTATATAAATACAAGGCCTAGGTTTTTGTATTCCATCTCTTGTACTCTAATAAAAACCTAAAACTTGTTTGTGTGTTTTTGTCCCAAAAATCGAAGTACAACCTTGGGGTGTCGATCTCTTTGTTTTTCAAATAATATTTTTCATGTTCTTAAAACTAGCATTACTTTAATTTGATTTAAATGCGTGTGTACAAAAGAGCGTGGTACTAACACACTATTGTTAGTATCTTGGATTGAATTACAAAATCGGTAAGGGGTAATTCATATAATCCTATAAACCCTAATTGGGGTTCATCACTTGCTAGTTTAAAGGAATTGATTCTTGTTGGGATAGAATAAAAAGGAACGCATATCGTTTTACGTTTATGTTAATTAGTTATTCATTATTCGTTCCTATACGCTTTCGCAAGTTTCTTTAATGTTTTATGTGTTTTATATATGATTGTCATGTTATATAATTCCAATAGTGGTATCACGAGTCTTGTTTAATGAGTAATTAATTACTAAACACGTAAAAAAAACGAATATTGTATGTTGTTTGATATGATAGTTCTAGGGTTTTGGTTATGATTATGTAAACCCTAATTTTAGGGTTAGGGCTTTTGCCCTAATTGGTTTATATATTTTTTTAAAAATAGTCGACCCCTAAATTTTGTTTAGGTCGATTCTTAAAATTTTTTTTAGTCGATTTCTTTAAAATTTTTAGTGTGTATTATAATTGTTATGTTATCGACATCGAAACCTAGAATTATATATATTTGTTATGTGATAAATTCATGAATAAATTGTTATGTGACACGAAATTGTATGCAATCTTGTGACTTACTTGAATAATTGTTATATTATATCCATGATGATACATGCATGTTCGTCATGGATGGTTGCTTGAATTTTTAATTGGTAAGTTATTTTATCACATGTACGTTTTTGATAAATCTTGAATTGGGGAAGACTCTAATATATATTAATTAATCAATTATGTGCAATTTGGTATATTTTAATTATGGCTACATGCTCGATTCGTCGATGTATGGGCTCACTTTCAATTGTGCGAGTGAAAGCCCTAGTTAATATATACGTTAATTAACCTATATATTGATTATTAATAGGCTTTATCAAATAAGTTGCATGTGGCTACTTGATTACATATATTAATTGTTAGTTATGTGTGCATTGTTTTAGTTATTTATTTTTTATTGTTACTTGTTTGTTTATTATGTGTGACAAGTTTTAAGCAAAGGGTAATTTCTTGAATAGAAAAATAAATTGGACTAAACAAGGTGAAATTTGATTTGTTTTTTTGAAGAGTTAAATTTTCATTAAGTTTAATTGATTGATGAGTTTTGGTACAAATAGTGAGAACGTCGCATCCAATTTTGACAGACTATAAGAGGGGTTTAAGGAGGGGTGCGCATTAAATTGTGACCCGAAAGAATGAGGTTAATTGCTTCGCGCTGACCAAATTCTCTGCCACTTTGCGAGTCAAATTGGAGTTACTAAGTAGGCTATAAATGTACAAAATCATCTTAAGGGCGAATTAGCTTTAATTCCATGTGCCACTTTTGTGGTAATTATCCGAAACACTAAGTCTTTAGACTTATGCAAAAGTACGATCTAATGGACGATAATTAAAGGTAAATTTTTTGATTGGCGAAATCAATACCTCAACTGATGTAAAGGTAAATCTTCATGTGAAGTCAGACCTTGCATGGACACATTTGCAGTTCTTTAAGTTAGACGACTTAAATTGAGTAGTAAGTGAAAACTAGACTCGGGCAAAGATAGGGGATAAAACATGTTTATTTGCAATAGCGTTGAAAATGTAAATCCTAATGATCACAAGGTGGAAAATGTTTGCCAATTATTGTTATTGATTACCTTATTATATGCTTTCTTTACTAGCAGATCAAAGCGATGTAATGAATCTATGATAATTTGGATCCTAGTTTTCGAGAAAATTATATGGTTGTATGCTTATATTACCTTGGGTATATTTTATTTTCTTGAAAAATTGTATTATCGAAAATACTAATACTTGAATTTTTTCTGTAGAAATGGCTCAAAACAATGATAACACTACACTAAATTGTGCGTTCAAAACCGTTTTTGAACGAGAAAAGTTGTGCGACACAAGAATTTCAATGATTGGCATCGCTCTTTGAAATTGTTTGTAGAGTTCTTGTCGGTTGGATTATCTGTACCGCCTTTCCCCGATGAACACGGTGATGTCTCGTGAGGTAAATCTTTGCATGGAAGGTTGAGTATAAGCGTCATAATGATGTGGCTTGCTTGATGTTGGGAATGATGGAGTCACGCTCTCAAAATTAGTTGAAAATTACTTCCCGTACAACATGCTCAATCGAATATGTTTGAAAACTGCTTGGTCAGAAATCTATGATTTGATTGATGCACTTTACAGTTGCAAGCAAGGAGAAGGTAAACCCGTAAGTGCGCATGTGTTGGAGATGAAAGGATACATGGACCAAATACATGCACTTGGCAAAGTTTATGAAAATGACATTGCTATGAACTTGATCAACAGATCCCTTAACAAGGATTTCAATGGTTTTGTTCGGAACTTCAATATACACTGCGCGGGGAAGACAATTACTGACCTACATGCATTGCTCATTGATTATGAAAAAGGGTTACCTCAGAAGGATCCTACTCCCCAGGCACTTGCTATTCAGGGTGGTAGGATTAATAGCCAACAGCCGCGTCTGCGAATAACAAGAAGGGTAAAGGGAAGGTAAGGTTGACAAGGGTAAAATAAGTTATGGCCTATCAGCCGTAACCTAAGTACCCTCCTCAGAAAAAGGAAAATCCTAAAAGGGATCAAGCATGCCACCAATGCAAAGTCATGGGCATTGGAAGAAAACGTACTCTCTATCTTGATGAATTGCGGAAAAATAAGTTGAAGTATTAAGGGTCCTCGGCCGTCCTTGAGGTAACTTATTTATGATTAAATTATTTACGCTAAATCATAAAATTAATTCGTGAGTATATGATACTAGATGTGGTATTCACATTTGTAATACACTGCAGGGTTTAAGTGGAGAGGAAGGCTGTCATATGGAGAGCAATATGCGTGCTGGGCAATGAGGCACCTACTTGTTGTTATAGGAGTTTTAGTTTAGTATTGCCTTGAGCTTAAGTACTGTTATTAAATAATTGTTATTATGTACCTTCTATAATTAGAGGTGTTATTTCCTTTTCAGTTTTGTTGGATCTTGGTTTTACTCATACTATCACAAGTAATGGAATTTATGTTTCTTTAAATGGTGTATTTTATTTTAATGCAATTACTGTGAATGGTGTATTTGAAATTGATATGATTGGAAATGAATCTAACAATTATAATAATTCGATGTTTAGCATCAATAAGAAAATGAAGTTAGACTTGAATTCTTCTTATGTTTGGCATTGTAGACTTGCTCATATAGGCAAGAATCGCTTGTAAAAGCTACAACTGATGAATCATTTGATAAATGTGAATCATGCATATCTGGGAAGATGACGTAGAAACCTTTTCATAGCAATATGGAGAGGGCGTCTGATCTACTTGGTCTTATTCATACAGATGTGTGTGGACCACTTAGACATGCGTCAAAGAGAGGTGCTAGCTACTTCTTAACCTTATTGATGATTTCAGCCGTTATGGTTATGTTTATTTACTTAAGCATAAACATGAGGTGTTTGAAACATTTAAGGTTACTACTATGCCTTTGTCCTTTTGGGATTATGCTTTAGAATCTGCTGTTCGTATTCTAAATATGGTTCCCACCAAGAAGGTTGATAAGACACCATATGAAATATGGCATGGTAAACTCCAACTTGTCTTATTTAAAGGTGCGGGGTTGAGGCGTATGTTAGACGTGACTCGGCCAGATAAACTCTAATAGAGATCTTGTAAAGTGTATCTTTGTAGGATACCCAAGGAAACTATGGTTACTACTTTACTATCAACGAAATAAAGTAATTGTTGCTTGGTATGGAGATTTTCTTGAAAAGGATATCGGTATCTCAAGAATTCGAGTGGGAGAGTTTATGATCCGGAAGATGATCATGAAGATACATTACCTTAAAGAAAACAACGCGTACTTTGGTAGAACTTGATGGTGCAGGTCCTCCACCTAAGTTAAGTGGTTCCCATACGTGATCTGTAAGGACTACGCGTGCACACGAACGTCTATGTCTTAATGTAGAGTTGAGGAAACTATATTAGGAGATCTTGGAGAGCACCGCTAATTATAGACTGCCATGGAAAGTCTGAAAAGGACAAATGGCAAGCTGCTATGAATGGGAAATGTAATCCATAAAAGATAATGAAGTCTGGAAGAGGTTGACTTACTCCAAATGCTAGGTATTTGGAAGTAAGTGGCTCTATAAATAAAAGACCGACATGGATGGCAATGTACACATCTATAAAGCTTCGTCTAGTTAGCAAGGTTTTACTCAAACTTTTAGCATAGATTCAATTTCTCCTATAGCGGGCATTAGAGCTATTAGAATTCTCATAGCTATAGCGGTACTATGACTATGAGATATGGCGGATGGATGTCAAACAGCCTTCTTGATAAAATCGCTTAGATGAGAACATTATCTAAGGCAGCACAGAGGTTTGTGAATCCATAATTTCCAACCGTGTATGCAAACTTCAAAGGTCCATTTATGGATTAGGCAACTTATCAACAATGGATTAGAGATTTGATGAAGAAATCAAAAGGTATGGTTTATTCAAATCTTGATGAGCCACGTGTATATCACAAAGTTAGTGGGAGTGATGTAATTTTCCTTATCCTTTATGATGATGACATATTAATTTTGGGAAAAGACATTCCAAGTTTGCAAAGTGTTAAGGTATATCTTGGACAATGTTTCCATGAATGTTTAGGGGCTGCGCACATTACGGGAATCAAGATCTGAGAGAGATAGATCAAAGCGGTTAATGGTTTAAGTCAAAGCTTACATTGATAAAATATTGAAGAGATTAAATATGCAAAATTCAAGAAAGGATATTTCTTAGATGGAAGTTTAGCATGGCTTATGTATGATATGTGTGTGACACACGAAGAGGTGGCACATATCTTGAGAAAGTTCCTATGCTTCGTGATAGGATCTATTATGCATCTTTGTGAGATGCACATGGCCATATGTGGCGTTAAGCTCAAAATATGACCGGTCGATATCCACTTGAGAATCCATGTGAACTTCCTTTGAATTTACATTAAACATATTCAATATCTTGGAATACGAAAGATATGTTTTAGTGTATGGTGGAAATGGAAGCCACTTTTTATATCGTTACTACTTAATTTTGTTCATTTTTCACTTTTGGGTCTCTTGGAAGCAAAATCTTTGGAATGATGCACATTTAGACGAAAAAGAGTGAATACATGAAGGAAATGGCAAAGTCAAGATCGAAGCCACTCAAAGTATGGCCGAACTTGTGATATCCCAATCAAAGGCGACAGTCCCATATAGAACATGATCAAAACATGCACCCGGCGGCTCGGTGGATTTTTTTTGTATTATAACACGCCGGCGATGGGGCTTTAAAGAAAGAGGCACCACTCCGACTTTTTCATCTCGGTGGCCCAGATCTAGAACCAAGGCGGCGTCCCAGGCTGACATGCGTCGTCACAACTCTAAGGTGACGCCGTCCCATCGATGGCTTGGCCAAGGCGAAACCCCTAATGAGCGGCGACTGGCCCCATCTAAAAAGGTGACACCGCCGCAAGTGTAAATCTATATATAGAATTGATTTTTCGCATTTAAAGAGGTAGACTTTTGGAGAGAAAAACCAAAAACGTTTGTAGGCCGATTTGGACAGTATCTTAGGGTCCCAAACCCTATTTTACACATCGAGCTAAGTATTTTAATCCAAAGTATCATTATGTATTTAGTTGATTGTGTGTATGCTTGCTTGTTTAACATGCTTGCTTGCTTAGATCTATGAAACCTAGTTATTAATTATTGTTAGGTTGTTTTTTTTATCTTAATTGTAATTAGCTTAGGAGTGCAACTAGGCATCATTCGTTGTGTTTAATGCTTGAGTATTCTTTGTGAACTTGAGGCTTATGAATGAAATAGTTTAAGGACTTGCGGATTTCGTAGGCTAAATCCAAAGGTAACCTCAAAGAGTTAGGGCATATGCACACCCTACGACCTTAGGGAATACAACGCGTTAAGATAAGGTGTGACAATTCAACCGACCAATAAAAGATAACTAGGGAGTAATATTATCTAGGTAAACACATTTTTAATCATCATACGAGCACACATCAATTAGACATAAGACTACTCGTAGTAATTAGATAATTAGATAGTAGAAGTAATCGGTAGAAAATACCACCCCCAAACCAATTGCCCCGAGATTTTACCATTAGCTTTATAAAAAACCAATAAAATATAAATAAGAATCATCCTCAACCCCACCTTCTCGTAATACATCTCTTGCTAGCATTCCTATTCCCCTAGAGAACGATATCAATCTCTGAGGCTTACCCAATACTACACTACAACGATTAGGTTCACTGCCTAGGTGGTTGAAAAACTTGCTCTTCGAAGAAAGGAAGTTCCTTTGACCCGAAGACGCCTTCTCGAATTTAGCATCAAGTTTTTGGCGCCGCTACTGGGGAATAGAATAGCTAGTTAGATCTTTATCTCGTTTAGGTTCCCTAGCTTGATTCCTATCAAGTACGATTTTTTCTCATTTTTAGCTTCCTTGTAGTCTATCCCCCTTCTTCGTGCCTTTGTTCGTAACCCCATCACTTTTCATCATGGAAGGTGATAACCTAGCACCAATTGACCCGCCAAGAGGCCGTACTCTTGGTGAATACTCTAGACCGAGCCACCAAGGCTATAGGAACACCATTGAGCTCCCTGATCAAGCTCAAACTTCTGACTTCCCTGCGATCCGACACCATCCGGTTGGTGCAGAACGGATGTGCATTCCATGGACTTCGTTCCGAAGATCCTAATCTGCATCTCAAGGACTTCCTTAATATTGTTGACTCCATCGACCTCGATTCTACCACGCGACGGAGACCACGACTAAGCGTCTCTTCCACCCTCTCTACGGACCAAGCCGGTAATGGCTTGAGCGACTTCCCGCTAGATCCATCTCAAGTTGGGATGATCTCACCACTCGTTTCCTCGCCCAATTTTTTCCACCGGGGAGAACTACCAAACTTTGGAACGACATCTTGATGTTCCAACAAAGTCAAGGCGAAACTCTCGCAGGCGGCGTGGACTCGATTCAAGGACTTGCTCCACAAAGTCCTCATCACTGCATCGATCTTTGGCTTCTAGTACAAATCTTTTACGATCATGTCAATCTCTCAACTAGGCAAACCATCGACCAATCGGTAGGTAAACTTAATGAACTCACCACGAAGAATCGTGGGTAGGTACAATAGAGACCTTGCCCTCTATCACAACGAAAGTTGGAATGACCCCCGTGAGTTGCCCAAAACCGTCAAGGCAATCTCCTTGCCTCCCATTGACTCACAACCTTCCAATCGTAGGATGCTCAAACTTGAAGATCAAGTCAAATTCCTAATGAGCTCCTACGAAAATCCTAAGTCTTCACGCCAAGTGAACAAAGTCTCTTCCTTGTGTGAGATATGTAGTGGTCCCCATGACACTCGTATTTTCACGAGACTCCCTGAACAAGCTTTCGTGGACTACACATCCTCGCGTACCAATGGAATGGGAGGGAGATTCCCCACAATATCCGGACCTAGGACTTTTAACGATGCCCGAGAAGCATGGCGGGGTAAACCCGACTATAGTTGGGGACAAACCAAAGAACTCACCTCTAATGATTCCCCATGGTCCCAATCTCATGGCCCTAGTCAACAAAGCATATAAGGGATGATGCAACACCTAGTTACATCCCAAGAAGCTCAAATAGCCAAGCTTTCGGACTGCTTTAACCAACAACAAGCCGAGATGGATAGGAAGATAGATAACCTTTTGAAAGCCATGACCAATAGTGATAGGAAGACCACCGAAAAGGTTAATGCCATATCGACTCATTCCCGAAGCTTAGGTGTAAAAATTAAGGACCCAAGTAAGTACTTCAAACTAGGGATCCCTCTTCATCCAAGCATGTTCAATTCGTCAATGCCATCACCTTAGTAAAACCAAATAGGAATAGTGTCGAAGCGAACCATGAGACTATGCTTGAGGTTAGTGAAACTCCTAAGGAAGAATCAACCAACGAAGTAGACGGTAATGTAATGAATACTTCAATAAGTTTCCTACGGAAGAGGAACTTTCATACCACCCACACCTAGTACGCGACCTTCGTCACATGTATGTTAGGAGAAGCCCACGAATCATCTTTGGAAATCCTAGAAATCTTAACATACCTTGTTGCATAGGACATCTTTTCGTGGCAAAGGCCTACATTGACCGCAAATCCCCAATAAACATCATGACAAGCACATACTATAATTGGGTGATCAAGAAACCTATCCCAAATAGGCAAGACCCCGATAATCCTAGAATTAGTTGTAATTTCCTTGGTAGAGTTAAGGGATTGCCCTTCTATGTAGGTAGTTTCATGTACTAATCTGTGCTAAACCAGTCAAGCTACCTCACACAAGCTAGCCACTTGTGAATGGCTAACCGTAAGAAGCTTAAAACTGCTTAAAACACAAATACAATGAAGTCCTGGAGAATAGAATGAATTCTCGGGCGTTAAGTCCCACGGAGACTCAATGGTGTGTAAACACTAATTCAGATGATAGAATGATCACTAAGGATAGTGATCATGAGGATTTGGGGAATTATTACACTCATTGATTGGAATGGAATTGGAAAGAATTGATAAGCAAAACAATCGAGATAAAACAAACGCAAAAACGACGCTTAAAAACTACGTATACATTACAAAATAAAAAAAGTGAGATCTACGAAATAAAAGACCTAAAAATATGAAAATAACATTTTTGGAATCCTAAAAATAAAAGAAAATTATTAGAAAAAGAAAATTATTTTTACAACTATTTAATTAATTATTATTAATTAAAAACTACTTTAACTATTTAAAAATAACCTAAAATAGAAGAAAATACAAAATAAGGCTATAAAAATAAAATTGTGATTCAGAAAAATCTAAAATATTATAAAACTAATTTTAAAACTAAAAATATATTTTTTACACTTTTTATATATTTATTACTAATTAATTATTATTTAAAATACACTTAATTACTAGAAAATATAAAATAAACCTGGAAAAATAAAATTTTAACTTAGAAAAATCTAAAATATGATAAAACTAATTCTAAAACTGAAAAGATATTTTTTATGCTTTTTAATTATTTATTACTAATTATTTAATACTTTTAACTATTTAAAATAATAATAAATACTAAAAAGATAGAGAAAAATATGAAACTTTTTCTAAAAATAACTTAAGGTGACAGAAAACTAAGAAAAGTATAAAAACAAGATTTTCTTAATAATAAGCTAAAAAGAAAAATCAAAAAGCTAAAATCTATTAAATAAACACTATCAACGCTTTAAAAATGATGTTTTTTGATTTTCTTTTGAGAACTACTTAAATACTAAAAATATGAAACTTTTATAAAGACACAAATTTTACAAACTACAAATAAGCTGTTTGACAAGCTTATGAGCTTAACAGATTTGTTTTTGAGCTTATTTGATAAATTAAGCTTTCGAACAAGCTCACAAATCAAACAAAAGCTAGAATAAGATAAAATAAGCTACAAGCTACTTATATGAAGCTAAAAGACACAAATATTAACACTGAAAAGCTAGGAAAAAGCTAATAAGCACTTGAGTCTGAACCACTCAACCAAACAGGCCTGCTGATGAGTGTCTAAATACTCATCATTTTTATACTGTTTAGAATGCCAAAAACATTTGAAAACACTCAGAAATGCATCACAATGATAAAAATATCACAAACAAGTGTTTTATATGTTTTAAATGCAAAAACATCAAAATCGTGAAAAACGATCAAGTTTGCATAATTGGCGCTTTTAGTCCCACAAGTTTAAAAAGTTGTCAAAAATGTCCCGGTATATCAAAATAAAGAAAAATATCATTTTAAGTCTTTAGGGATTCATAAAGTTGTCAAAACAAGTCCTTGAAATAAAAATTTGCAAAATTACAACTTTAGTCCCTCAACTTTTAAAATGGCAAAATGGTCCTTGGACATTTAAAAATGGAAAATAATCATCATTGGTCCTTGTACTATTCATGATTGGCAGTTTTGGTCCTTGTAATAACTTTTGGAGAATTGCAGATTGGTCCCTCAAGTTTGGCAGATTTGCAAGTTTAGTCCTCACATGTTTAACTAAAGCCATTTAGACCCTTTTGTATTTAGAACCCCATCAAACGAAAAAGACCCTCGCCATGGCTGTGACCCCCATTTTGGACCCCTGTATATAATATCCCAAAGTCAAAATTAGTCAAAACCCGCCAAAACCATGTGCACGTTCATCTCCTTCACACAAGCTGCAATCCCAAAACCGGAGGTGGTTTTCTCCTCTTTTCACCTTTACACCTGTTTTTCCACTTGAATACATCCCCCCTCCACCTCCACATCCATCCAAACCCCATTAATTGAAAAAACCTGCTAATGAGAATTTTGGCGCCAAAATATCCACATGGACGAATATGATAGCTTTGACCAATCCAATGGTTGGATTGAGGTGGGAAAGTTTCAGAGGCAAAAACAGAGCCTCAAAAGTCTATAAAGAAGGGATAGGAAGCAATGTATCAATATCTCTAGTGTAATTTTCATTTTATTAAGTCGTTTTAGCTTAAATTTCAATTCCTGTGTATGTTAATCTTAAAACTCTGTATTTCAAGTTTGTATGTTATAATAAAGTATTTGTGAAACATTAATTCCAATATTAAGGTATATTTCAGATTATGCAAATTTTCCTTATTTTAAAAATCTCATGAATGATCAAAGGTTGTTTGTAGATGTTCTTATGGACTGAGTAAGCCACATAAGCTCCCTAGAAAGCTTATTTAAGCTTTTAGAAACTCTAAAACTTTGTCTAGTATCAAAATCAGAAAATTCACAAAAATACCAAGAAAATATAGAGAAAATCAAAAATCAATGGTAATGAAGATTAAAGACTAAGCAGGTGATTTTGGATTGCTTATTGGTTTAGTGCTTCTTGGGAAGCTATAGGATATGTTCTCAGTCCTTGGTTCTCATCTTTCACTTGAAATCATCTTGTAAGCTTGTTATTCCATTTTGGCATTTAACCGTTTAAGCATTAGCTTTAATTTTCTGTTTCTTATTGTTCATTAGTGATAGTTGAGTCAAATTAACCAATAAAATAGATAACTTGTTCTTTTAAATTTGTAGTTATCAAAAATCTCATCTTCACAGTTTAAATATCATAATCTTCATTCTTGTGTTTTATGTAGGTAATATTGTTGTTTTATGTCTATTTAGTCCTAATCTATGATATTATAAGTTCTTTAATCAATTTCATGGACTTAATCTCGGGATTTGCTTTAAAAAAATTCCAAAACAGTCATATAAAGGTTTGTTTGGATTTGAGAAGTTAAACTGTGTTAGAGGTTGATTAAGTTTGTACTTGTTGTTGTCTTGAGTCACACTTGGTCATAATAGTCAGTTCAAAACAAGTAAAACCAAGTACTCATAAGTTTAAAAGTCAAAATAGCATTTGATCATATCTTGTTACTAATGCTTGATTTTAATGATTCATGGTCATGATTTTGTGTTCATAAGTTGTTAAAATTGCTCGTGATCGTCTTAGTTCACCTTATAACAACATAATCAGTCATAAAAATCAATCTCAAGTTCATAAAAGTCAAAGTGTTAGTGTAATAAAAAAGGTCAAAATTTTCTTAGCACTGTTTTTGAATAAACTTTAGAATTTCATTGTGTTTAATAATAAGATTTAGTTCATAAGCTTCTAGGATGTTAAAATACGCTTGCTTAAAAAAATTAGAAAAATATTAGTTCAATCTTAATCAGCTTCTAGAGTGCTTAATTCATAGCTTTGAGACCTTGTTTGAAAACTTGCCTGCTGCATACGCATGGTTATTATTTTTATAAGCTTCCACAGAGCTTATTAGTAAGCCCCAGCTTTTGAATTTTGGTTCTTTGGATAGCCCACCTAGCCATCTTGAAGCTCCAATCTTAGTTTTTCAATTTGTAGCTTATTTAGTAGGGTCATCTAGCTTTTGTTTTTGTCCATTACTGTATCAACTGACTCAGCCTTAAGCTGAAAGTGTGAACGGTGCCTTTTCACAAGCTCTTAACAAGCTCTAGTTGTCCCCAGTGTGCAGAGCTTTGGCTTTTGGGAAGCCCACATAGCCAGCCTTGATACTTCAGTCTTTGTTTTGAGCTTAGAGCTGCTTGTATTTAATTTGCTTTTACAAAATGCTGTGCAGCCTGTTTGGATAATTAATTTAGTCAAAGTGCTTATTGCTTATTTCTAGCTTATCATTGTGTTTATCTGTGTATTTTAGCTTCATATAAGTAGCTTGTAGCTTGTTTTATCTTATTTAACCTTTGGTTTTAGCTTGTAATCCTGTTTGAGCTTAAAAACATCAAATAAGCTCCTTAAATTAACTGTTGAGCTTATAAGCTTTTAAAATTATTATTTTAATTTCCAAAATTTTTGTTTTCATTAAAGTAGCTTATAATCAGTAGTTAAATAGTTTTCAAAAATAAAAATCACAAAAACATCATTATAAAATTAGTGATAGCGTTTATTTAATAGATTTTAACTTTTTAGATTTTTCTTTTAAGCTTATTATTAAGTAAATCTTGTTTTTATAATTTTCCTAGTATTCTGTCATCATATAGTATTTTTAGAAAAAGTTTAATAATTTTCTCTGTTTATTTAGTATTTATTAAAATTCTAAATAGTTAATAAGTATTAAATAATTAATAAAAAATAAATAAAAAGCATAAAAATATATTTTCAGTTTTAA
Organism: Chrysanthemum makinoi; assembly: GCA_910596185.1. Classification (NCBI taxonomy): domain Eukaryota; kingdom Viridiplantae; phylum Streptophyta; class Magnoliopsida; order Asterales; family Asteraceae; genus Chrysanthemum; species Chrysanthemum makinoi. The sequence goes on from OU343222.1 coordinate 294,880,931, forward strand.
AATTAGTTTTATAATATTTTAGATTTTTCCAAGTTAAAATTTTATTTTTCCAGGTTATTTTTTTATTTTCTTGTATTTAAGTGTCTTTTAAATAATAATTAATTAATAATAAATAGATAAAAAGTGTAAAAAAATATAATTTCAGTTTTAAAATAATTTTTATAATATTTTAGATTTTCCTAAGTCATAATTTTATTTTTCTAGCTTTATTTCATATTTTCTTCTATTTTAGGTTATTCATAAATAGTTAAAAATAGTTTTTAATTAATAATAATTAAATAAATAGTTGTAAAAATAATTTTCTTTTCTAGTAATTTTTATTTTTAGGATTCCAAAAAATCATTTTCATATTTTAGGTCTTTATTTCTTTTTAAACTCACGTTTTGTTTTGTAATGCGCTTACGCTTTTAATATAATTATCTATTTACTTTGTTGTATCGATTGTTGTGCTTTACAATTCTCAGATCCAAATACATTCCAATCAATCAGAGTGTAATTATAAATCAAAATCCTTTCATCACTATCCTTAGTGATTATTCGACACCAAGTGTTGAACACCATTCATCCTCCTCGGGACTTAACGACCCGTGAATCCTATATTCCTTTGATCTTAATTGCATTTGGTGTTTGAGCTGTTTTAAGTTTGTTACGGTTTGCCATTCACAAGTGGCAGGCTTGAGTGATTAAACTTGACGGTTCGGAACCAATCAAATTTTACGCCGTACGGGAGGTCGTAGCGTGTTCTAAGCATTTTTCGGACCGCACTTGCACATATACCACAGTTTGTAAAAAAATTTTGTAAAGTTAATATAAATCAAAAAGTTCATTAACACTTTTCCTAAAGTGTTAAAAACCCAAAAAAATATAAAACAACAAAACAATCGTAACGTTTTCTAGCTTGTGTTTCTTTTAAGGTGATTCTTAAAGAGATACGATTTGGTTAAACGAGACGATATCAAAAATATTGTCAAAAGTTTTTAACCCTTTGCACAAATCATTATCTACGTCTTTTTAGTGGTACTTAATATATACATAAAAATCAACCACCGCAAATCAAGGCAGCACACCTACTAATCGGGTGTGACCATAATCAGTTCCCGAACATCAGATTTAAAACTTGCCTTTGTGTCCTTGTGATTTGGTGTACCTTTTTCAAAGAAGCCATTTCATTTGTGATTATTGGTTAAGTTCACTTGTCGTTTTGCCTCGCATTTGTTTTGAAAATTGATTTTAAACTTAGTGCATGCGCACTCGTTCTTCCAGCTTACAAGTCCACCGTAACTTGTAAAGATTCCTCGTAGACGTAGAGGACGCTCGCTCCTTCAACCGTGATCGAGGAACGCCTACCACCACCACCACCGTCGAAATGGCGTAAGACAAACCCATGAATGAGCTTCTCCAAGCACCCATCGAGGGTTACGGAGATGCCATTGTTGTCCCAACCATCGCCGCATACACTTTTGAGCTCAAAACCGGGTTGCTTAATCTTGTAACCCAAAGCCAATTCTATGGTTTTGAGCGGGACGATCCTCATGCACACATTCGATGGTTTAACAAGATTGCATCTACCATCAAGTACAAGAATGTCCCACATGAAGCTAAGCTTCTTTCTGCTCCCATTTTCTCTAGAGGGACAAGCCCGAATTGGCTTGAAAACAACCCCTCGCTCCATTGAGACATGGGAGGATCTAGTTACCAAGTTTGTTAACGAATTCTATCCTCCATCCCGAACTACAAGTCTTAAGAATGAGATAATGAAATTTTCTCAGAGATTTGATGAATCATTCGGGAAGGCATGGGATCGTTACAAAGAATTGCTCCGCAAGTGTCCGCATCATGGTTTTACCGAATTAATGCAAATGGATACTTTCTACAATGGTCCGAGACAAGTCGACCAAGACTTTTGAATGCCTCCGCGGAGGTAATTTCCTTAGCAAAACCACAAAGAAGCCTTACAAATCATTGAAAACAAGTCCTGTGTCCGCTTCTTTCCGCATTACATCGCATCACTAATGTGGACCTTCTACTTCATCTCCCGTGAGTACATCTAGCACCGATGCTAAGATTGATAAACTCACAGATATTGTTCAAGCTTTGGTTCTTGCTAACCCAAAGAAAGTCACTTCACTCAAACACCATTACATGGTGAAGTGAAGAAAGTTGAAGTTTGTGTTACTTGTGGTGGTCCTCATGCATACTACAACCGTATCGCCACCGATGGTAGTCCGTTTGAAGCCAATGCCATAGCCGGTACTTCACATCAAGGAGGTAATCAATACCGCCTCAAATGAACCAAACTACCGCTAACACTTATCGGCACCACCGTTTTAACCGTAATCCTAACCGAATCGAATCAACCTAGAATGAACCAAGGTTATCAAAACCAAGGTAATTTCTATCCCGAACCCAATCAAGGTTTCCAACATCAAGGAACCTTAATCAAAACAATTTCAATCGAGGGAATCAATTTCATGGGAATGTGAATCCTAATCAAGGGAATTTTCAACAACAAGGTCCTAATCAAAACATCCGACCTCGAATTCTCTCTCCACATCCCAGCACCATCATCCGATGAGTTAAAGCAATTCATGAAATCCCAAGATGAAATGAACAGTTGGTCACCGATCACGATCTCAAAAAGTCTTTAAATGATCAACCCTGCTCGGAAAACTTCCGAGCAACACGATCGCTAACCCGAGGGCGATGCAAGAGGCGATCACAAACCGAAGTGGTGTTTCATACAATGGACCCGCTATTCCTACTACCTCTTCTTCTCTCCCAAAGGTAGTGGAAAGTGAACCTAGGACACACAATGGACCCCGACTCCAATGCCTCCTCCACTAGGAGAAATGAGTCAAGCTACCAAGGCGACAAAGGACAAGGAACTTCCTATTAATAATAGAGGTACCAACAATGTCCACCTCAAGTTGTCCGTGAAACCCAAATCTAATCCAGAGTTGTTTTGAACCACCCGTAGCTCCCATTGAAAATACCAAATCCAAATCTTCTATTCCTTACCCATCACGCTTGAATGAGCAAAAGCTCCGCGAAAAAGCTAGTCATCAAATGGACAAATTTTTTCAAATTTTCCAAGAATTACATTTTGACATAAGCTTTGTGGATGCTATCATGCTGATGCCCAAGTTTGCATCAACTCTCAAACACATGTTAAGCAACAAGGAAAAGCTATTTGAAATGGCTAAAACTCCTCTTAACGAGAACTACTGCAGCTATTCTGAAGAAGCTTCCGAAAAGCTTGGAGATCCTAGAAAATTTCTCTTACCTTGTGTATTTCCAGGAATGGTTGAATGCTTTGCCTAGCAGATCTTGGTGCAAGCATCAACCCGATGCCTTATTCAAGATGGAAGAAACTTTCTTCCGAACTTACTCCTACATGCATGACTCTCGAGCTTGCAGATCGTATCAATATCCCGCCCTTGGCATTGCCGAGGACGTATTTGTGAAAGTAGGAAAGTTCCATTTTCCACCGACTTTGTAGTTGTTGATTTGATGCCGATCATAGGGTTCCTCTCATTGTTGGTCGAGGATTCTTGAGAACGGGCCGTGCTCTCATTGATGTATTTGAGCAAGAAATCACATTACGTTGGTAATGAAGGTCACACTTTAACCTTGATCAAACTTCGAGGTACCCTGAAATTATGATTCGAATCTAACCGAATAGATATCATTGATGTTGCTTCCAAGAGTACTCAAGAAGTTCTTGGTTTTGATCATAATTCTTCGAGTGATAATCTCACTCATTCATCTCAACCTATCATCGCCAATTCTACCTTCTTCACCCCATTTGAGGAAAAGTGACTTCATCTTGGAAGAGATTGAAGCCTACTTGTCTAGTGATTCTGTTCCATGGGAAATTGATCACGCTCCCATCGACATTGAGGGGAACATACTTCTCATTGAGAAGTTGCTTAATGATGATCCATCATCATTTTCACTCCTCCCCGCTCGAACTTCATAACAAGGAAATCAAGTCGCTTGAGAAAACTCAAGAATTTCCCCGAGGTTGAACTTAAGGACTTACCACCTCATCTCGAGTATGCATTTCTTGAGGGTGATGATAAATTACCGCCATTATTGCTCGAGACTTGAGTAAAGATGAAAAGTCTGCTCTCATAAAGATCTTGAAGTCACACAAGCAAGCAATTGCTTGGAAACTCTCCGACATTAAGGGTATCAACCTTGAATTTTGTACTCACAAAATCTTGATGGAGGATGACTTCAAGCCAGCAGCTCAACATCAGAGAAGAGTAAATCCAAAAATCCATGATGTTATCAAACAAGAGGTTATCAAACTTCTTGATGCGGATTGATTTACCCGATCTCGATAGTCCTTGGGTTAGCCCAATTCATTGTGTTCCGAAAAAGGGTGGCATTACTTTTGTCACAAATGAAGATAACGAGTTAATTCCAACTCGATTGGTTACGGGATGGCGTGTGTGCATTGACTATCGTAAGTTGAATGACGCTACCCGTAAAGACCATTTTCCTCTACCCTTTATGGACCAAATGCTTGAGAGATTAGCATGGAACGAATACTATTGTTTCCTTGATGGTTTCTCGGGTTACTTTCAGATCCCCATTGATCCACAGGATCAAGAAAAGACCACATTCACCTGCCCATACGGACTTTTGCCTCAGACGTATGCCTTTGGCTTATGTAATGCTCCCGCACGCCCAACGATGTATGATTACAATTTTCCACGACATGATCGGGGAAACAATGGAGGTGTTTATGGATGACTTCTGGTCATTGGGGACTCATTTCATACATGTCTCTCCCATTTAGACAAAATGTTAAAACGGTGTGAAGACACCAATCTTTGTCTAAATTGGGAGAAGAGCCACTTTATGGTCAAAGAAGGCATAGTCCTTGGCCATAAGATTTCTAAAAACGGGATTGAGGTAGATAGAGCAAAAGTTGATGTTATTGCTAAATTGCCTCATCCTACTACCGTCAAAGGTATTAGGAGTTTTTAGGTCATGCCGGTTTCTATCGTAGATTCATACAAGATTTTTCTAAAATCGCCCAGCCTATGACTCATCTTCTTGAAAAGGATGCTCCTTTTATCTTCTCACCCGAGTGCATCATAGCTTTGAAACATTGAAGAAAAGCTATCAAGCACCCATTCTCGCTGTTCCCGACCGATTTACCCTTTGAGCTCATGTGCGATGCAAGTGATTTTGCTATCGGTGCGCCTTAGGGCAACGAGAGCTAAGCATTTTCAGCCTATTCACTACGCAAGTAAGACTATGACTTAAGCTCAAACTCATTACACCACCACAGAAAAAGAGCTATTAGCCGTGGTGTATGCATTTGAGAAGTTTCGCCCATTTAATCTTGACCAAATGTAGTGTATACGATCACTGCTCTCAAATATCTCTTTGCAAAACAAGATGCAAAGCCGAGATGCTCCTGGGTTCTCCTCCTCCAAGAATTTGATATCATCATACGTGATAAAAAAGGAGCCGAGAACCCGTCAGGCTGATCATCCGTCCAGATTAGAAAACCCTCACCAAGATGTTTTCGAGAAAAAGGAAATAAATGAAACATTTCTCTCGAGACACTCAATGCGGTTTCTTTTCGTGGAAACTCTTCTACCCCATGGTTTGCTGATTTCGCAAATTACCATGCGGGTAACTTCATTGTGAAAGGGATGTCGACCCAACAAAAGAACAAATTCTTCAAAGATGTTAAACATTACCGGGACGACCCCTCTTATTCAAAAATCTGTGCGGATCAAGTCATCCGACGGTGTGTTTATGGACAAGAAGCTCTTGACATTCTCAAAGCTTGCCATGCCGACCCACCGGGGCCATCATAGTCCAAACTACACCGCCAAAAAGGTGTTTGATTCCGGTTTTATTGGCCCACAATCTATAAGGATGCCCACGATTTTGTCAAAACCTGTGACGCTTGTCAACATCACGGAAATATCTCTCAAAGAAATGAAATGCCACAAAATGCCATTCAAGTTTGTGAGATATTTGATATTTGGGGTATTGACTTTATGGGGCCATTTCCATCTTCTCGCGGAAACAAATACATACTCGTGGTCTGTGACTATTTGTCAAAATGGGTTGAAGCAAAAGCTTTACCTACCAATGATGCCCGAAAGGTTGTGAAGTTTTAAAATCTCTTTTGCCGGTTTGGAACTCCTCGTGCAATAATCAGTGATCGTGGTACACATTTTTGTAATGACCAATTTGATCGTGTCATGCAAAAGTATGGTGTTACCCACCGCCTCTATCGCATACCACCCCCAAACAAGTGGGCATGTGGAAGTTTCAAACCGTGGTATTAAAAGAATCCTTGAAAGGACAGAGGCGAAAATCGCGCATCCCGGTCGGATAAATGGATGACGCACTCGGGCCTTTCGCAGCTTACAAAACACCTATTGGGTGTACTCCATACAAGCTAGTGTACGGAAAGGCATGTCATCTTCCGATTGAACTAGAGCACAAGGCTTACCGGCCTTAAACATGCAAACTTCGATATTCGATACTGGTGATCACGAAAAGTTCAAATGAATGAACTAAATGAACTCGCGGATCAAGCATACGAGAACTCTTTGATCTATAAACAAAAGACAAAGAAGATTCATGACTCTAAGATCAAGAACCGCTGCTTTCAACGCCGGTGATCGAGTCCTTCTTTTCAATTCAAGATTGAAGATTTTCTCGAAAGCTAAGTCCCGTTGGTCTGATCCATTTACTATTGCTAAGGTTTATCCTTATGGTACCATTGAGTTATCTCAACCCGATGGTCCAAATTTTAAAGTAAATGGTCATCGATTGAAACATTATTTTGGAGAGGACATTCCACCCGTGATTGTCCCGGATTTACAAACTTTCCCCATGAACCAATGAATGCGGGGATCGAGTCAAGCTAGTGACTCGGAATCAAAAACAGTAGCACACACCATATGGGTTTTCACCCATGTTTCTGTCTTCTTACCCCTTTCTACCACCCTAGTGGGGAGTTGCCCTCACGTTGTATATATCAATCTTTAAAAAAAAAAAAAAAATGTGTATATATCAAAAACAAAATAATGGCCGTAGTATTTCCCTTTTATGTTCTATGTTTCGCATAACAGCCCAGACTTTGAATATTGAGGGAAATATTCATTTCTAAGTGTAGGGGGGAATTCTCACGAATTTTATCATGTAATTACTCCACCCACCCCTCGCTTTTGGCCAAATTTTTTTGGAGTAAGTGTTTTTCACTTACTCAGAAATGGTAATCATCCGCCATGTCTAACCCACAAAAGGATTGGCTAATCCAGGAGCAAACGGCTCTTGGTAAAGATATCTCAAATCCGCTTATGGCTTGCAATTTGCCCAAAATTGTATGGTGTTCAGCTCACCATATCCTAAAAAATAAAGAGTTGGCTAGCCCGCAAGTTTATGGCTTGTGGTAAAGGCAGTTGGAAATCCATAATTGGTAATCTACTCACCAAAGATATTTTATCTAAGAGTTGGCTAGTCCGAACAAACGGCCTGGTAAAGACAAATCAAAACCGCTGAAAGTCGGTGATTTGCTCAAAAGCATTTGGTTATCATTGTACCAAGGTTCTTACTTGAACTAAAACAATTGGCTACTCCGTAAGTAATGGCTTTGGTAAAGAGATGAAATCCATTAATTTTTTTCAAATCATTGCTAGGGACTAGCAATATCTTAGTGTGGGGATTGATGAGTGTCTAAATACTCATCATTTTTATACCATTTAGAATGCCAAAACATTTGAAAACACTAAATGCATCACAATGATAAAAATATCACAAACAAGTGTTTTATGTGTTTTAAATGCAAAACATCAAAATCGGTGAAAAACGATCAAGTTTGCATAATTGGCGCTTTTAGTCCCCCAAGTTTAAAAAGTTGTCAAAAATGTACCCCTGGTATATCAAAAATAAAGAAAATATCATTTTAAGTCTTTAGGGATTCAAAAGTCAAAACAAGTCCTTGAAATAAAAAATTGCAAAATTACAACTTTAGTCCTCAACTTTTAAAATGGCAAAATGGTCCTTGGACATTTAAAAATGGAAAATAATCATCATTGGTCCTTGTACTATTCATGATTGGCAGTTTTGGTCCTTGTAATAACTTTTGGAGAATTGCAGATTGGTCCCCTCTCAAGTGTGATTTGCAAGTTTAGTCCTTGTACTTAACTAAAGCCATTTAGACCCTTTTGTATTTAGAATCCCATCAAACCAAAAAGACCGCCATGGCCCGTGACCCCCATTTTGGACCCCCCGTCTATAATATCCCAAAGTCAAAATTAGTCAAAACCACAAAACCACAGTAATCGCTCATCTCCTTCACACAAGTCGCAATCCCAAAACCAGAGGTGGTTTTCTCCTCTTTTCACCTTTACACCTGTTTTCCACTTGAATACATCCCTCCACCTCCACATCCATCCAAACCCCATTAATTGAAAACCTCGCTAATGAGAATTTTGGCGCCAAAATATCCACATGGACTAAATATGATAGCTTTGACCAATCCAATGGTTGGATTGAGGTGGGGAGTTTCAGAGGCAAAAACAGAGCCTCAAAAGTCTATAAAGAAGGGATAGGAAGCAATGTATCAATATCTCTAGTGTAATTTTTATTTTATTAAGTCGCTTAGCTTAAATTTCAATTCTGTGTATGTTTTAATCTTAAAACTCTGTATTTCAAGTTTGTATGTTATAATAAAGTATTTGTGAAACATTAATTCCAATATTAAGGTATATTTCAGATTATGCAAATTTTCCTTATTTTAAAAATCTCATGAATGATCAAAGGTTGTTTGTAGATGTTCTTATGGACTGAGTAAGCCACATAAGCTCCCTAGAAAGCTTATTTAAGCTTTTAGAAACTCTAAAACTTTGTCTAGTATCAAAATCAGAAAATTCACAAAAATACCAAGAAAATATAGAGAAAATCAAAAATCAATGGTAATGAAGATAAAGATGAAGCAGAGCTGATTTTGGATTGCTTATTGGTTTAGTGCTTCTTGGGAAGCTATAGGATATGTTCTCAGTCCTTGGTTCTCATCTTTCACTTGAAATCATCTTGTAAGCTTGTTATTCCATTTTGGCATTTAACCGCTTTAAATTAATTAGTAGCTTTAATTGCTTATTGTTCATTAGTGATAGTTGAGTCAAATTAACGAATAAAATAGATAACTTGTTCTTTTAAATTTGTAGTTATCAAAAATCTCATCTTCACAGTTTAAATATCATAATCTTCATTCTTGTGTTTTATGTAGGTAATACAGTTGTTTTATGTCTATTTAGTCCTAATCTATGATATTATAAGTTTTTTAATCAATTTCATGGACTTAATCTTATTTGTTTTTAAAAATTCCAAAACAAGTATATAAAGGTTTGTTTGATTTGGAAGTTAAACTGTGTTAGAGGTTGATTAAGTTTGTACTTGTTGTTGTCTTGAGTCACACTTGGTCATAATAGTCAAGGCAAAACAAGTAAAACCGTGCTCATAAGTTTAAAAGTCAAAATAGCATTTGATCATATCTGTTACTAATGCTTTTGATTTTAATGATTCATGGTCATGATTTTGTGTCCATAAGTTGTTAAAATTGTCGACATCTTAGTTCACCTTATAATAACATAATCAGTCATAAAAATCAATCTCAAGTTCATAAAAGTCAAAGTGTTAGTGTAATAAAAAAAGGTCAAAATTTTCATTAGCCTGTTTTTGAATAAACTTTAGAATTTTACTGTGTGTTTAATAATAAGATTTAGTTCATAAGCTTCTAGGATGTTAAAATACAGTTGCTTAAAAAAATTAGAAAAATATTAGTTCAATCTTAATCAGCTTATAGAGTGCTTAATTCATAGCTTCTTTTGAGACCCTTGTTTGAAAAACTTGCCTGCACACGCTTTCATGGCTATTTTATAAGCTCCCACAAAGCTTATTAGTAAGCCCCAGCTTTTGAATTTTGGTTCTTTGGATAGCCCACCTAGCCATCTTGAAGCTCCAATCTTAGTTTTTCAATTTGTAGCTTATTTAGTAGGGCTGCATCTAGCTTTTGTTTTTGTCCATTATCAAGATCAACTACTTGCTTAAGCTGAGCAGTGAATGGTGCTTTTTCACAAGCTCTTAACAAGCTCTCTAGTTGTCCCCAGTGTATGAGCTTGGCTTTTGGGAAGCCCACATAGCCACTTGATACAGTCTTTGTTTTGAGCTTAGAGCTTTTCCCCTAGCTTAATTTGGCTTACAAAATGTGCAAGCCCTGCTTGGATAATTAATTTAGTCAAAGTGCTTATTGCTTATTTCCATCTTATCATTGTGTTTATCTGTATATTTTAGCTTCATATAAGTAGCTTGTAGCTTGTTTTATCTTATTTAACCTTTGGTTTTGGCTTTGTAACTGTTTGAGCTTAAAAACATCAAATAAGCTCCTAGCTTAATGTTGAGCTTATAAGCTTTTAAAACAGCTTATTTTTAATTTCCAAAATTTTTGTTTTCATTAAAGTAGCTTATAATCAGTAGTTAAGTAGTTTTCAAAAATAAAAATCACAAAAACATCATTATAAAATTAGTGATAGCGTTTATTTAATAGATTTTAACTTTTTAGATTTTTCTTTTAAGCTTATTATTAAGTAAATCTTGTTTTTATAATTTTCCTAGTATTCTCACATCATATAGTATTTTTAGAAAAAGTTTAATAATTTTATCTGTTTATTTAGTATTTATTAAAATTCTAAATAGTTAATAAGTATTAAATAATTAATAAAAAATAAATAAAAAGTATAAAAAATATATTTTCAGTTCTAAAATTAGTTTTATAATATTTTAGATTTTTCCAAGTTAAAATTTTATTTTTCCAGGTTATTTTTATATTTTCTTGTATTTAAGTGTCTTTTAAATAATAATTAATTAATAATAAATAGATAAAAAGTGTAAAAAAATATAATTTCAGTTTTAAAATAAGTTTTATAATATTTTAGATTTTCCTAAGTCATAATTTTATTTTTCTAGCTTTATTTCATATTTTCTTGTATTTTAGGTTAATATTAAATAGTTAAAAATAGTTTTTAATTAATAATAATTAGATAAATAGTTGTAAAAATAATTTTCTTTTTCTAGTAATTTTATTTTATTTTTAGGATTCCAAAAATATCATTTTCATATTTTTAGGTCTTTTATTTCTTTAAACTCACGTTTTGTTTTGTATGCTTACGCTTTTAATATACGCATTTATTTACTTTTGTTGTATCCGATTGTTGTGCTTTACAATTTGTATCCAAATACATTCCAATCAATCAGAGTGTAATTATAAATCAAAAAATCCTCATCACTATCCTTAGTGATTATTCGACACCGAAAGTGTTGAAACACCAATTCATCCTCCGCTGACTTAACGACCCGTGAATCCCTATATTCCTTTGATCTTAATTGCATTTGGTGTTTGAGTGCTTTTAAGTTTGTTACGGTGTGCCATTCACAAGTGGCAGGCTTGAGTGATTAAACTTGACGGTTCGGAACCAATCACCTGCGTACCATGTTTAAGGGCAAATTAAGCTAAGCAATTAAGCTCAAAAGCTCAAAACAAGCCTTTAGGTGTCAAGATAAGCTGGTTGGCTTCCAAAAAGCCAAAGTTCGCCACACCGAGGGCAACTAGAGAGCTTATGGTGAGCTTTGAAAAAGGCCCTAAACACCGATACTCAGAGTATAATCGATTGACTCCAAGATAAATGGAATGGGACAAAAGTTTAAGTTCTATAGCAAACTCTTATGCATAAGCTACAAATATAAAATTAAGCATGGGATCTCAAGATGGCTAGGTTAGCTACCCAAAGAACCAAAAATCACAAGATTTGAGCAACTAATAAGATATTTGTGAGCTTGTGAAGTGACTACTCCCACCGTGTAATGTGAGCATCAATTCTGCAATGTAGTCAAAAGACACTAGAAAATAAGCACTAAATAAGCTGATTCAAAGAGAACTAGTATTTTTCTAATTTAGTTTAGCAACTAAAATTTGATAACCCAAAAGATTTTAAGCTAAATCTCACTATTAATCACACAAAGAAAATTATCTTTTAATTCAAAATCTACCAAATGAAAAAATTTGACTTTTTATAAAAACTAGATTTAGTTTGACTTTTATGAACTTTTGATCACTACTACTTACCTAATATGTTGTTTTAGGGGGAAATAAGACTGATTTGAGTAATTTTAACAACTTATAAACACAAGATCATGACCATGAATCATCCAAATCCAAACAAAGGAATGACGAGATGAGATTTTTTTGCAATTTTGACTTATGATGAACAGATCAGATAGGTTTGTTTGAACTAATTGGACCAAGTGTGATAATGAGAAAAGTAATAAAGTAATCGACTTGAACACTTGAGCACGCTAAACAAAGTAAACCAAACACACCTTATTGAAATGATTTGAAGATTTTCAAAAGCTAATCACAAATTAAAACCAATGAGATCGGGATTATAGACCTTATAATATCATTATATGAGATTAAATAAACATGAACCAACAGTATTAACAATATGAAACAAAAGAATTATGATGATGCTAATTTAACTGTCCAAATGAAACTTATATAAACTACAAATTTAATAGAACACCTAACCGATTAAAGCTTAAATACACTTAATTATAACTAGTGAACAATAAAACACAAAGATTACAATTTCTAAACAATTAAAACAAAGAAATGCAAAAATGAACAAAAAGGCTTACAAATGCTATCCAACCGAAATCACGTAACCAATGATCAAGACCACTCCTATAGGCTTACCACTAAGCTACTAACCCAAGGCCATCCAAAATTCACCGCTCCAAATTGTGGAACACCATTTCCATGTGATTTTTTATTTTTCAACTATTTAATTTGTATTTTTAGTGATTTTTGATTTTTGATACTAAACTGGATTTTATTGTTTCTAAAAGCTTGAAAAAGCTTTCTAGGAGCTTATATGAGCTATCTCACCTAATAATACCTAACAACAACACTTGAATCATATGAGATTTTTAAATTTGAAAATATCCATAAACCGAAACTTGAATGGAAACTGAAATTGATGACTTCAAAAGATTTATTACATACTAACTACTTGAAATACAGAGTTCAAAAGCTAAGAATTACACTGAAATTGAAGTTTAAACTAAAACGACTTAAGAAAATGAAAATTACTCTAGATTATTTTGATACATTGCATCCCTCCTTTTATAATGACTTTTTGACTCTATGGTGATCTCGATTGCTTCCCACCAATTTCCACCCTTGGATCTTCTAAATCATCTTATCCGGTCCAAGTGGATATTTACGCCAAATTTTCTTAAAGGTGTTTCAATCAATAAATGGAGTTTGGAAGATGGGAGGTGGAGGGGACAAGGTAAGGTGGGGGTGAGGTGATAGGAGCAAGTGGGATTAAAAACCATGGTGGTTTGAGGAGTCACCGGTTTGGCTGCTTTCTCGTGAGGGAGAGGAATGTGAGCCGGATTGACTTTGGATGGGTGGTATTAATAAAAGGGTTCACAATAGGTAATGATTGTGGGTCAAGATGTATATGGCAGGGTTCTTTTTGGTTTTGGATGGGGTTCTAAATACAAAAGGGGTCCAATTGGTATTAATAAAGCATAAGGACCATTTTTGTAATTCGCAAACTGAGGGACCAAAACTCGAATTTTTCCAAACTTATCACAAGGACCAAACTTGACAAAATTTGATAGTACAAGGATAACTTTTGATCACTTTCCATTTTAAAAATATCCAAGGACTATTTTTGCAATTTTTCAAAGTTTAAGGACCTTTTCTGCCATTTGACCAAAGAATCATTCAAGGACCAAATTTTAACAATTTAGAATATTTCAGGGACCTTGAATGATAAAACTTCACATTTTTGAATTCCAGGGACTAGATTTGACAACTTTCAAAACTTGGGGACTAAACTCCGCCAATTTTGCAAACTTGATACATTTTTCATCCGATTTTGATCTTTTTGCATTTAAAACACATAAAACACTGATTTGTGATATTTTCATCATTTTGATGCATTTTTGAGTGTTCTAATGATTTTGCAAATAGACAGATAAAATGAATGTGAGATTAGACACTCATCAATCCCCACATGAGATAATGCTAGTCCCTAGCAATGATTTAGATCTTTAATGGATTTTAACAACTCTTTACCAAAAGCCATCACTTCCGAGTAGCCACTGCTTTCAGTTCAAGTAAGAACCTTGGTACAATGATAACCAAATGATTTTGAGCAAATCATAAGTCAGAACGGATTTGATTTGTCTTTACCGTAAGCCGCTTGTTCGACTAGCCAACTCTTTAGATAAATTATCAATATTATCTTTGGTGAGTTGATTACCAATTATGGTTTTCCACCGCTTCTTTACCACAAGCCATAAACTTGCGGCTAGCCAACTCTTCACTTTTAGGATATGGTGAGTCAATACTACAAATTTGGGCAAATTGCAAGCAAATAACGGTTTTGAGATATCTTTACTAAAGAGTCGGTTGCTCCTGGATTAGCCAATCCTTATGTGGGTTAGACATGGTGGACTGATTACCATTTGCTGAAAGTAAGTGAAACAGTTACTCCAAAAAAATTTTTGCCAAAAAATCTGAATTGTGGATAATACATGATAAATTCGTGAGAATTCCCCATACTCTTAGAAATGAATATTGCCCTCAATATTCAAAGTACCTATGCCAAAACAAAGAACGCATCCGGCGCCAAAATTTGATCAGGCCAAACCGGTCAAGCTTTTACCACACAAGCTAGCCACTTGTGAATGGCTAACCGTCAGAAGCTTAAAACTGCTTAAAACACAAATACAATGAAGTCCTGGAGAATAGAATGAATTCCCGGGGTCGTTAAGTCCCACCTGAGACTCAATGGTGTGTAAACACTAATTGAGATGATAGAATGATCACTAAGGATAGTGATCAAGAAGGATTTGGAGAATTATTACACTACCGATTGATTGGAATGGAACCGAAAGAATTGATAAGCAAAACAATCGATAAAACAAACTTAAAACGACGCTTAAAAACTACGTGATAACGCATAAAAATAAAAAGTGAGATCTAAAAAATAAAAGACCTAAAAATATGAAAATAACATTTTTGGAATCCTAAAAATAAAAGAAAATTATTAGAAAAAGAAAATTATTTTTACAACTATTTAATTAATTATTATTAATTAAAAACTACTTTAACTATTTAAAAATAACCTAAAATAGAAGAAAATACAAAATAAGGCTATAAAAATAAAATTGTGATTCAGAAAAATCTAAAATATTATAAAACTAATTTTAAAACTAAAAATATATTTTTTTACACTTTTTATATATTTATTACTAATTAATTATTATTTAAAATACACTTAATTACTAGAAAATATAAAATAAACCTGAAAAAATAAAAATTTTAACTTAGAAAATCTAAATATGATAAAACTAATTTTAAAACTGAAAAGATATTTTTTATGCTTTTAATTATTTATTACTAATTATTTAATACTTTTAACTATTTAAAATAATAATAAATACTAAAAAGATAGAGAAAATATGAAACTTTTCTAAAAAATAACTTAAGGTGACAGAAAAACTAAGAAAAGTATAAACAAGATTTGCTTAATAATAAGCAAAAATCTAAAAATTATAAAATACTTAAAACTAAAAATAATTTTTACACTTTTATATATTTATTAACTAATTATTATTTAAAAATACACTTAATTACTAGAAAAATATAAAATAAACTAAAAAATAAAATTTTAACTTAGAAAAACTAAAATTGATAAAACAATTCTAAAACTAAGCTATTTTTTTAAGCTTTTAATGATTTATTACAGATTTAATATTTGAGCTATTTAAAATATAATAAATACTAAAAAGCTAGAGAAATGCTCTAAAAAACTTAAGCAACAGAAAACTAAGAAAAGATAAAATAAGATTTGCTTAATAATAAGCTGAAAATAAAAGATCAAAAAGCTAAAACTATTAAAAAAGCTATCAGTTTAAATGATGCTTCACTCTGATTTTCTTTTTGAAACTACTTAAAATACTCAAAAATATGAAGCTTTTATAAAGACAATAAATTTTACAAACTAAAATAAGCCTTGACAAGCTTTCTACAAGCTTAACAGATTCAGATTTGAGCTTATTTTCAAAAAAGCCAAAGCTCACAAACCGAAACAAAAGCTAGAATAGATAAAATAAGCTAGAGCTTATATGAAGCTAAAAACAAAAGATTAACACCTAAAACTAGGAAAAGCTAATTGACTTCTGAGTATCAACCATTTCAACCAAACAAAGTTGTCGCTGTTTAAGCGGCATTAAGCTAAGCAATAAGCTCAAAAAATAAAAACAAGCTTGGGATCTCAAGATGGCTAGGTTAGCTACCCAAAGAACCAAAAATCACAAGATTTGAGCAACTAATAAGCTATTTGTGAGCTTGTGAAATGACTACCCCATCAAAAGTAATGAAAGCATCAATTCAGAATGTGTAGTCAAAAGACACTAGAAAATAAGCACTCAAATGTCGATTCAAAGAGAACTAGTATTTTTCTAATTTAGTTTAGCAACTGAACTTTGATAACCCAAAAGCTTTTAAGCTAAATCTCACTATTAATCACACAGTAAAATTATCTTTTTAATTCAAAATCGACCAAAATGAAAAATTTGACTTTTATAAAAACTAGATGAGTTTGACTTTTATGAACTTTTGATCACTACTACTTACTGAATATGTTGTTTTAGGATGAAATAAGACTGATTTGAGTAATTTTAACAACTTATAAACACAAGATCATGACCATGAATCATCCAAATCCAACAAAGGAATGACAGAGATGAGATTTTTTGCAATTTTGACTTATGATGAACAAAAGATCAGATTATATGGTTTGTTTGAACTAATTGACCAAGTGTGACACAGAGCAAGTAATAGCATCGGACTTGAACACCTTGGCACGCTAAACAAAGTAAAACCAAACACACCTTATTGAAACTGATTTGAAGATTTTCAAAGCTAATCACAAATTAAAACCATGAGACTGATTATAGACCTTATAATATCATTATATGAGATTAAATAAACATGAACCAACAAGATAACAATATGAAACAAAAAGAATTATGATGATGCTAATTTAATCGCCTAAATGAAACTTATATAAACTACAAATTTAAAAGAACACATAACTGATTTTAAAGCTTAAATACACTTAATTATAAACTAGTGAACAAAAAACATAAAGATTACAATTTCTAAACAATTAAAACAGAGAAATGCAAAAATGAACAAAAAGGCTTACAAAATGCTATCCAACCCGAAATCACGTAACCAATGATCAAGACCACTCTTAAAGGCTTACCACTAAGCCACTAACCCAAGGCCATCCAAAATTCATTCTCGCTCCAACAGGAACACCATTTCCATGTGATTTTTATTTTTCAACTATTTAATTTGTATTTTTAGTGATTTTGATTTGATACTAAATCGATTTATTGTTTCTAAAAGCTTGAAAAGCTTCTGGTTTTCTATATATGAGCTATCTCAGTCCATAATAACACCTAACAACAACACTTGAATCATATGAGATTTTTAAAATTTGAAAATATCCATAAACTGGAAACTTGAATGGAAACTGAAATTGATGACTTCAAAAGATTTATTACATACTAACTACTTGAAATATAGAGTTCAAAAGCTAAGAATTACACCAAATTGAAGTTTAAACTAAAACGACTTAAGAAAATGAAAATTACTCTAGATTATTTTGATACATTGCATCCCCTCCTTTTTATAATGACTTTTTGGACTCTATGGTGATCTCTCGACAGCTTCCCAAAATTTCCAAATTTCTTGATCTCTCTAAATCATCTTATCCGTCCAAGTGGATATTTGGCGCCAAATTCTTCTTTAGCAGGTTTCAATCAATAAATGGAGTTTGGAAGATGTGGAGGTGGAGGGGACAAGGTAAGGGTGGGGTGAGGTGATAGGAGCAAAGGGATTGAAAACCATGGTGGTTTGAAGTCAAATGGGTTTGGCGCTGCTTTCCGTGGGTGGAGCAGGAATCGTGAGCCGATTTGACTTGTTGATCGGGTGGTATTACTAAAGGGGTTCACAATAGGTAATGACAGGGGTCAGATGTATAAGTGTGGTTCTTTTGGTTTTGGATGGGGTTCTAAATACAAAAGGGGTCCAATTGGTATTAATAAAGCATAAGGACCATTTTTGTAATTCTGCAAACTTGAGGGACCAAAACTGAACTTTTTCCAAACTTATCACAAGGACCAAACTTGACAAACTTTGATAGTACAAGGATAACTTTTGATCACTTTCCATTTTAAAAATATCCAAGGACTATTTTTGCAATTTTTCAAAGTTTAAGGACCTTTTCTCGCCATTTGACCAAAAGAATCATTCAAGGACCAAATTTTAACAATTTAGAATATTTCAGGGACCTTGAATGATAAAACTTCACATTTTGAATTCCGTGGACTAGATTTGACAACTTTAAAACTCGGGGACTAAAACGCCAATTTTGTAAACTTGATACATTTTTCATCCGATTTTGATCTTTTTGCATTTAAAACACATAAAACACTGATTTGTGATATTTTCATCATTTTGATGCATTTTTGAGTGTTTTCAGATGATTTGCGGCTAGATTTACAAAAAATGATTTAGTATTTGTATTAACTCATCATGTAATCTTACCGGATTTCGCGGATTGTGGAGGATATTAGTAATGCTACCATAGATCCTAGCTTGTCCCATGTAGTTCTAGGAAAGCCATTCATAGAAAACACCGGATGACTTTTGATCCACATATTAGGAATAGTTAAATTCAAGGACGTGGACCGATGACATACTTACAAAATGCCATTTAAGATTGAGAAATTCTCATCACTATCCAATGATGAAAAGGAACTTAATCTATCGGTCTACTATAGGAATGAGAGGATAAGGAGAAGGAGGATTATGTGATGAATAAGGTTTTTGGGTTTTATAAGGATTGCTTGAAATTAGACCGAATATAGAACAAATCGGGGAAGATGACTTCTTAGAAAGATGCACAATAGGACATAACTATACCATGGAAAACCCCAATAGAGATCGCTATGAGGAAGAAAATGAGGTAAGGAAGTCACGTAGGAGCACTCCACTGAAGTCTTTCTACAAGACTCATAAATAAAGAAAAGAGCTTCTTGGGAGGCAACCCATGCTTAATTGTTTGCTTGTTTGCGCTGTCATATATCTTTTTCATTATTGTTTTTTCTCATGTTTGATTTTAGAAAATGCTTTATTTTGTCTTTAACCTCTCTTAATTACATAAAAAGGTATTTTACAAAAGATAAGTGTAGGGAAGATTACATAATGCTTTGAAGAACGTGAACATGAGAATTACAATTAGTGAAATTGATATATATGCGGTTTGTTAGAGTCAATGTTTGTATCGAGTCATAATGGATGTTTTGCGTGAATTTTTCTGGTGTTTTAAAATGTATTTTTTTCCAAGAATTTTCCAGAAAACGCAGACCAAAGTTTTTGTCATGACAACCTCGACGTCGTCAGATTAAAGCCCCGAAAATGTCGTGTCAAGTAGAAATGTGCTTATACAATTTTTCGTTTTTCTTTTCTCGTATATTTATAATTTTTGAAATTCTCTAGTCTTAATTTTCCGAAAAAACCTGCAAACATCCATTCCACAAGCATTATATCCTAGTGTAGTTGAGTCATATATAGTTTTACCAATGATTTTACACTTTAGTTCTTGTTTCTTAAGTGTGCGTGCAATATTTGGCAAAAGAAGAAACACAACATGGATGGAGCTTATCACGTATGTATTCTTATTGAAAAAGAATTTACCAGAACTTCACACGGATTCTATCGAAGCTAATCAGTGGGAGTACTAGTTTCTTTTCCTTACTTACCTTCCTTTATCATAACTTTGATACTTTCGGGGAATATTGGGGAAAATGTTCATGGTAAGTAAGTGGAGGGAGAATAAAATGGGAACTTAGAAACTATTCTTATCCTTGATTATTTGTCTTATCCTTGGTAATTGTGTAATAAACTATGAGAAATATTTGTTAGGGCAATTTTAGCACTAAATTAATTTTTATGACATTTACTTAGATAAAACTTAGTCTTAATAGCATCTCATGGATAGGAGTTATATGACTAGCACAAAACCGCTTACTCACTCAAATTCCACCCCAAAATGTAGGTTCGCCTCTAGATATTTAGGAATAAAGTATTCACCTTAATGCTTAGAGAGTGTACCAAGAGTATAATAGATTCTAGAAATTGTTTTGTGATGCATTCCGAGATTGCTAGTGAGACTACACTTGTGTAGTTAGGAATAACTAAGTGATAAGAGGCATTAGGATAACCCTTGTTTGAAACATGTATTATAATTATTTCTTCCACATCGGTTAAGTAATTACCCCACACCCTTGCGATGTACTCATCTTTAGTACACGATACCCCTAGTTAACCCTCACAGCCTATCCTTTTCGCCGTTCTCGTGATGTTTCGGTTTTCCGGAATATCAATGAAGAGCATTGTTTACAATCCACCCCCAAATGTACACCCTAATTGCCTTAGCCTACCTTGTATGCACTCACCTTTAGTGCATTATTGTTATAATTACTAAACCCTTAGTTCAAATATCTAGTTACTTGCATGGTTGCTAACTCGAAATACATCTTTCATGTACGCTTTTGGGATGATTGAGACTTGTGAAAAACGAGTGGGGTGGAATACGCCATTTCAAACTTAAAACTTTTGTATCAAATATAGTGTAAGACATCGCGATTTGCTAATCTCGACGTAGTATGCATTTAACGATACGG
The DNA here is from genome assembly GCA_910596185.1 of Chrysanthemum makinoi. NCBI lineage: Eukaryota > Viridiplantae > Streptophyta > Magnoliopsida > Asterales > Asteraceae > Chrysanthemum > Chrysanthemum makinoi. The sequence goes on from OU343222.1 coordinate 294,901,814, forward strand.
CATGTAAGGCCAACCCCTTAATATCACATAAGATTCTGTAAGATTAATGGTTCATTATAAATCAAGTTTCACCATTATTAGTCCGACCTATTTTTCTTGATCGTTGCGGTCATAATATGTAAAGTGTTAAATATAGTTTATGACTATATGAAAGACCAAGTATGCATCACAATATAAACATCAACCACATAGACAATCAACAATATAAAGCAAGAATAAAAGTACAGCGATAAGTAAAAGGATAGACAAACCAACACGAGATTTATAGGTAGTTCGTCACTAATCTCCCTTTTCTCTACTTCCACCCCCCGAGTATCCAACCTCGAAAGTTACTTAACTAGGATCAACAAAACTCCATTCATATGAGAAAAACCTTACACAACATCGCTTAAACTTTTTCGTACTAAGCTAAACACCTAGTTCTTTCCACGCAGGTAGAACCAAACCTATCACAACGTCAGCCACTCTTTAT